>QVRM01005654.1:0-268108 GCA_003439945.1 Dermanyssus gallinae | reverse complement strand
TGCAGGTAAGAGGGTAGTGATCACCGGGGATTTTAACGCAGCCAGCATAGCATGGGGTAGCCGAACCACAACTAGACGGGCCCAAACTTTACAGGAGTGGATGGCTGAAAAAAGTCTAATGGTTCTTAATGACGGAAGGGTCCCCACCTTTTCCAGAGGGAGCCAGACGGCCTTCATTGACCTAACAATGGTCAATGAGGCGGCCTTTCCACTGGTGGTAGAGTGGAGGGTGAGGGAGACGGAGGAGACCATGAGTGACCACAGATACATCTGTTTCACCATCAGTACCCCCGAGGTGGCCCTCGCCCCGCCCCCTAGTAAGAGATGGCAGATGCGGAAACTTGACGCCAAGATTCTAGTGGCTGAAATAGACGAGGGTTGCAAACAACTGGGAGACACGGTGGGGGATGAATATCAAATAATTAGCATACTCTCTACAGCATGCGAGAAAGCTGCTCCCTCACAACACCATGGGAGCCGCCACCCTCCTAATTACTGGTGGAACAAAGGGATCGCAGCTGCCCGCAGGGCTTGCATTAGGCTAAATAGGATTTTCACGAGAACACGCAGCTGGTTAACACAAAGAAAACGACGGGTGGGATTTTACGGGGAGCGAGAGACCGCAAGAGCTGAATCCCAATTGACGGAGTACAAGGCTGCTCGATTGAGACTCCGAGGACTCATCGCCAAAAGTAAAGCCCGAGCGGAGAAAGAGCTGATAGACGCGGTGGAGAGCGACGTATGGGGCCTGCCGTACCGAATAGTTATGGCCAAACTCCGGAGACCTCCCCCGAAACTCCCCCCGGATGTGCTGCGGGAGACTGTAACCGGTCTTTTTCCGGCACAGCCGCGGAGAGAAAACGAGGAGTTCTCGGTCACCCCGGAAAACATTCCGGAGGTGACGCTGGAGGAGGTCGAACAAGCCCGGAATCGGTTGGCAACCGGTAAAGCGCCCGGCCTAGACGGAATTCCCCCAGAGGTAGCGAGGCTACTGGTCAAAAGGTGGCCTAAGGTCTTCCAAGACCTTGCCAACAAGCTTTTGAGAGAGGGGAGATTCCCGAGGCTGTGGAAAAGGGCAAGCCTGGTTCTAATCCCCAAACCCGGGAGGAAGACGGGGCCTTCGGCTTACCGGCCCATATGCCTCATTGACGCCATGGGTAAGCTCCTGGAGAACGTTATAGTCAAGAGACTAAACGACGAGATTCAGGAAAAGAAACGCCCTATCAGATGCCCAGTACGGCTTCCGGAAGGGCAGATCCGCATTAGGGGCTCTAAAGAAGGTTCTGAAACGGGCGGGTGAGGAGACTATGAAGACCCCTAAAACAAGGGGATTCGTGCTCCTGATCCTCCTGGATGTCAAAAATGCCTTCAACACAATGAACTGGAAAGTAATTGTGGAGGCGATGAAGAGGAAGGGCTTTTCCCTCTACCTCCGTCGAATGATTTCATCCTACCTGGATGACAGAGGCTTGGTTGCAGGGGGGCAGGAGTACGAGGTTACTGCCGGAGTCCCACAGGGCTCGATTCTAGGACCCGTGCTCTGGAACATAGCTTACGACGGGGTGCTCGAGATCCCAGGTCTCCCGTATGGGGTGGAGACGTTGGCGTACGCCGATGACCTTGCACTCATGATAACGGCCAGGACCGAAAGAGCCCTGGAGAGCGCCGCCAATGAGGCCTTGTCAATGGTGTCCGAGTGGATGGAGTCCCATCACTTGAAACTGGCACCCGACAAGACGGAGGCGATGTACCTAACAGGCAGAAAGAGGACGACCGGCATTAACCTCGTGATGGCGGGCCACCCGATAGAAATCAGAAAGAAGGTAAAGTACCTTGGGGTCATGCTAGACACCGGACTGACCGGATCGGCACACGTTAAGTACGTGGCCGAAAAGGCCCAAAGGGTCTCCCTGAACCTGGCGCGGATCATGCCTAGGGTCGGTGGGGTGGCTGAGGTGAAAAGAAGGCTCCTGGCCTCGGTGGCCGAATCAACGGCGCTATACGCAGCCCCAGTCTGGGGGGACATGGCAATGCGGACGGCGAAAAATAGGGGGGCACTAAGGTCGACCCAACGAACGCTGGCAATCAGGGTAAGCCGGGCGTATCGAACAGTCTCGACCGAAGCTCTCCTGGTCCTAGCCAAAATGCTGCCATGGGACCTCCTAGTGGCTGAACGAAGTAAAATGTATCTAGACGAAGGTCTGGATCTCACCAGGGCCAGGAGTGCCACCATATCGGCCTGGCATGAGGAATGGGCGCAGGTAAGACCCGGTGTGACCACAGGGAGCTGGACCAAGAGTCTGATACCGGACCTCAGGGTATGGTATGACCGCCGACACGGGGAGCTTTCCTACTGGACGACTCAGGTTCTGACCGGACACGGCCAGTTCCAGAGCTACCTGTCAAGGATCAAGAAGGCCATCAGCGATATCTGCGTACTGTGCGACTCTGGAGAAACGGACAACGTAGAGCATACTGTTCTGCGGTGTGATGCTCTCAGGGAAGCACGGGACGCAGCACCAACCGCTGTGAGGGGCCGACCCATCAAGGAGGTGGTCTCCCATATGATGACTTCGGCGGAGGCATGGAGGGAGGCGACGAACTTGTTCGACGCTGTTTTGACACTCAAGACAGCCAAGGAAACGGCCAGGCGGGAGAGGTTTGAGCGGGTCTCTCGGGAGAGTGGTCGAGACGAGGAGCCGAGGGAGGGGGGAGGGGGTGGGGAGCAGCCAGGCCCTCATGGTCTCGACGCACCCTCACAGGACGGATTACAAAATGGCATCCCCCTATCCAACCGCAGGTAGACATGCGGGATGATAGTAAGGGATAGAGCTGATTGAAGGAGAACGGCAGGGACGCCTCTCCCACGGTTTCGATGTAATGCCAAAGTAATACCGAGCCTGGGGGGGTGGGGAGGAATCCGGGTTTAGTGGGTTTGCGAGTCTCACACTAGTCACGCAGGCTGCTAGTGGCGCATGTGCATCATGCATTACCGAAACCTCCCTGAACAAAAAAAAAAAAAAAAAAAAGGTGCGATGCTTGCATATATATATATATATATATATATATATATTTACCAATTACTCGTACTAATGTAACAGGATTGTACAACGTTAATACAATACTTCGTTACAGCGTGCGTATGATGAGCATGAGCCAATCGCTAGAAATGATATTACCCATATTTATTAATTCTCATTCAGTGTGATGTACATGCATATATAACATTGGACTTTAATAAATCCAAGACACTTTACGCCTCTGCCCTGCAAGTAATATGTATCAGGATAAAAGCCAAAGGGCCAGAGCTGACTGGCATGTCTCATGGTCTATCTACTGTGTAACAGAAACAGGAATGGCGGAATCCGAATCGCAGACAGGACAGGCATTAGATTAATCGGTTTAGGTTGTTCAGGAAAGGCCTAAAACTACTTTGAGGAACTTTGCTTTCACCGTATCTAGGATGCTAAGCTGCTGCATTGGTATTATTTCATACTAGAGCGGGGATGGCATTCAAGCCCTGGCATCTATGCTGGAGTTGATTCGCTGCAGAATTTAAACGGCAAATAAGGTGCCGCTTTAGTCATCTTGACGGCAAGATAGGTGAGCTCAGACAAAAACTCCACTGGAACGCCACGGACAATCAACCTGTGTAAACTTTTAAGCGCTCTACTCGAGTGGAACTTCGTGGTAGTGTAAAGACACTGTCTAGTAGATTCTTGAAATGATTGACCCACCTATTGTCGTTTATGAATGGGTTTGGCTTTGGCCAATTTGACAGGAGGAGCCAGGCTTTCTTGGCACTAATGTCTATTACGTGTACTCACTGATGTTGCTCATAGCACTGTTTTTCTCTTCCGCTTAATAGTTTTGAATGCGCACCTCATTAGTGCAAATTAATACAGTTTATGTGAGCTAAAGTCTGTGCAGCTACAAATGACACATTTCACCGCTTTACATTATGGGTTAAAAAACGTTGTGCCTTTATATTTTCATGTTTATATCTGTATTTGCGGATCTCTATATAGCTAATATATATAGCTAATGGTATGGTTTTCTCACTAGTATTCATATCACCGCCACTTTGCATCAGCTGTACTGTTGACACTAAAGACCCGGTAGGTGCGATGCTTGCATGGGCGCGAGTACGACTTTCATGTACGCTGAAGATGTTTCCCAAATGGAGTGTACTACAATTATCGGCTGCAACGTTAAGGACAACACAGCACCAACTGCGCTAGAATCATACCAACTTATATATGTTTCTTCTGTACAATCGTTTTCGGTCTGCAAACCTAACTCTTGTGAGCCAGCCTTACCTGTATGTACTGTGTTGGCTGACACTGTCCTTTAGGTCGCGGTCTGCATCTGTACCGACTATATTGTGTTTTTCTGTTTCAAATTACAAAGTCTTGTGCATTCTCCAAGTCTTAAATTACAGCGATTACATTTTTTTTAAAGAATAATACACCACCTTCCAGTATTGTTAATTACATTACATTACATGTGTTCATTAGGTCTCGAAAAAGACATTCGTTTCCATTAATCCCGAACATATGAAGGATATAACGTATAGACACTAGCTTAACACCCAGAGAAGTAAACTCTAAAAAAATTCTACAGAAGCATCATTTAATATACGACTATCACGTATTTTCAGGGGCCTGCCGAACTTCTTTCCATTTGAACTTCACAGCCTTTGTCTTCGACACGTAAATCATTAAACCGTTGTGCTCTCTGTATGTCTCCAGCATGATCAGAGACATTTTTAGATCCATAAACACTCTACTATATATATATATATATCACAAGGTAATCCTCATAAAGATTAAAGATTTACGCACCACAGCAAATGTCCTTTGGCTTTCCTTCGGCGTTTATGACAACACGCCTTTATCTCCGCCTTAGAGAAGCATGACATGTGTGGTGGGACGCAGTAGAACGCCCCCGCTCTACTAAGTCATTCTCACCGCAGTGGACCAGACTGAAGCCGATGTAAGCCTGCTGAGTGCCTCTTGTGAAGATAGTAGCCATACTGGAATTTAGGACCGTCGGGTGATTCGGCTGCTCACTTTAGAAGAACTCGATCACTTTCCGACCTCATGCGGCTAATCTACAATGCGTTCGCTGCGTTACAATCTTACCATCTGAATAATGAATTACGACCAAAGTACATAAATTGTTTACTTTGATTCGTACTACATAGGTATGGTAGTAGCACTAGCTATCTATACTTAAATTAAAACCATATGTATACTTACATGCTGGGCTGTCCTAATGTATCAATTTTGCTATGTTATATACTGTGCGATACTATCATATGGTATCAGTGTGTTTGTTATGCTACACACTTCGTACCTATAATGCCTATGGGACTAAATTAAAGTTTGTATACTCCCTTCAGTCTCGTTACAAATCACACAAGCGGTTTTGCAGGTAGTCTGTCTGTAACCAGGTCGTGCCTGCTGGGGTTGTGAGTTGTGGCAGTGCAACAGTCACAAAACCTCTTCGCAATATTTGTACGACCATATGCGTTGCGTAGGGTCCGCTCTTCCACTGCCTACCTAGCGTATGAGGCGCCGTTTAAATCGCCAGTTGTAGCCGGAAACACCTGAATGCATCCACATACGGTCCCTTTGCCACGGAAACATTACACAATATATATATATATTCGTTCATCGTTGCAGATAGGTTAGTGTTTTGACTGCATTATGATGGGATAATGGCGGCTTCCCTCGTGTTGTCAATGAGGTCGTGGAAGTCAGCGGGGTCCTTAGCTAAATGCGTAGTTAGAAATGTCATAGAAGTAGGAAATGTTCAGGGAAGAAAGCGAGGCCCTGTGATTACCTTAGATAGCAACCCCGCACTCCGAAAGCGTTGTTTCCGCAAGATGAGAACAACAACCAAAGCGCCAGGTCACGTCGATGCGATCAGTTTTATGTATCCTAATTATTTGCCGTGGAAACTTGTGCCGATGACTATCGGCCAACTAAAAAACACAACTTTCCCGCGAATGCTCGTTTTTTGTGGACCACAGATTAGTTAAGAGACTACGCGGCCAGGGAATTCGATCGAGGTTCAGACGTTTTATCGGGTGCCGGTGATTACAATAATATTTAGCACTAAGATTACAACAATACTATTTGTAATAAGACAATAACATAGGTATGATAGTAGTTTTCTTAATTAGTGGTTGGTTCACATCATAGACATCGCATTTCCAGAGTTAAGACAGCGGAATTGCCCTTTTACAACGCTGAAGATTATATAGGTCACACGGGCAGCCACAAAGTTTACATATACACTCCGGGTACATCTCATGAAACTTCTCTCGCGCACAGATCTTCAGACGGAAGCGGTGGACGGCAAGCTGAACACGACAGGCCACTAGTATTCGCCCATCACGACATGAACGAGAACCTATTGTGAGGAGAACGTGTGCAAAACGCCTAAGACACACCTTATACGTCGCGAACAAGACGTAGCTGCTACATGCAGGTTATATAGCTTAAACAGAGCTAGATGGCTTAGTGGCATAGCCTTTGCCTTGCATTCGAGAGGCCTAGACACAAGACCCAAACCGGCCACTCTTAAATGGATTTTACTACTTATACCCAAAGAAAAACTAATTCTACGTAAAAACGTTTGTGCCGACAGCAATATATGCTATCCCTAACCTATCATGTATCGGGCATGACGTATGTACATATACGATAAACAAACAACATAACATAGGTAACAAATATAATACGTAAATACATGGATTAGCACTAGACTATTATTGCAACAGCGAGTGCAACATGTTCCAAAAATAAACGATTGCAGTTCATTAAATATGTACATCTTGAGCATTCATTAATATATATATATATATATATATATATATATATATATATACACGTTGTGCCTTTATATTTTCATGTTTATATCTGTATTTGCGGATCTCTATATAGCTAATATATATAGCTAATGGTATGGTTTTCTCACTAGTATTCATATCACCGCCACTTTGCATCAGCTGTACTGTTGACACTAAAGACCCGGTAGGTGCGATGCTTGCATATATATATATATATATATATATATATATATTTACCAATTACTCGTACTAATGTAACAGGATTGTACAACGTTAATACAATACTTCGTTACAGCGTGCGTATGATGAGCATGAGCCAATCGCTAGAAATGATATTACCCATATTTATTAATTCTCATTCAGTGTGATGTACATGCATATATAACATTGGACTTTAATAAATCCAAGACACTTTACGCCTCTGCCCTGCAAGTAATATGTATCAGGATAAAAGCCAAAGGGCCAGAGCTGACTGGCATGTCTCATGGTCTATCTACTGTGTAACAGAAACAGGAATGGCGGAATCCGAATCGCAGACAGGACAGGCATTAGATTAATCGGTTTAGGTTGTTCAGGAAAGGCCTAAAACTACTTTGAGGAACTTTGCTTTCACCGTATCTAGGATGCTAAGCTGCTGCATTGGTATTATTTCATACTAGAGCGGGGATGGCATTCAAGCCCTGGCATCTATGCTGGAGTTGATTCGCTGCAGAATTTAAACGGCAAATAAGGTGCCGCTTTAGTCATCTTGACGGCAAGATAGGTGAGCTCAGACAAAAACTCCACTGGAACGCCACGGACAATCAACCTGTGTAAACTTTTAAGCGCTCTACTCGAGTGGAACTTCGTGGTAGTGTAAAGACACTGTCTAGTAGATTCTTGAAATGATTGACCCACCTATTGTCGTTTATGAATGGGTTTGGCTTTGGCCAATTTGACAGGAGGAGCCAGGCTTTCTTGGCACTAATGTCTATTACGTGTACTCACTGATGTTGCTCATAGCACTGTTTTTCTCTTCCGCTTAATAGTTTTGAATGCGCACCTCATTAGTGCAAATTAATACAGTTTATGTGAGCTAAAGTCTGTGCAGCTACAAATGACACATTTCACCGCTTTACATTATGGGTTAAAAAACGTTGTGCCTTTATATTTTCATGTTTATATCTGTATTTGCGGATCTCTATATAGCTAATATATATAGCTAATGGTATGGTTTTCTCACTAGTATTCATATCACCGCCACTTTGCATCAGCTGTACTGTTGACACTAAAGACCCGGTAGGTGCGATGCTTGCATGGGCGCGAGTACGACTTTCATGTACGCTGAAGATGTTTCCCAAATGGAGTGTACTACAATTATCGGCTGCAACGTTAAGGACAACACAGCACCAACTGCGCTAGAATCATACCAACTTATATATGTTTCTTCTGTACAATCGTTTTCGGTCTGCAAACCTAACTCTTGTGAGCCAGCCTTACCTGTATGTACTGTGTTGGCTGACACTGTCCTTTAGGTCGCGGTCTGCATCTGTACCGACTATATTGTGTTTTTCTGTTTCAAATTACAAAGTCTTGTGCATTCTCCAAGTCTTAAATTACAGCGATTACATTTTTTTTAAAGAATAATACACCACCTTCCAGTATTGTTAATTACATTACATTACATGTGTTCATTAGGTCTCGAAAAAGACATTCGTTTCCATTAATCCCGAACATATGAAGGATATAACGTATAGACACTAGCTTAACACCCAGAGAAGTAAACTCTAAAAAAATTCTACAGAAGCATCATTTAATATACGACTATCACGTATTTTCAGGGGCCTGCCGAACTTCTTTCCATTTGAACTTCACAGCCTTTGTCTTCGACACGTAAATCATTAAACCGTTGTGCTCTCTGTATGTCTCCAGCATGATCAGAGACATTTTTAGATCCATAAACACTCTACTATATATATATATATATATATATATATCACAAGGTAATCCTCATAAAGATTAAAGATTTATGCGAACACAGGAAGGATTGAGAATAGAAGCGGGCAAAGACTTTCATTCTCAAGATAGCTGCTGCTTTGCAGGAAATATCGGTATGCCTAAATCTATCGTGGGCCCACGCCCGGAGCGACTACCTTCTCCATGACGATCTTCCTGCAAGCAGTTTGAAACGCCGCCTTGTAGTCTACAAATACAGCGTACAATGCTTGGTGCTCGAAGGTGACCGAGTATTTCACGTCGTCTAAAAGTTTCGAACATCTCGCGAACCGCCCGGAGACATGATAAAATCGCATAGATGTAGTTTACCTTTGCAATGACTCGCCAAGACTATGGATAAAGCATTCTGATCAGGTTGCTGAAATGTCACCTGTTTCTAAGCACTTGTTTAATAGTGCCGTCCGAAGGAGGTATTGGAGAAGAGCCGCCTTTATATGTTTATTCCAGACGAGGTCGGGTCCGACGGCCTTTTTAATCTGCAATCTTTCAACCGCACTTTGAACTTTCATAAGAGGTATTGGACCATCTATCTTTTGGGATACGTCCGTACTCGTCCTATAATTTACACGATATTGGAATTATCTTGGGTGCTATCTCGCTTTGTAAACGCGTTGATTACATGTTGTTGGCGCAGACGGAGGAAACTGGACAACTAAAGAACATAAAGTTTTTTCTAAAGAAGTAGTGAGCTCAACTTTAGCTCTTATAAACATGCGATATTTACTTTTCTTGGCAAACGAGATTTGCTTGAATTCTATCATTAAATAACATAAGCTCTCACACGATAGCAATAAGAGTCAAACCACTCGAGTAACCGACTTCCCTTCAGTGCACGCCTATACAATACATATAGACGAACATACAGGAAGAGATAGACAGCGCTCGTGTCAACATGTCAAAGGGCAGACTTGGCGACATTTCCAGCAAGTGATTGGGTGCCACCTTTACACTTTTTCACATTTACATTTCTTTCAGGTAGGCTATATAAATATACATAAATATATATATGTCAGTGAAAATATAGCACAACAGAGCGGGCCGTAACGTATAATAGTTGGAACTACTCAGTAGTTCTTGCTGCGAGACAACGCCTTATGCACAGCGTTTCCAATGACTCAAAATTCCATACGAGACGTTTTGATCGCAGGCTTTGCGCAAGCTCATCAGTGTTGCTATATGTTGGGTCTGTGTCACGTGACTTTGGTGTGCTTGGCATCAAGCCATCTTCATTTAGGCGCCTTCGCCTTTCGTTTCTGCTGGTGCGTCCATTTGGGCCGCGGATTCGGTATGAATTGCGCACGCTCTCCTCACAATAGGTTCTCGTTCATGTCGTGATGGGCGAATACTAGAGGCCTGTCGTGTTCAGCTTGCCGTCCACCGCTTCCATCTGAAGATCTGTGCGCGAGGGAAGTTTCATGAGATGTCCCCGGAGTGTATATGTAAACTTTGTGGCTGCCCGTGTGACCTATATAATCTTCAGCGTTGTAAAAGGGCAATTTTGCTGTCTTAACTCTGGAAATGCGCTGTGTATGATGTGAACCAACCACTAATTAATAAAACTACTACCATACCTATGTTATTGTCCTATTACAAATAGTATTGTTGTAATCTTAGTGCTAAATATTTTTGTAATCACCGGCACCCGATAAAACGTCTGAACCTCGATCGAATTCCCTGGCCGCGTAGTCACTTAACTAATCTGTTGTCCACAAAAAACGAGCATTCGCGGGAAACGTTGTGTTTTTTAGTTGGCCGATAGTCATCGGCACAACTTTCCACGGCAGATAATTATATATATAGAGTTCGAGATGACAATAGGAATAATAGCCAAAAACTTAGTAGCAATAGCGTCGAGGGAGTTTGAAATTGTGGCAGCCTATGTTAAACCGGCAGGTGTAGAGTCCACTGAAGTCATGACAGAGCGTATCATGCTTGGAGTTGAAGCGGTGCCGAGAAAGGCACCGATGATTCTAGCGGGGGATTTCAATGCGAGGTTGGATAGGGGTAATCTGGAACGAACTGAAGCATTTTTAGATATTATAACGGAGATAGGATGCTGGTTAGTCAGCGAGCCAGGCCTAAACACGTTTGAATGTAGTACTGGGGCGTCAGTAATTGACGTTTTTGCCACCGACGGAAACGCAGAGGATATAATATTTTTGGGAGAAAATACATCATTTAGGGAAGGAGCGGGGCTTAGAAGGCATATACGTATGGAAATGGCATTTAAAGTTAGTAGTAGTAGGGAGTATAGCCGTAGGCCGGGGACCGGGACAAGACTAGATAGAAAGATCTTCTTAGAGGGAGTGGGGGAAGTGTGCCCACCAGGGGAGATTCAAATAGAGTCATATGAGCGTAAATTGACGAATCTGATAAAAGGTGCACTGGTTCCTCGCCAAGAACGAAAAGGAAGGCCCTGGTTTAACGATCGGTGTAGAGCAGCGAAAGATGCCAACAGACTAACTAGAGAATATGTGAAGATGTTTCCTGTATTAAGGCCGTTCGCAAGTATGGTAAAGAAAATGACACAAAAGGCATACAAGGAAGAGAAACAAAAATACTGGGAAAGTCAGGAGTGGGCGCTGTTGCAAGAAGCAGAGAAACAACCGCACAAGTGGCTAAAACAAAAAAGAAAACGGCAGTGCCCAGTGGAGACTGGGCGATTAATTAAGCACTTTGCTAGTGTGCTGCAGGGAGCCAATACTACCCCAAAGGAAATAACATTATTCAACAGGCCTTGGGACGTCGAAATAGAACTTGCACGGGAATGGGTAATTCGACCAGTCACAATCGAAGACGTTGTTAGGGCAATTGAAAGGGCGCCTAGAGGCAAAGCTGCCGGGAACGATATGATACGAAACGAGCATTTAAAGCAAACGCTGGCACTCGCGCCATGCTGGAAAGCTTTATTTGACGAGTGCCTAAAATCCGGGGAAGTACCAAAAGCGTGGAAGGAGGATACCTTGATTGTCATACCAAAAGGAAAAGGCATAGAAACTGAGCCGGAATCTTGGAGAGGCATAACACTTAAGAGTTGCCCATATAAAATTTTCTCGGGAATAATATCAGATAGACTAGAGCATTACCTCGAAACCAGAAACGCAATACCAGAAGAACAACATGGGTTCAGAAGGTCGAAGTCGACCCATACGGCCCTGCGCCAGTTGCTGGCAGAAATTTGGGAAACTCTATCAGAACCTAGAAGACCGTTGTACGCAATATTGATCTTAAAGCTGCCTTTGACTTAGCGCCACGAAGTAGGATTATAGAAAAGTTAGCCTTGTAGGGAGTTCCGTATCGCTTACTAAATCTTTTAAGTACCATTCTTGGGGAGACTACAGTATACATCGACAACGGTATAGGGATTGTGGGAAGAGTAAAGCAAACTACAGGCGTGGCCCAAGGAGACGGACTTAGCCCGTTGCTTTTTTCGGTACTACTGGGAGGGCTACCTAACCGGGTGAGGCAGGGGTGGACCCGAGAGTGGGCAAATACATTAATGTATGGCGATGACATTGCGATCTATGGCAGGAGTTTATTTAGGGTTAAGCAGAGACTAGAACGGCTAATCGATTATATGGACGAGATGGGACTTAGTATTAACTGGCAAAAGACAGTAGGAGTAAAATTTAGAAGAGGAGGTCGATTGGCGAACAGCCATTAGAGCGGCAGCAGCAATAAAAACCCGCAAATGTTGTCAATACATACCGCGTCCGCCCTTTTCAAGATTAAAATTGAACCAATAGCAACATTTGGTGTATCACTTATATGGGAGAAATTAGGAGAGGCAGATCTACAGTTACTAGATAGAGTTCGATTTTTCTTCATGAAGCGGGTTTTGGGGTTAGCTAACTCTTGTAGGAATAGAATAGTTCATATATTAGAAGGGGGGGCTCTAATGACACAGGAATTACAAGTAAAATGGGGTTTACCTAAGACGACGGCCTTCGTGGCCTACACTATGAAGTGGGGGGAAAAATTAAAGGATATAGACATAGGAATATACACGACGATAGTGATGAGGAGTACAACCTGGCGAGCAGCCGGATATAAAAATAGGCATCTCACTACGGCATTTGCAGCCCACGGGTTCCATCACGTGTTATGTAGCACACAAGAATTCCACAATCCTCAGGAGTGTTGTAGGTGCGCGAGATGCCTAGGCCATTGTGATAGATACCACGCCGCAGCATGTCCAGCAGTGCAATCAATAGCTGAACTCGCAAGATGAGGGAAGATCCAGTGACGCAGAAAAACCACTGATTCAGACTGATGTACGTATTTAAAATTTACCCAACCTGGGTGTTAATAAACCATAATATAATTATATATATGGTTTATTTCGCAATAACATTGCATTTCAAGATGGTACATCATTTCAATACAATTCATTCCTTTTATACAATTTAAACACTTCAGCGACCGTCCCACCCGGCGAAAAAGTGCAAAGACCGCCGATGCTTCTGGCAGCTCGCTGCGTGGTATTTAGCGCATATTTGCGAGCAGAACCGGCAACGACATTGATCGTCAACTTGGTGAAATCCTTGGGTCGAACATACCAAGTGATGATAGCCATGCACAATGTATCTTGTGTACACGTGCCGGCTAGTGCAAGCCATTCCATCCCAAAGCTCCCTGTCGAGGTACACATCCAATTGCGCTACCTCTGCCGAGGCCTCGGTCACTTTTCCCTGCCACTCCAACAAAAATTGCTGAAGTGGTCCAGTAATAGGTGACCTAAGCATGACTCTGATTGTTTTCACTGCCGGCCCCCAACCCGCTAGCAGGTACACAAAGCGGCTTTTTGCCGTCCGGGGTAAGCAAAGGACCCGCTTCATATATATTGTGAAGCATCTTTCTAGCTGCGCAAAATTTGCCGCTGAAAGATGGCCCCACACCCTGCCAAGTCTGTAGCTCAACATTGGCACAATCTTAAGCTCATAAAGACGCACGGCCGCACTCAAAGACAGTCGTCGAGGGTCTCTCACCTCTGTGTGAATAGAGGTAATAGCCGCTCGACACCTGTCGCCGATGTGCTGGGTAAAGGTCGTTCCCGTATAGTGTAGCCTTAGACCCAAATACGGGAAAGAGTTGACAAACTCCAGCGGTTGGCCACAACAGGGTATTACGTCTGCTGCGGCCAATCGACCCCCACGGCGAAACTTCATGGCTTTCGTCTTCCGCGCATTTATTTGCAGGCCCTTACGGTGAAGGTAACTTTCGACGTCGCCGACAATTCGACGAATGGCACCGCGGTCCCGGTGGGCCACTACTATGTCATCCGCATACATGACGACGACGGCGTTTCTAAACTCCTCCCGCACATGGCGAGCTAGGTCTGCGATGAGCAAGGCGAATGCCAGGCAACTGAGAGGGTCCCCTTGGGGGGTCCCTACGTTTTGACAGAGCTGCAAGGTGTCTTCGCCCCTTACGTTTACTTCAAGGCGGTCTTCAGCAAAGAAGCTGGAGAGCACTCGTAGGAAAGAACCACCCACCCCAGCATGTCGAAATGAATCGACTAGTAGGTGACGGGGAGCTTTGTCGAAGACCTTGACACAATCGATAAAGACGGCGTACAAGTGACCCCCGGGCACAGCCAGCACCCGTTCAACTTCCGACTGGAGTACGTCCTGTGTACCTCGACCTTTCCTGAATCCGAATTGCTCCGGAGGTAAGGCCTTCTCCACAGTTGGAAGCGCCCTCGAGATAATCAACTTGGCGAAGATTTTCTTGAGAGTGCGTTCCGACGCGATACCCCGATAGAGATTTGGATCGTCCACGTTGTCACCGTTTTTGCCCTTGAATAGCACAGTAAGCCTGGCCTCGTACCAAACCTGGGGTATGTGTCCCCCGCTGAGTATCTGATTAAACAGCTTACACAGCTTCTCCGCTAAAACATCGGACGACTTAGCCCAATGTTCGTAATAGATCCCATCAGGACCACTACTCTTTTTCTTGGGTAACCCGCGCAAGATCTGCACAACTTCCTCCACCGTTAACGGCGAATTCATATCGTGCTGCTCCAGAATGAGCGATTGCTCAATAACTGGGTTAGGCGCGGGGGCGTTTGCATCGAGCAGAAGGGCAGTGAAGTGCTGCCGCAACTGCTTCTTTGTCATGCTGTGCATGCTTCTGTTTTGCCGGCGAACAATGTAGACATGGGGTTCGCGCTCTGCTCTCTCAAGCAAACGAAACTCCTCCTCCTCATCATACCGGCGCTTACTCTCCACAAACAGTTTCTTGTAGGTTGCTCTATGTCGGCCATAGAGCGCCCTACGATCAGCAACTACCTGGGGGTCGGGGTGTAGAGCCCGTGCTCGGCGCAGGAGCCCCAAGACTTCCCGACGTTTAAGTAGCAGGCCTGTGTAAACCAGGGCCGCGCCCGTCTTTGTCTTGACAGTGGCCTCCAAAGCGTGGTTGCTTTGTTCAATGTCAGAAGTTGATCTCAGCAGCTCTAACTCGCGCGTCAATACACGCAAATCTAGTTGCCTAGACCAGTACGTTCTCGGCTGCCGACGTGGGGCGCGTCCCTGGCCAGGCACACACAGAGACGCCAGCACCGGCAGGTGCTTCCGTGCTGGAATATCAAGTACCTCGCATCCTTGAAATTCCGTCGGATGTTGAAGATTGTGAAATAGAAGGTCGATAGTGCTTCTTCCACTTTGGCAAACATACGTGAATTTATCACGCCCATTTGCGCAATGCAGGCCTCTGTTTTCTAGAAGCTTAAGAAGCACATCGCCCTTCCTGTCGGTGGCGCCACTATCAATACGACACTTGAAGTCGCCGCCGACCAGAGTGGGTAGCTGGAGGTTCAGTCCCGCTAGACCAGCTCTGATCGCATCGGCAACGTCAACATCATCGTAATGAGGTGGCAGGTAGAACAATGCGAGGTTGAAACTACCTGAGGTGAGTGTCATATAACACTCACCTCGACACACACATTGCATTCGGGGTGACCCTGCTCGTAAATAGATTGAAAGTCCACCTACTGGTCTTCCCCGCCCTCCGTCTGGAAGACTTGCTAGCAGATGGAAACCTCGCATCTCATCGAAATGCACTTCCTTCCGCATGAAAGTCTCCGTCAAGAGTACAATGTCCACATCATCAAACAAACGCTCTGGTGCTAGCTGTAAAGCCCCAGATAAACCTTCGCAATTCCAAAGCAATAATTTGCAGCTGCGAGCAGCATGCAGCTGCCTTGGCAGAAGGCGTCATTGCTGTCTAGCTGTTAAATCATGCCCATCAGTAAACTCTTCGCATACTCTAGTCTGGACCGGCGGAGCCCCCAACCAGCGCCGGAAACTCACGCCTTTCGGCCAGAAGGCGCTACTCGAAACTTTACTAAAATCATCATCACCAAAGGCCACGCAGAAGACGGAGTCCGGCCGGGAAACTTTGAGTTTCCAAATAGCACGCACTACAGTATGTCTTCCGGTTAGCCAACCACGCAGCTGTTCTGCCGACGCTTTTCGGCTGAAGCCCTCCAAACGGAGAGCCTTCATAGGCAGCACACGGTTTCCACACAATGTTAGCTCATCTAAGTCTACGACTGCACTTCCTGCTTGAAGAGGACGGTGCTTCCTTATCGCGCTAGTTTCACGTTTTTCCCCTGTTGTTCGCTTGTGAATTTGGGAGAGATCGCCCTGGCTCGGCCCCAGGCGTCCATCCTGCATCTCTGGGCTGTTGCTGGCCGATCCGCCACTCTCACTCGCGAGCTTCCTCTTCTTTTTGTTTCGTCTCTCCACCAGCTGGAAACCTTCGTTGTCCAGCTGATCTTCCTTTGCTGTCTCTGTACAGTCCGTTGTCTCTATAGCCTGGTCGCCCGGCTGAAGCGGACTCGTGACGTCACTTTCTACTGCCGGCGCCGGCCTCTCTTTCTTCTCCAGTTTCTCCCGCTGTTGTTGCTGCCGCTCAACCGCTCTCTCATCGCGCCGTTGCTGGCGCTGTTGACCAAGATCAACAACACTCTTGGCGACGTCTGTGAGAGGCGTCTGCTTCGACTGCTGCTGCGGTTTCTCTTCTCGATGTCTCTGCTGTCTCTGGCACTGTTGTTGCTGTTGGTTTTGTTTACCAACAGTACGAGTGACGGTGGCCGCATATGAGACATTCAAACCAATTATGAGCTTGGCGGGAACATTTGAGCCGCCGCCGGTGCCTTGTGCCACTTGCTTTTTCGCCTCGTTCTCCACTCTCGTTGTGCTCACGTTGTTCCCGGTGGGATGGGGACGGAGCTGGGAGACAACTTGTTCAAGTTCCGACACTCGGATTGTATTTGCCGCCGCAAGGCGACTAATCCGCTGCAGGATCTCAAGCAGGGCGTCGTTTGAGCGGGTGCCCTCCAGTTCCGGACATCCAGGACACCGAGCGGGCTGGTTTGCCCCTACATCGGTGCGCGGTGATGAGCACTTCACATGGGCTACACCCACAAGACAGGTAGGACACTGGGTCCACTCACACGAGCTCTTTATCACGGAGCTACATACAAAACACAACGCACTGCTGGGCGCCGCCATCTTGTTAACGGCAGATAATTAGGATACATAAAACTGATTGCATCGACGTGACCTGGCGCTTTGGTTGTTGTTATCATCTTGCGGAAACAACGCTTTCGGAGTGCGGGGTTGCTATCTAGGGTAATCACAGGGCCTGGCTTTCTTCCCTGAACATTTCCAACTTCTATGACATTTCTAACTACGCATTTAGCTAAAGACCCCGCTGACCTCCACGACCTCATTGACAACACGAGGGAAGCCGCCATTATCCCATCATAATGCAGTCACAACACTAACCTATCTGCAACAAGGAATATATATATATATATATATATATTGTGTAATGTTTCCGTGGCAAGGGGACCGTATGTGGATGCATTCAGGTGTTTCCGGCTACAACTGGCGATTCAAACGGCGCCTCATACGCCAGGTAGGCAGTGGAAGAGCGGGCCATACGCAACGCATATGGTCGTACAAATATTGCGAAGAGGTTTTGTGACTGTTGCACTGCCACAACTCACAACCCCAACAGGCACAACCTGGTTACAGACAGACTACCTGCAAAACCGCTTGTGTGATTTGTAACGAGACTGAAGGGAGTATACAAACTTTAATTTAGTACCATAGGCATTATAGGTACGAAGTGTGTAGCATAACAAACACACTGATACCATATGATAGTACCGCACAGTATATAACATAGCAAAATTGATACATTAGGACAGCCCAGCATGTAAGTATACATATGGTTTTAATTTAAGTATAGATAGCTAGTGCTACTACCATACCTATATACTCGTAGTACGAATCAAAGTAAACAATTTATGTACTTTGGTCGTAATTCATTATTCAGATGGTAAGATTGTAACGCAGCGAACGCATTGTAGATTAGCCGCATGAGGTCGGAAAGTGATCGAGCTCTTCTAGAGTGAGCAGCCGAATCACCCGGCGGTCCTAAATTCCAGTATGGCTACTATCTTCACAAGAGGCACTCAGCAGGCTTACATCGGCTTCAGTCTGGTCCACTGCGGTGAGAATGACTTAGTAGAGCGGGAGCGTTCTACTGCGTCCCACCACACATGTCATGCTTCTCTAAGGCGGAGATAAAGGCGTGTTGTCCTAAACGCCGAAGGAAAGCCAAAGGACATTTGCTGTGGTGCGTATATGGGCCATTGTGCTGATCCATTGTATCGGTTGTATTTAGGGAGACTCGGTCCTCGGTCATCGTCGTATGGAAATTCCCGCCATGCCACCTCTCCCCGAGTTGGCACTAGAGCGTTCGTGGTCTTCGCAAAGCACCTACGCATCATGACCGGAATCCCCGACGAGCAGATAAATAGTCCCGTCCAACGCAGTTGAACTCCAAAATCGATCGCGTTCTCTTGCACTATCTTTAGTGAATCTAGTGCTTGCTTTACACAGCCACCGCAGCTATGCAGTTCTACTCGATCAAAATGTACGTTATTCTTGCGTACATTCTAGCGCTAATGCAACGGGAAGTGGTTTGCCAACATATTTGGCCCTTTTTCTCGGGACCGTATGCACTTGAAGCTGCCTTCCGAGTGGCCGCCTTTTACCTTGGAACAGCCGTTTACATTCTCTCGGGCGTGCATACGGGCCATAGGCGGTTCACGAAGCACAGTAAGCCGGAGTTTGAACAAATAATTGAAGTGCTGGACGTCCCTAAGGACATGTACCAACAGAAACTTCGCGAGATCCGTCAGCGTCAGAGGACCAAGGCCAGACCCCTCCGACGAACTGGAAAAGTCAGAGTATGTACCGGTTGTATTTCTGGAGACTCGGTCCTCGGTCATCGTCGTATGGAAATTCCCGCCATCTCCTCTCCCCGAGTTGGCACTAGAGCGTTCGTGGTCTTCGCAAAGCACCTACGCATCGTGACCGGAATCCTCGACGAGCAGAAAAAATAGTCCCGTCCAACGCAGTTGAACTCCAAAATCGATCTCGTTCTCTTGTACTATCTTTAGTAAATCTAGTGCTTGCTTTACTCCTGCTTTGGAACCTATGGAAGTGAACCGAGCTTCTTAGTGTCATCGCAGGACCCGGCACGCCGACGAAGCTTTGCGTGAGGAGACGACGGTGAAAGATTCGACCGATCGGCACCATCAATACAGACCGAACACCCAAAAAAAGTTCTCAACACACGCGACGGCAGTGACGACCGTCATCGTGGTGGTAGTGGTCGAAGTCGTATTAGTTGGAGCAGTCATCGTAGTAAGATGTGCCACGAAGCGCCCCGTCGCACGACCCCGGCGTTCGGCCCGAGGGGGGTCGAGACGCTGCAGTCCAAGATGTCGGTGAGTTTTGCTGCGTTGGCGTCTTTGATTGGCGCCTATGTGAACTTTGGGATCGTTCTGGCAGCGACCAGATTCGTGCTCGGCTGTCTCGCGTTCATGTGGTACCTGTTCGCGAGTTTTGTGCTCGACAAGCTGTTCAAGCGCTGGCGCCTGAAGGATATCCGCGGCGATGTGGCTCTCGTCACCGGCGGAGGCAGCGGGATCGGTCGCCTGCTCTGTCTCGAACTGGCTTTCCGCGGAGCGCGAATCGTCGTCTAGGATTTGAACCTGAACGGCGCACAAGAAACGGCTCAACTCGTTCAAGATGAAGGAGGTTCGGCATTCGCCTACGAGTGTGACGTTTCGAGTGCGGCCGCGGTAACCTCGATGGCCGAAAAAGTACGAAAGCTACGTAACCAATTTGTTGTTCACGAAAAAGCGAGTATTCGCAGGGAACGTTGTGTTTTTTAGTTGGCCGATAGTCATCAGCGATTTCATCGATACGATGCCGGCTTTGTTGATGAGGATTGAAACGCGGCCGACCTCGTAGACGCTCCCGCTCTACTAAGTCATTCTCACCGCAGTGGACCAGACTGAAGCCGATGTAAGCCTGCTGAGTGCCTCTTGTGAAGATAGTAGCCATACTGGAATTTAGGACCGCCGGGTGATTCGGCTGCTTACTCTAGAAGAGCTCGATCACTTTCCGACCTCAAGCGGCTAATCTACAATGCGTTCGCTGCGTTATAATCTTACCATCTGAATAATGAATTACGACTAAAGTACATAAATTGTTTACTTTAATTCGTACTACATAGGTATGGTAGTAGCACTAGCTATCTATACTTAAATTAACACCACATGTATACTTACATGCTGGGCTGTCCTAATGTACAATTTTGCTATGTTATATACTGTGCGGTACTATCATATGGTATCAGTGTGTTTGTTATGCTACACACTTCGTACCTATAATGCCTATGGGACTAAATTAAAGTTTGTATACTCCCTTCAGTCTCGTTACAAATCACACAAGCAGTTTTGCGGGTAGTCTGTCTGCAACCAGGTCGTGCCTGTTGGGGTTGTGAGTTGTGGCAGTGCAACAGTCACAAAACCTCTTCGCAATATTTGTACGACCATATGCGTTGCGGATGGTCCGCTCTTCCACTGCCTACCTGGCGTATGAGGCGCCGTTTGAATCGCCAGTTGTAGCCGGAAACATCTGAATGCATCCACATACGGTCCCTTTGCCACGGAAACATCACACAATATATATATTTATATATATTACGTCATCGTTGCAGATAGGTTAGTGTTGTGACTGCATTATGATGGGATAATGGCGGCTTCCCTCGTGTTGTCAATGAGGTCGTGGAGGTCAGCGGGGTCCTTAGCTAAATGCATAGTTAGAAATGTCATAGAAGTAGGAAATGTTCAGGGAAGAAAGCGAGGCCCTGTGATTACCTTAGATAGCAACCCCGCACTCCGAAAGCGTTGTTTCCGCAAGATGAGAACAACAACCAAAGCGCCAGGTCACGTCGATGCAATCAGTTTTATGTATCCTAATTATCTGCCGTGGAAAGTTGTGCCGATGACTATCGGCCTACTAAAAAACACAACTTTCCCGCGAATGCTTGTTTTTTGTGGACAACAAATTAGTTAAGTACGCGGCCAGGGAATTCGATTGAGGTTCAGACGTTTTATCGGGTGCCGGTGATTACAATAATATTTAGCACTAAGATTACAACAATACTATTTGTAATGGGACAATAAAATAGGTATGGTAGTAGTTTTCTTAATTAGTGGTTGGTTCACATCATAGACATCGCATTTCCAGAGTTAAGACAGCGGAATTGCCCTTTTACAACGCTGAAGATTATATAGGTCACACGGGCAGCCACAAAGTTTGCATATACACTCCGGGGACATCTCATGAAACTTCTCTCGCGCACAGATCTTCAGATGGAGGCGGTGGACGGCAAGCTGAACACGACAGGCCACTAGCAAAACGCCTAAGACACACCTTATACGTCGCGAACAAGACGTAGCTGCTACTTGCGGGTTATATAGCTTAAACCGAGCTAGATGGCTTAGTGGCAAAGCCTTTGCCTTGCATTCGAGAGGCCTAGACTCAAGACCCAAACCGGCCACTCTTAAATTGATTTTACTACTTATACCCAAAGAAAAACTAATTCTACGTAAAAACGTTTGTGCCGACAGCAATATATGCTATCCCTAACCTATCATGTATCGGGCATGACGTATGTACATATACGATAAACAAACAACATAATATAGGTAACAAATATAATACGTAAATACATGGATTAGCACTAGACTATTATTGCAACAGCGAGTGCAACATGTTCCAAAAATAAACGATTGCAGTTCATTAAATATGTACATCTTGAGCATTCATTAATATATATATATATATATATATATATATATATATATATATATATATAATATATATTCACCAATTACTCGTACTAATGTAACAGGATTGTACAACGTTAATACAATACTTCGTTACAGCGTGCGTATGGTGAGCATGAGCCAATCGCTAGAAATGATAATACCCATATATATTCATTCTCATTCAGTGTGATGTACATGCATATATAACATTGAACTTTAATAAATCCAAGACACTTTGCGCGTCTGCCCTGCAAGTTATATATACCAGGATCAAAGCCAAAGGGCAAGCTGACTGGCATGTCTCATGGTCTATCTACTGTGTAACAGAAACAGGAATGGCGGAATCCGAATCGCAGACAGGACAGGCATTAGATTAATCGGTTTAGGTTGTTCAGGAAAGGCCTAAAACTACTTTGCTTTCACCGTATCTAGGATGCTAAGCTGCTGCATTGATATTATTTCATACTAGAGCGGGGATGACATTCAAGCCCTGGCATCTATGTTGGAGTTGATTCGCTGCAGGATTGAAACGGCAAATAGGGTGCCGCTTAAGTCATCTTGACGGCAAGATAGGTGAGCTCAAACAAAAACTCCACTGAAACCCCACGGACAATCAACCTGTGTAAACTTTTAAGCGCTCTACTCAAGTGGAACTTCGTGGTAGTGTAAAGACACTGTCTAGTAGATTCTTGAAATGATTGTCGTTTATGAATGGGTTTGGCTTTGGCCAATTTGATAGGAGGAGCCAGGCTTCCCATATGATGACTTCGGCGGAGGCATGGAGGGAGGCGACGAACTTGTTCGACGCTGTTTTGACACTCAAGACAGCCAATGAAACGGCCAGGCGGGAGAGGTTTGAGCGGGTCTCTCGGGAGAGTGGTCGAGACGAGGAGCCGAGGGAGGGGGGGGGGAGCAGCCAGGCCCTCATGGTCTCGACGCACCCTCACAGGACGGATTACAAAATGGCATCCCCCTATCCAACCGCAGGTAGACATGCGGGATGATAGTCAGGGATAGAGCTGATTGAAGGAGAACGGCAGAGACGCCTCTCCCACGGCTTCGATGTAATGCCAAAGTAATACCGAACCTGGGGGGGTGGGGAGGAATCCGGGTTTAGTGGGTTTGCGAGTCTCACACTAGTCACGCAGGCTGCTAGTGGCGCATGTGCATCATGCATTCCCGAAACCTCCCAGAACAAAAAAAAAAAGGAGGAGCCAGGCTTTCTTGGCACTAATGTCTATTACGTGTATTCACTGATGTTGCTCATAGCACTGTTTTTCTCTTCCGCTTAATAGTTTTGAATGCGCACCTCATTAGTGCAAATTAATACAGTTTATGTGAGCTAAAGTCTGTGCAGCTACAAATGACACACTTCACCGCTTTACATTATGGGTCAAAAAACGTTGTGCCTTTATATTTTCATGTTTATATTTGTATTTGCGGATCTCTATATAGCTAATGGTATGGCTTTCTCACTAGTATTCATATCACCGCCACTTTGCATCAGCTCTACTGTTTACACTAAAGACCCGGTAGGTGCGATGCATCCATGGGCGCGAGTACGACTTTCGGTACGCTGAAGATGTTTCCCGAATGGAGTGTACTACAATTATCGCCTGCAACGTCAAGGACAACACAGCACCAACTGCGCTAGAATCATACCAACTTACAAGTTCTTAAAATGAAAACCAAGAATTTTCCAAATCTTGTTTTTAATTTTTTCTTATTCTATATACTCCCCGAGAAGCTCAATACACTTTTCCCACCGAGATTTCAGAGCATTTATACCTCTTGAGTAGAATTTCGCGTCTTTAGACTGAAAATAGGCATTGCCAGCAGCCTTAACCTCTTCATTGCTGGAAAAACGCTTTCCACCGAGACTATTCTTCAAATGTCTAAAGAGGAAATAATCAGAGGGGGCCAGGTCTGGAAAATAGGAAGGTTGTTCAATAAGTTCGAACCTCAGTTGGGCCAGTTTTGCCGTTGCTTGCCGCGACTTGTGTGCGGGAGCATTGTCCTGATGAAACAGGACAACCTTCTTCTGCAAAGCGGGCCGTTTCACGATGAGTTCTTGCTTCAGGCAGTCCAACAGTCTTGCATAATATTCTCCCGTGATCGTTTTACCGCTCTCAAGGTAGTCGACCAGAATTATTCCACGTTGGTCCCAAAAAACCGTAGCCATCATCTTTCCGGCCGATGCCGTTGTCCGCACCCTCTTCGGAGGTCCTTCACCAGGTGCACACCATTGACGAGATGCTTCTTGGGTCTCGGGACTGTAGTGATGGACCCAGCTTTCATCGACAGTCACGAATCTGCGCCAAAAATCCGACGGATTTTTCGACATCTTGGCCAAATTTCGCTGTGAAGCGGAAACACGCGCGTCTTTTTGGCCTTGGTTGAGCAAATGCGGCATCCATTTTGCTCTGAGCTTTTTCATCTTCAAGTTTTCGTGCAGGATGAAATGCACTCTACCCAAACTGATCCCCAAGGCCTCCGCTATCTCCCTAATGTTCACTCGCTTATCTGCGGCAACCATTTTCCGCACTTTTTTCACGTTTTCCTCATCAGTTGCCGTTTTTGAGCGTCCTGGACGTAGTTCATCCTCGGTGCTCCTGCGACCTCTTTTTAACTCATTAATCCAGTTGGAAATAGTGGCAAAACATGGCGCAGAGTCACCGTACACCTCGTCTAACTCAGTTTTCACTTGGGTCGCATTCCAACCTTTGAAATAAAAATGCTTGATAACCACTCGAAACTATTTTTTCTCTATTTTTTAAAATCACGCCGATACGTTGCACGGGAAAAGCGATCAAACGAAATCGCAACGGCCAATCACCATAATATTTTGACTGCTAGCATTCGAAAAGTTACCGTTTCCAATAGCGGTGAAAGCGCGCCAAAATTCGAATCCTGAAAAGCTCATTTTAAGAACTTGTTGAACTACCTGTATATATGTTTCTTCTGTACAATCGTTCTCGGTCTGCAAACCTAACTCTTGTGAGCCAGCCTTACCTGTATGTACTGTGTTGGCTGACACTGTCCTTTAGGTCGCGGTCTGCATCTGTACCGACTATATTGTGTTTTTCTGTTTCAAAGTACAAAGTATTGTGCATTCTCCAAGTCTTAAATTACAGCGATTACATTATTTTTTTTAGAATAATACACCACCTTCCAGTATAGTTAATTATATTACATTACATGTGTTCATTAGGTCTCGAAAAAGACGTTCGTTTCCATTAATCCCGAACATATGATATAATGTATAGACGCTAGCTTAACACCCAGAGAAGTAAACTCTAACAAAATTCTACAGAAGCATCACTTAATATACGACTATCACGTATTTTCAGGGGCCTGCCGAACTTCTTTCCATTTGAACTTCACAGCTTTTGTCTTCGACACGTAAATCATTAAATGTTGTGCTCTCTGTATGTCTCCAGCATCATCAGAGACATTTTTAGATCCATAAACACTCTACTATATATATATATATATATCACGAGGTAATCCTCATAAGGATTAAAGATTTATGCAAACACAGGAAGGACTGAGAATAGGAGCGGGCAAAGACTTTCACTCTCAAGATAGCTGCTGCTTTGCAAGAAATATCGGTATGCCTAAATTTATCGTGGGCCCACGCCCGGAGCGACTACCTTCTCCATGACGATCTTCCTGCAAGCAGTTCGAAACGCCGCCTTGTAGTCTACAAATACAGCGTACAATGCTTGGTGCTCAAAGGTGACCGAGTATCTCACGTCGTCTAAAAGTTTCGAACATCTCGCGAACCGCCCGGAGACATGATAAAATCGCATAGATGTAGTTTACCTTTGCAATGACTCGCCAAGACTACGGATAAAACATTCTGATCAGGTTGCTGAAATGTCACCTGTTTCTAAGCACTTGTTTAATAATGCCGTCCGAAGGAGGTATTGGAGAAGAGCCGCCTTTATATGTTTATTCCAGACGAGGTCGGGTCCGACGGCCTTTTTAATCTGCAATCTTTCAACCGCACTTTGAACTTTCATAAGAGGTAATGGACCATCTATCTTTTGGGATACGTCCTTACTCGTCCTATAATTAACTCGTCCTAATATCTTAAGTGCTATCTCGCTTTGTAAACGCGTTGATTACATGTTGTTGGCGCAGACGGAGGAAACTGGACAACTAAAGAACATAAAGTTTTTTCTAAAGAAGTAGTGAGCTCAACCCTAGCTCTTATAAACATGCGATTTTTACTTTTCTTGGCAAACGAGATTTGCTTGAATTCTATCATTAAATAACATAAGCTCTCACACGAGAGCAATAAGAGTCAAACCACTCGAGTAACCGACTTCCCTTCAGTGCACGCCTATATACATATAGACGAACATACAGGAAGAGATAGACAGCGCTCGTGTCAACATGTCAAAGGGCAGACTTGGCGACATTTCCAGCAAGTGATTGGATGCCACCTTTACACTTTTTCACATTTACATTTCTTTCATGTAGGCTATATAAATATACATAAATATATATATGTCAGTGAAAATATAGCACAACAGAGCGGGCCGTAACGTATAATAGTTGGAACTACTCAGTAGTTCTTGCTGCGAGACAACGCCTTATGCACAGCGTTTCCAATGACTTAAAATTCCATAAGAGACGTTTTTATCGCAGGCTTTGCGCAAGCTCATCAGTGTTGCTATATGTTGGGTCTGTGTCACGTGAATTTGGTGTGCTTGGCATCAAGCCATCTTTATTTAGGCGCCTTCGCCTTTCGTTTTTGCTGGTGCGTCCACTTGGGCCGCGGATTCGGTATGGATTAAGCTGGCCACGAAAAGGATGAAACCAGGTGTAGGCGGACCGTATGTCAGCATTCACTTGCACGGGAAAGCTATTATAATATGGCCAGTTTAAGCACGTCAGCTTTGCTACTTTCACATCAGCCTCTATACGTACAACCCGTGTCACGTAATCTTTTAGCACATCAGATGTATATGACAGCTGCAGCCGGCTGACAAACTCGATCGTTCGATCTCGGTCGTTCAGGTACATCGTGCTCTTCTATGGCTCTCTAATCCTTAACCATCATGTTGGTGCATGTACACACGTGCAGCGCACAACCGCGTTTTCCCATGACTCGCCACTTCTTATTGTTGCCACGTTGGCGGGTTCCTTCATTTAGTGTGCGCATCATGCTTGGTATCCTAAGCCTTTCCGCGTATAAATAGTCCCGTCGAACGCAATTGAAATCCAAAATCGATCGCGCTCTCTTGTACTATATAGTGAATCTAGTGCTTGTTTTGCACCGCCACCGCAGCCATGCAGTTCTACTCGATCAAAATGTACGTTATTCTTGCCTACATTCTGGCGCTAATGCAACGGGAAGTAATTTCATAAGCTATTTGGCCCTTTTCTCGAGACCGTATGCACTTCAAGGTTTGTTCGGAGTGGCCACCATATACCTTGGAACAGTCGTTTACATTCTCTCTGGCGTGTATACGGGCCACAGGCGGTTCACAATGCATAGTTAACCTGAATTTGAACAAATCATTGAAGTGCTTGACGTCCCTGAGGATCTATAACAACAGAAACTTCGTGAGATCCGTCAGCGTCAGATGCACGCTGATAGATACGATCCTCGACCACGGCCACAAAGGATAAGCGCGGCACACACACAACCATCAACTTCAAAGCACTATCCACTCAAACACACGTGGTCATGGAAGCAGTGCCATGTGACCTGACAAACTCATGCTCGGTTTTTCTGTGTTCCTCTCTTCCAGCTTTTCGAGCAAAACGCTCGTCCGTCTGTATAGTTATTAGATGCAAACTTCATTTTGCGTGTCTCCCAAAACTCTCTTCATACTGTGAGTACAGCCCTACTAAGCTGTAGTCTGTCTAGGGCGAAATCTTCTGTAAGGGTTCGTTTTTATTAAACGCGGGCTACTGCGCCATGCAAAAAGGCTGTTTACAAAAGTTTTTTTGCTAATAAACGGTAAAGATGTAAGTTTTGTGGTGGCTTTTGCGTGAAAATTTGCGCCACTACGTGTATTACGAGCTTGTTAAAAAAGTATTACAGTTTTTACTCGTTCTGACAGATTTGATCAAACATTTTGGTATCGTTGTCTTCTAAAAGCTGTAAAATTGGATCACATTCGATCTTATTGGGATCAATATCGCACCGGTATCCAAAGCGTTTTAAAAATCTGATGTGCATTTTAAAGATCCGTTTCTTGTCCTTCGCAAGTCCTGTGTTCCAAACAGGAGATGCGTACAGCATCACTAGTAACAAATACTGTTTGTTGAGACTGACGTAGAGCCTAGCGCCAGACAGTACAAACGTGCGCATATCCAGTTAACTTTTCTTATAATTCTTATTTTTCGTTATAAGTTATATGTGCGCTTTATTCTAAACTAGTACAAGTCAGTACATCCAAGTCTTTCATAATCGTTGCAGCTTGTAGATGCTTATCGCCAAAGGTGTAGGAGTATCTAGGATTTGATTTGCCAAAAGGTAGAATAGCGCACTTTTGTACGGACAATTTAAGATCAAGTTTACAAGACCATACAAAGAAGTTGCCTGATACTGTTTCAAGGCCGCAGTCTTAACATCATCATCGACAATACTTAAGTTAATCAGTATACAATATGTACATACGCGGCCCAAGTATGGTGCCCTGTGGACAGCCAGAAGTGGCTCGAGCACAGGGTGATAGACGGTCATTGATACAGACGCGGAAAGTTTTGCCACTAAAGAATGTAGCTATCCAATCGACTATTTTTTTCCTAACACCATAACTACGGAGTTTATTAAATGGGGCCATTTTAAATGCCGACTTAAAGTTAAAATAAATACAATCAAATGCCTTGCTGTCATTGAGCATCAAAGCCCAAGCATCATTTGTGTGTGAAGTAGTTCGAGCGCAAAGGTAGCGTATGCGTTTTGGGGTAGACCTAACATGCCCTTGATTTTGAAATATAGCTCATTGTGCGAAAAGGTGCTATTGCTGGCAGGACGTATCGTACAATAAAGACAATTTTAGCCTGAATATATTTAGCGCTGTCTTTAAGTCTATATGTCGAAGTTCACCGGGACGCATGACATGCAAACGATCAACGTTTTTGCACGCCCGTATGTTAGTACACATTCTGGCCCAAATCCGGCTAGGAAATGAACGAGCGCATCGTCTATTTTCGGTGTAGGGAGACAGGCCACGTTTGTCGAGATTGTGCGCGGCCCCGATTGCAGCCGGTGGAAAAGGATTTAAAGGCGCTGCTGAGGAAGCGGAGGGTGTGTCAGATCGGACGAACATAGTTGCCATCACGTAGAAGCAAGTGGAGCTGAAGTTGACAACGCAGAACCAGTCGGTGCACAGCAGGTGCAAAGGGACAGGATCCGTGCTGAGAATCTGGTGATAGAAGGGAGCGTCAGCTTAGTAGAGGAGGAAGGGAACAGTCTGGATGAACGAGTGGGATGAAAGCGGTCAGATTTCTCGTAACGGCGAGGGTCACGCCGATGCAATGTTCCCAGATATCTTGAAGAGTAACCTCGAGTTCAGTACTAATGCGCCGAACTGCAGAGGTGATCATAATAGAGATGGCGAGGTTGTAAATGGACAACACGACGGGAGTGAACAGTTGTTAACGTCAAAGGCCGAACAGGCTGGTGATCAGCTGGCAATGGCTACTCAGAATGGACCACTAAATAGAACGCCGTGGAAACAGAGGAACAAGCCTCTATATCTGTAAGATCATGTAACGAGAAAAATGATGAGTTGACGAATTGGTGTTAGTTGATCTCATTGAAGTCAAATGGCGGATTCATTGATTGGTTGATGTGAATGTTTTGGTTATTTATTTGAAGGATCGATGAGAACATCGATAGGTCAGAATGGCCAAACTGTCAGGTAGACGAATAGAATAATAGTATAGATATAATTGCATGATTGGGAAACAGATGACGATGATTGGTAATGTTACATGATTATCATCCGCCAGCTCCCTCTAGTGGTCGCTGACGGAGGTACAGCAACTGCACCAGCAGCAGTGGTTAGTGAGAGAATAGTCGGCGGAGAGACCGTGCGCAGGAGCAGGACGTAGAGCGAACTACATGCCGCATGTAGGTCGGACGAGTTCGACGGTGTGCCAGAGAGAAGCCTTAAGACGGCCGATAAATCGGCGGTTGGAATAAACCGATTAAGTTAGTAACACAACCTGATGTCTTCCTTTGACCCTAGTAACGCCCGCTTTACATATATATATATATTTGTTTGTACATGGTGCCATAGTCATGCGTGCCGAAGACGTGACATGTGGGAGATAGCGACGCGAGCCTTCACATTGCGTCACTTGGCGGCCTTTAAGCGTACTGTCCATGGCCAAGGCGGGTGGCCATATCTGATTATCCACGAAGACCATGAAATACAACTTCAAGCGACCACTAATATTATATATTTCGACCAGATCCCTGAACAGTCAGGCAAAATATAATTTACTGGCTACTATTATTATTGTTTTACTACTATTATTTTTTAAACATAAATATAAGATTTAGATAATAAAGAAGAAGAAAAAAATCATATGCATTGGTTGTTTCAGTGCTGCGTACACGGGCTTTCAGCCTTACGAACTACACGACTATAATGTTGTAATACACATAAGATACTATAAAAAACGCACTTAAAAAAAAATAATTAAAACGAATGCCTTTTTTGAGACTTAATGAGCACATGTAATGTAATATAATTAACACTACTGCAAGGTGGTGTAATATTCTTTAAACAAAATAAAGACACAATCGCTATAATTTAAGCCTTGGGGAATGTACTGAAACTCAAAACACAATATAGTCGGTACAGATGCAGACGGCGACCTAAAGGACAGAAGGCGTTGTGTTGTTCTTAACGTTACAGTCGGCAATTGTAGTACACTCCATTCAGTGAACACCTTCAGCGTACGGAAAGTCGTTAGAAGAAACGTTAGAAGAAAAGAAAGGAAACTTAAACTATCTCGCGCCCATGCAAGCATCGCACCTACCGACGACTGACCGTAAGCCAGATTCGTCTGGTGAAACAGTAAGGGTTGCCGATTGGAGTAGATGGTCTCTAACAGGCAATGTAATGATCTATATATATATGTATATAGCGAGTTTTTTTAAAAGTGTGATTAACATTTTTATAAAAGTAGGAAATGTTCACAAAGTTTCGAAGCCTTTTCCGTTATGCGTATATTGACCAGAGGAATGTATGACCAAGCTAACCACAGACTACTCTTAATTGGCCAAGTGTAGAATTAAGAGCTATACAGTAATCTGGGACGGAAGTTATTTTTGAGTTGTACGGCACCGCCTCCTTGTGGTAGCGTCGCATTCCAAATACGTTGCCGTCAACAATTTGAACCGAATGAAGGCCTGCTTTATGAAGCAGTTTCTGCGATTGCCTAAAAATGCGGGAACTACCCTAGAGCTGGACCTGTACAGAAGGCGTACTCTTGTAGGAGACTTAGTACCCGACAGGTTGGGGTTGCGTCGAGCTCGGTGGCGTGGTACATTCGCGTGCGCCTCGCGACCGGAGAAGACACATAGGTGTACGGGTTCAAGTCCCACCGTTGCACATTTGTATTTACGGGGTCCGTCTTACGAAGCAGTGCAAGCGCAGTCCCGTGGACGTTTAATGTTAGCTGAGGGTCAGCCCGAAAAACATTTGGTTGCGGTTTAGTGAAACAGTACTACTGAGGCGTGCAAATAATTTAGAAAAGACTAATATATATGCTTAGCGATGCGCAATTTTACACAAAGATCCGTTTTTTGCTTAGAGTGGAAACTATCGGGAAGCAGAGCATATCTCATTAAACTTGAGACAGCGTACGGCTAAGCGGGCTACGTGCCGACGGCTTTTGTATAAAACGCAGAGGCCGCTGGCCCTTAAGATTGCAAGGGCCAACAAAACTGCGTCTACCGCGGCCATTCAAGTACTCTCCAGGCAGATCCCCTGGGATCTCCGGGTTATAAAGAGCGCAGTCCGCCGTGCGGACTCCTCTATCTCTAAAGAAGACGCACGTCGTCAGACACTAGACGAGTGGAACAATAGATGGATGGAGATCCAGGCGGGCCAGCCGGGTTTCTGGACTCGCTCTATTATCCCGGATCTCCGAGAGTGGTTCAAAAGGCGAGAGGGATCACTGTCGTACCCTCTAACCCAATTTTTGACGGGCCACGGCACCTTCAGAAAATATCTACACCGCATAGGACGTGCTCCGTCGCCAGTATGCATTCTCTGCGACTCAGGAGAAGAAGACGATGCCAAACACACCTTCGAAGCATGCACGGCTTTCAGCGCGAACAGGGCGGAGCTGGCGCGGCTCTTAGACCGGGAACCCCCGGTAACCTGTGAACAAATGGGTCAGGCCCTTCTGCAAGACACCCAAAGCTGGCACATCATAAAGGATTTTGCCGCGACGATTATTGAACAGAAAGATCTGGTGCAGACCGCGATGTGCGCTCTGATCACGCAACCCTAAGGAAGAAGTAGGGGTTGAAGTAATATTAAAGAATGGTTCCAGCTCCTCGCCTCTTCCTGAGGCCATTTAGGTGAGAGGTTTTTAGTGGGTATTATGCCAACAACATCGGCATCGAGTCCCACACTACCCGCTCTGGGTGTGCGTAAACGCAGTTTTCCCTCTCACCATAAAAAAAAAAAAAAATTAAACTTGAGAGAACCCAAAGCCGTAATGTAAAAACGGCCTACACAGGGTCCAATAGATCTGCACTAACCAAGTAAGTTTGATGGTAAGTATCATCGTTACAAGGCCAACAAATCGTAGTATATACACAAATATACACAATGCGGCAGCCAAAAATGTATAGTAAAGCCTGCTAAATTTGGCAAGTGTCTAATGGAGTTTGTCAAGATGTTGATACCCGTTAGGTCATGAATAAAGTTGTGTTGCGTGCCCTAAAATAGTAGAGGAATATAGGCAGCAGAAGAAAGTGAGATATCTGTTGTAATACCAACGTCGACGGAGCGCAAAAAATCTGGTGGCGCGGCTGAAAATGAGTACGTTATTTATCTTAAAAATATTCTGGAATTATTATTATTTTTTATTATGACTATTATTTATTTAAAATAAATATTCAGCTATTGCAATTGTGATGCATTAAGGTTTACGCCAGATTCATCATGCTCTATTCGCTTCCTGTCAATTCATGGCGATTATGATAAAAGCCACGCTCCCTCTACAAAACTAAAGACATTACCATTATCATTTTGATACATCATCTGTATCAAAAACATGATCTCACGTTGATCGCCCGTAACGTTTTCTATACGTTTTCCGATCTTTCACGGTTTTTGCTGTACTTTGATGGGACCGAGCATCTCCAATATAATGGGTACAAAGTGATAGCTTGTGATAGTTGCTTCGTTTTTCAGAATCTGTCTTTTTCAAACGTAAGTATATTTCAACCGGCAAGTTTTCCTAAACTGAGCAAACGTCTCGTAAATTTTGTTCAAGTGGCCTTGTGCCGTGAGCGCAGGGCTGCTCGAGTACGTGTGAACGAGTTCCTACCACAACCCGTTCATAAGATGTCAATCATGTTGGTGCAATATTCAATATCATTATGCCATAACAGAGGCGCTTTAAAAGGAAAACTATAACAGCTGACCGATGTCTCACTGTGCGACGTTACTATGTGTGTGTGTGTGTATTTTGTACATTGCTTAGGTTGTATGTTTGCCAGTTAGGTAGAGGGGTTTAAGTCTTTGCTCGCCTGGCCGAGGACAGAAAGCTTACTGTGTATCGAGAACAAAAGCCAGATAGACACGTATAACTGGTGGCTTTCGAGACACTGGGCCGTATGGGAAAAAGTTTCTGTAGTTTTTTTTTACTGAGCCTGGCACCGGAACCTCTGCCGCATGTCGCAACTGTATGGTCTCGGACTGCACCGCATCGTCGAAAGCTGCGCGTAAAACATGCCGCCTAGACGTCGCTCAGTCAGCGTGGTTTCAGTTCCACTCGGGACAGGACGTGAAGTGCGTATAATCCTGTGAGTAGGAGCGTAAAAGCATGCGAAACGCATCCGCCTACATTTGCGCTAGAAGGTAGGCAAAAATAAGAAGACTAGAGCTGCATGACTGCGGCGGCTGTAGAAAACAGGCAGCAAATTTACTCGAGAGGCCAAACAAGCGAGGTTCCGAGATACCACCGGTAGGCTTAACACAATGGCCCACAGGAGCACCACACCAAGTTTACCTCGGCTTTTTTTCCGCATTTAGGGCAACAAACCTTCATCACCCGATAAGCCTCTGTATGAATTCGCACAAACTTCCGCCTTCGAGATGGAGAGGTGGTATGGTCACCCCCTTTCTCGTGAGTCATTCCCATAACTGCAGGCCCGCCAAAAGGTTAAAAAGATACCTTCGGGGCTGACTCTCAGCCAAGATTTAACGTCCATGGGACTGCTTTGCGCATTGCTTCACATACGGACTCTCATAAATACAAATGTGCAACGGTGGGGCTCGAACCCGCGCACCTATGTGTCCCCTCCGGTCGCGAGGCGCAGACGCATTCCACCACGCCACCGGGCTCGACGCGAAGTCTCCTAGAAGAGTACGCCTTCTGTACCTTCTGTACGTCAAAAGGTTAAGGCGGGCTAACTGGGTTAGCCTCCGGCCATCGAATTCGAGACACATTCAGACCGCACGTGCACATGATCAGCATACACAACCTCACAATGTTGGCTATAGAAGTAGCAATCACAATGAAAACAGTGATAATAATTATGCTAATTAACAGCGAGAAACACTTAGGACGCCTGATCTGAACACAGTCTAAGCACATCCAAAAGGAGGGCCCGCCAAAAGAAAACACATCAACTCCGCTCCTTAGTTTTCCAATTACAGGATTTTAAAGCAGGTTACGATAGGGGCTTAGCGATACCACAGCAAAACCGCCTACTTATAAAAATGTCCCATAAAATTAAATGTCACGCGGCTAAAATTACCGCAACAACTACTGCAGTGATTATAGGAAAACTTAAGGACAATATGAAAAGCACCTGCACTTGTCTTTAAGCACCGGTTAATAATATGGGCAATTGCTGCCACTCGACGGAGGCAAAAAGCAATATACTTTTGTAAGAATTTATTTCTATTACATAAATAAAGGTAAATTGTATTCTGCTCTCCGATTTTGCAGAGATCATGAAAGATTAGCGTGAGTACCGCGTCTGGGGCCAGAATTGGTTCCGGTTGTAGATCACCAAGTGACACGAACGCTTCGTATGAAACATTTTTCGGCGCGCTTCTGAGGGATTAACTGGTATAGAGGCTTCTCGTGGTGTAGGCAAACGAATGACGTATTTTCGTTTGGACGCATTGCAAAGTTGTTGTGGCTGCGCGCCACATAGATAAGAAGACATAGTGTTTCCCTTATAGTGGCAAATGAGGCCGTGGCCTGTTATATTAGTGATAACAAACTATGAAGGTCTCAGATAACGACGCCACAAAGGTGAGACGACACATCTACTCCGAACGGTGCCGAACAGTGTAACAAATTAATTACCAAAATAATTTGCCATCCTTACTTTGAAGCTATGATATCTTAGAACTTAGTACCTTACGTCACAGTACTATGCGTCCATCGATAGGTAATAAATCAACTTTTCCAAGAAAGTGAGTATGATCAACCTTGCTAGAAATTTTATCTTAATGTATTATGATCTATGAGAAGTTTTGTTTTAGAGTGAAAGTGAAACTACTAAACACTGGCACCGTGACACTGGCGCTGTTGCCCGATATGGGAGCACATGTGTGATTGTGAGACAAATCTTCTCCTATACAGAACGCCTGGTGTTCGTGAGATGTGTTAGTTGTGCGCTGTGAATGGTCGTATAGCTATCATGTTGAGGTAATTGTTTGGTAAATTTAAAATTATTTTTTTATTTTAAAATTTAATTAAAATTTAATTAATTGGTAAATTTTGACCGCATTTGGTCAACTGTGTGTTTGATGTCAACATTTTTAAAACCCTCAATACATATATATATATATATATATATATAATATATATATATATATAAATATATATATATATGTAAAGCGGGCGTTACTAGGGTCAAAGGAAGACATCAGGTTGTGTTACTAACTCATTCAGTTTATTCCAACCGCCGATTTACCGGCCGTCCTACGGCCGGCAAATCGGCGGTTGGAATGCATGGAATGCACCAACTGCACCAGCAAAATAGGCTGCTGGTGCAGTTGATGTACCTCCGTCAGCGACCACTAGAGGGAGCTGACGGATGCCAATCATGACATGTCTCCTTAGTAACATTACCAATCATCGTCATCTGTTTCCCAATCATGCAATTATCTCTATACTATTATATCCCTGTACCTGACAGTTCGGCCATTCTGTCCTATCGATGTCCTCATCGATCCTTCAAATAAATAACCAAAACATTCACATCAACCAATCAATGACATAACCATTTGACTTCAATGATATCAACCAACACCCATTGGCTGCCTCATAATATTTTTTATGACATAATCTTGCAGATATAGAGGCTTGCTTCTCTGTCTCCCTGACGTGCTATTTTGTGGTCCAATGCGAGTAGTTTGGCTCTCGTTCACTGCTGCGTTAACTTGTCTGCTCCTCCTGCGTCTTCGGCTGCTTGTCTCGTCCCTCCGAGCCGTATCCACGTCGCCTCCACGCATCATCGCCTGATCACGTTTCAAGACGTCGATATTCACTATTGCCAGCTCACCACCAGCCAGTTTGGACTCTGACGTTGATAACAGTTCGCTGCCGTCCTCTTGTCCATCCACAGCCTCGCCATCTCTATCATGATCACCTCTGCAGTTCGGCGCATTTGTATTGAACTTAAGGTCACTCTTCAAGGCATCCGGGAACAATAGATCGGCGTGATCCCCGCCGTTGCGAGAAATCTGACCGCTTTCATCGCACTTGTTGATCCGACTGTCCCCTTCCTCCTCTACTAAGCTGACGCTCTTATCTATCGCCATATCTTCAGCGCGGATAATGTCCCCTTGCACCTGCTAAACAACTGGTTCTGCTTTGTCAACTTCCGCTCCACTTGCTTCTACCTGGTGACAAATATGCTCGCCCGATATGACACAGCCTTCCGTCTCTTCTATTTGCACAGGCCCTGTGATTGTTCCTTCTGGTTGGACCGCCACCAAACTTTCGCTCCGAGAAGGAAGCATCACCTCATCTGCGGTCCTTAATTCCAATTTCGTTCCCGCTGGTTGGAACACTCGACCGATTTCCGGGGTGGGCATCAGCGCTCAGTATTAGTGCTGTACCTTTACGATACACCGCTACCAGGTGCTCCCGATCCAACAGATCCTTGCCAAGAAGAATCGCATGGCCACACACAGCTTCATCTTCAAGTACTGTCAACACGACATTATCATGCGTAAGCCCATCCACTGTGACTTGTGCCTTGCACCCACCAACAGGCCGACACGTTCCACCGATACCACGGACCGGACCCAACTCACTGGGCATCACTTCGAGCTTAGTATGTTGTGCTGCTGTGCGCGATATTATCGTTATCGCCGCTTCTGTGTCCACTCTTGCATGCCACTCAATTCCGTTTACTTTTATCAGCTTTACCTTTCCTTCCGCTTCCTCAGCCTGAAGCGCTTCATTTTCCGAATTAGATCATTCTCCACCGGCTGCAATCGGGGCCGCGCACAATCTCGACTAACGTGGCCTGTCTCCCTACACCGAAATCAGACGACGCGCGATGTTCTCCTGTTGTCAGACTGCGATCCTCCGCTGGTGCTACCATCGTTATTGTTGCCGCCAGTGCTGTTGTTGTCGTTGTTACCGCCGTTGTTGGTACTACTGCCACCACTATATCGTTGGGCGCTCATATGCTGCGTCCTTTGCTGCTGCCGCTCTTCAACTTGCTGCCGCGTGCCACCGCTACTAGCATCCACGGCATAGAACGGTCGCAGTTGCGCCGCCGTTCTAGCAGCTATCCGTGTCGGACAATTAGCCTTAAATGGCCTGTCTGGTTACACTCGAAGCAAATGATCGATCGGTCTGTCGGGTTGACCAACGACCTGCGGCTCTCAACCAGGTTTGCTGCTCCCGACTGAACAACCTGTGCGTGCAGCTTTGTTGCATATTCGATATCACGCAATAGGTGCGAAACATCATCGTGACGTCTTCCCGACATCTCGAGTTCCAAGAAACCAAATTCAGGTCGGAGACCTCGAAGAATTTGATCTTTTATAACATCTGGTTTCAGTCCGAGCTGAAGAGCAATCGACTCCTTCCGCCGAGCATATGCATCCACAGGTTCTCCTCTCAACTGCACACATTCGTGCAACATTTGAAGAAGAATGCTATAGTTGTTTTGATTAGCATACGCAAGCACGAACTTATCTCTGAACTCGGCATATGTTGCAACGTCGACGCCGTGATTTAGATACCACTGTCTAGCCGCGCCAGACATTTTTGCCAATAGTACCTGCTTGATCTGGGCTTCATTCCAGCCCCCGACTTTCTGCGCGCACTCAAAGCGTCTTAGCCATTCTTCGCCTAGCAACGATCCGTTTCCTGAAAATTCTTCTAACTGTGCTGCTACATCGACTACCGGTGCCGTTACTGCTGCTGAGGCCTCTATAGTTGCTGCTCCGCAATTTCTCTGACTGACAAGACTCAATGCATCTTCCAGCCATTTCGCCATCAACTCTGCCATCTGTCCGTTAGCTGATGTTTTCTTTTTTCTTTCGTCGTCGCCTGACATCTTGCCGACCAATTTCCAATACACCGTCCACCACTTGCAACCACCAAGTTCACCCTACACGACGACACAACTGTCACCACGCGAACGACAAAAAAAATTTCTACAACAGCCACGAGTTACCACAGCAACTAGCAACACACCGAATGAGTCAGCACGCTCAGCCTTTCCCGGCACTTCACACTCTTCGTAACTCTACCAAACCGAAAAGGTTTCACACAGCCTGAGTAACGACCTTACTGACCCCACTTCTGACTGTAAAGCGGGCGTTACTAGGGTCAAAGGAAGACATCAGGTTGTGTTACTAACTCATTCAGTTTATTCCAACCGCCGATTTACCGGCCGTCCTACGGCTTCTCTCTGGCACACCGCCGAACTCGCCCGACCTACATGCGGCACGTAGTTCGCTCTGTCTCCTCTTCCTGCACGGCCTCTCCGCCGACTACTCGTTTACTCTCTCACTGCTGCTGGTGCAGTTGGTGTACCTCCGTCAGCGACCACTAGAGGAAGCTGACGGATGCCAATCATGACATGCACATCTTAGCTTTACTCTGCTCTTTCTCTCCTCAGTTACATTACTAATCATCATCATCTGTTTCCCAATCATGCAATTATGTCTATACTATTACTATATCAATCCGGTGATTGGGCGGCGTTTCTAAAGCAAAGTTGTACCGCGAAAACTGAGCACAGTTCTTAGAGCTTTCTGGATAACACCCATAGCTCTTACTGTCCTGGAAACATCCAACAGACAATGCGGAACTTTCACGCCGTTTGACTGCCGTTATGACTTACAGCCATACTAGCGCACACCCGCAGCAGCCCTGCCTATGTTTCGCACCAACGTGAAGTCCAAACGTATCAGTGAGTGTGTACGTGCGTGCGTTTTGAGTGAAAATCAGCGCTTGAAATTTTAATTTTACACCATTTCCAAAACCGTATCTGGTTGAGGGAGTTATAGGACATCGTCAGTAACCAAAGCAAGTGACGATATGGCTAAGCAGTAGGGCCCCGGATTACCAACAAAAGGTCCCTGGTTCAATTCCAGGTAAATACAAAAAGGTTTTTATTTTTTGTGTTTTATCTGGGTCTTTTTTAGCGCTTTTACGCTGATTGATTTTAGTAACACATTTTTAGCGACATTTTAGCAGTGATTTCACGTTTTTATGAGTGCCAGCTAGTCAGTAATAAGATCATGGCTCATGCGGGCGATATCTGCTTCATCTGCCGAACATGCGCAGAATCCGAGCCTGTGACACTCCTATGTGGTTCGTGCACGAACTGGTTCCATACATCGTGCACGCAGCAAACAGGCGCGATATCACAACCGTGGAACTGCCTAATTTGTCGACTTGCCGGCGGACAAAATACAATTGTGGACCGAGGCGGCGCGATATATCAATGGCATGAACCTGCTATCCACCGATCCTAGATTAAGTTTTTTGAATTCGGCTTTGGCGTCCATCTTCCGTCACATCGCTCAGCTCGAGAATAAGATGATACAACAGAATCAACTGGTTGAAGAACTCCAACAGTCGGCACAATCTGCTCCAACCCCATCGTTAGTTGTCTCACCAACTGAGGCCGAAATGGAGCCTGCTCGGAAACAAAAGCGTGTCTTGCTTGTTGGAAACGATGTCAAGCTGTTCCAGAAGAAACTTCGCTCCCTTCTTCCCAAAAAACTGGACATCAAAGTTATCAACTCATCAGGCCAATCAGCGGAGGATATACTGAAACGAGCCATGGCAGACTTGGATATCGAAAAGACCAGCGCAGTCTTTTTTCATCCAGGTGACTACGAGGTGTTGCAACTAGAAGGTACCAAAATGTTATCGGCTGTCCGTGGCTTTGCTGAGTGGTTACAGGCAAACCACCCTGATTCAGAATTTACGGTGCTTTCAGTGCCTGTGACAATCCCAGAGTACTGTCAAAAAGCAAATTCTGATCTGCAGAGTCTCTCTGAAGGCAACCTGCTAAAGTACATGCCTCTGACAAAAATTCAATCGGATCTTGTTCGATTTAGTCAAAGGAAGTACGGCCCCGAAACGGCAGATCAAATAGCCCAAGCAACTGCCAGACGCGTCGCACGCTTTTTTAACACTAAGTTAGAAAAAGACGTTTCAAAAAAGGATTTTCCAAACAGGAAACTCGCAAAAAAGGAAAAAGTGGCCAGGGTTGCCCCGAGTATCGTAGAGCCGCCAAGGAAGGAGGTTTGGAAACCCGCTCAAAACAGTGTTCAGCTTACAGCACAACAACTGGCGGACGCCGAAGGCAAGCAATCAAAACAAACGCAACCACGACTAGTAATATGCCAATTTAACTGCGAAGGATTTCGAGGTATGAGAGAATCTGGACTATGTAACCAACTATCAGGATTCGACGTCGTTGTCCTGACAGAAACATTTTCCGTGTTTGTTGTATGTAATGTTGTAGTCCTTTCGTCATCCACACTTTTGTTGATTGCCATGTACAGCAGTGCTAACTCGGAAAGCGGTGACAGTACAGACCAATTACTGGAGAAGATTAGCATTGCTATGAGCTTCGTTGACGTTGGTCAAACAATACTGCTAGCTGGGGACTTCAATTGTCGGCTGGAGCAAGACCCTCCGAGTGAACGGACTACCGCTCTGTTAGAGTCACTCGATGCATACGGCTTGTGGGTGTGTACCGATAGGGGCACCCCCACTTATTATGCCGATGCCAACCTGCAACGGGTTGGCTCTATGGGAAGAACGGGATGCTCAACAATCGACATTTTTGCAACTTCAGCCCCACCAAATTGTGTGACATATGAAGGGCCGGCTTTTCACGTCTTACTGACGGGGATTAAGAAACATCTCCCCGTGGTTCTCAAGCTCTCTATTAAATCGATTAGTGCTAATAAACGACGCACCGGCGTAGGGAAGCGCTTTGATAACAACATGGTTATTTCGCTGCTTTCTCGGATTAACCCGGGCAGGCTACAGCACGGCCCCCTTGATGAAGCAATAGCTGAAGTCACCAGCGTCCTTATAAACTCAGCTTCTAAAACACTTCCAAATATGCGGCGCTCTCCACGCTGGTACGACAGTGATTGCTTTGCGCTGAGGCAAATTCTACTTAGAGCCCTCCACCAATCGTCATATGACCCAGCTTCGGCGGCTATTTACTTAATCACACGACAACATTATCGAAAGCTTCAAGACCACAAGAGGCGGTCATTTGCTGACCATCAAGAACGCCTCCTCATACTAAAAGCACAACAAGAACCCCACCTCATTATACGACAGCCTCACAACTTTACGAGCTGTCCAATCCCATCTGAAAAACTCTTGGACCACTTTCAAGCAGCTTTCACCTACGCGGATAGGGTGCCTCTCGAGATTTCTATTTCGTACGAGCTAGAAACTCCTGAGAGATTTTTCTCTGAGGCTCTTGATGAACCGTTTAGTCTAGACAAAGTCAATGTTGCCCTCGCTCGTATACGAAATAACAAGGCAATCGGGCCAGATCTTGTAAGGAATGAACACCTTCGGCAGGGACATCTCCTCGTGCCTATATGGCAGTCCCTTTTTAACAGATGCCTCTCTGAGGGCGCTCTGCCAGCCAAGTGGTATGAATGCCTTCTTAAAGTAATTCCAAAAGGAAAAGGAGATCCTTCGGACCCTGCTGCGGCCGATATCAAAAATAAGTTGTGTCTACAAACTACTCTCAGGCATACTGACAAGACGTCTCACGGATTTTCTGACAGCACTGGGGTTTCTTCCAGATGAGCAGCATGGCTTCAGGACCGGGCGTTCCACTATCTCAGCCTGCGAAGTACTTCTCGAGCAGATAACAATCTCATTAAACCGGGAAAAACTCCCGTTGTTTGCGGTTTTTATTGATTTAAAATCTGCCTTCGACATCGCACCCCGTAACATTGTCTTAACGAAGTTGGGAAAGGCCGGAGTTGGACCGCGAATGCTCACTCTACTCTGCGCACTTCTGAGGGCTAACCAAATTATCCTCGATGATGGTGTGTGCGAGCATAACACGTTTGACCAGACGACTGGGTATCCGCAAGGCGACAATCTCAGCCCATTGCTATTTATAACGTTACTCAGTGATCTGCCACGCATCATGAAAGAGCGGCACTCAACGGTCATGACACTGCTCTACGCAGATGATCTGGTAATATTCAGCAGAATCCGTACTGACCTGCAGGCTGCTCTTTGCACACTGGATGAATATTTCTCGCAGAATGGCCTCATAGTAAACGTGTCAAAAACCAAGGCTGTTAAGTTTCGGCGTGGCGGGCAACGAGCCCGCGCAAGTAAACTGCGATTTCACGGTGAGCAAGTGCAGTTTGTAGAAACCTTTTGCTATCTCGGGGTAATTTTCTTGACTCGAGGTACAACTTTTTCACAGCATGTAACTGAGCGTTGTAGAAAAGCACTTATCGCGGCAGCGGGTATCAGAAACCCAACACAGTTGTCCGTCCAGACGGCCATGACATTATTTACGCTCAAAGTGGCATCCGTAGCTGCTTACGGAATTCAAGTGACATGGAAACATCTTAGAACTTCGCAGTTATGGCAGTTGGATAGGGTGAAGCGAGCGTTCTTGAAGCGAGTACTTGGCCTTCCGTCAAATTCGCGCAACAGATGCTCGCGGGTTCAGTATCATTTATTGATGAACTCGTAGACCGCTTTAATTTGCCGCAGACAGTCGCTCTGGAAACGTTTCGGCATGAGAATTCTCAAGAAGTGTCTCTAATTCTCAGAGAGTTTTATCTATCACCAGCTATGACAAACCAGGCCTGGAAGGACGCTCTCCGGCCATGTCGACACCTCACTACTCGCTACAGTGTTCACGGATTTCATCATCTACTATGCCGGTCTGCTGGGTTTCATGAACCCAAGGAGAACTGCAGATGCCGTCGTTGTAGCGGCCCATGTCCCCTCTACCACCTACCTGATTGTATAGAATCCGTGTCGCTTTCTCAGCTTGAGCGAGAATGCTCATAACTAATTTTACCATGTTTGTTATATATACCATGTTCGTATTTACATACCCCAACAGAGTGCATTTTAAATAAATAATAATTATTATATCCCTGTACCTGACATATATATATATATATATATATATATATATATATATATATATATCGACGAATCAACAACATGATTTATTTACACACCAGATTGGGTAAAATATACAATAGTACGATTGATATCACTACAGTCTCGTAATGATATTAATATTAGAAATCGTTCAGTGCCAGCTTTGTTAGAGAGGGGATTGCATTACACTCACTGCCATGATATCTTACGCATATACCATAACAATATTTACAAACACATGTGTCACAGGGTTCATGGCAAGCGTCTTTCTGACATAGAAGGTGATGAAAACCGTGCACAGCGAAACGGGTGGTCATGTGCCTGTTTGTCCTGCTCGTGCCCTTCCATTCTGACCTAACCATTGCATCTGTCATATAAAAATGTGGATCGATCTCTGCCATTTTGTCTTCATATCGCCGTATGAACTCGCTGTATGCAGGGGTGTCTGGAAGCGCAAACTGTTTTTTGACCTGTTCCACGAATAGTGGAGCATCGCACAGCAAATACGTGAGGCGGTTGTATGCTGACGTATGTAAACCTAGTACCCGCTTCAGATAAGCTGGTTTCACACGATCGAGAGCACCAAGTTGAGTCGAGCTTAGTTTTGCCCATACAAGCTGGATCCCGTATGATGCAATTGGCGCTATTTTCATATCAAATAGAGCTAGCGCTGCCTTAATTGAGAGCATCTAGGGCTTCTTAAGGGTTGTCGCCGCAATCAAGGCTTTTCGAGACCTCTCCTCTAAATGTGCAGCGAAGGTCTTGGCTGAGGGGGTCACTGTGATACCGAGATATGTGAACTTATTTACATAGTTCAGGTCTTGTCGATTTAACCTAAGTGTATCGGTCACGGCCAGCCTGCCCGCGTGCCTGAACTTCATAGCTTCTGTCTTCTGCATATTTATTTTAAGGCCTACTACGTTCACGTATGCCGACAAAGTGGTCAGCGCCTGTTGCAGATGGTATCTGCTGCTACTGTAGAGTACTAGATCGTCGGCATACATAATTATCTTGACAGCTGGGTGTCGGGTCTGTAAACGTGTTGGTAAATCGGCTACCAGTAAACAAAAAAGCAAAGGGCTGAGATTATCGCCTTGGGCAAAGCCTGTCGTTTGTTCTATGCTTGGGTGCTCCGCTACACCGTCGTCCAAGATGATCTGATTGGATTGTAGCACGTCCTTCATCAATGTCAGCATCCGTATTGGGACCCCGATTTCGGCGAGTTTAAGCAGGACTCGAGTTCTTGAGCCTGAATCAAACGCGGCTCGGAAATCCACAAATACGCTGTATGAAAACAGTCCCTTTCGTGACAGGGTTTGCTCTATATCTGCAAGGAGGATTGCACATGCAGTTAGTGTTGACCTCTGCGCACGAAAGCCATGTTGTTCGTCTGGTAATGCCTTTTTGTATTCGATGAACGACGTTAGACGAGCGGCTAGGAGGCTTGCAAGCAGTTTGTAAGCGCAGCTTTTCTTGGCAATGCCCCGCCAAGAAGAGGGCTCGGTCCGCGGCCTCTTGCCCTTTGGAATAAGTGCCATAACGCACTGTCTCCACGCTGATGGTAGTCGACCGTTGTAAATGCACCTATTAAAAAGCGCGGTCCAGTGTGCGGTCATTGTGGCTGCCTGCTGCAGATGCTCATTACAGATGCCATCTGGCCCAGGTGCTTTGTTTCTCGGGAGTTGACGCAGTGCCTCCGCCACTTCTTGGACGGCGAAGTATTCGTCCAGTTGAGTTCTCCATTTCAGATCCTCTTCTGACCAGACCGACATGAGAGTAGGCACTGCCCTTGGCACTGTGTCATGTGAGCTGAGGATCGATTTAAAGTGGCCATAGAGTGCATCGCTTTCAACTGGACATGCAGACCTCCCCTCCGAAGTGTTACGGAGCCACAAATATGGATTTTGTTCGGTCTTCTGAAGCAGTCGAGTCTCCAGTTATTGCTCGTGTTGCCTTTTAGCATTCCGCAGAGTTCGTCGGTAAATGGACCTCGTCGTTGCCAATAGAAGTCTCATTTCCGGCCTCATGCGTTTCAGCACCTTTGCTTGGTAGTGAATGGCGTTCGCTTGGTTACATTCCGGAGTCCACCAACTCCTTTCTCTTCTCCATTTCACATGCTCTGCGCATGCTTTGAGTGCTCGCGTGAGCAGTTCATTGTAGCTTTCTACATCTTGCTCTGCTCTTTCGGTGCCGAGAACTTCTACGGCTTCTTGTAGGCGGTCTGCTTTAAGTGCTCTCGACAGAGGTTTATATATATATATATATATATATATATAATGCAGTCAATGTTATATGAATAAACACTCAATATGTATATGTTGAAACGTATTATTGATTTGACTGTTTTCGTTTATTATCAGATTATGCTGTACATAATTTATTTATAACCATCTATATTTTGTATTACCTATTATGTGCACTAAATTACTAACTTATGTATTCATGTTTATATTAATTACCTATTTTGTTATCGTATTACAAATACATTTACTGCTACCTAAGTGTCTACATATTTGAAATCACCGGCGCCCCAGAAACCGTGTGAACCTCGACCGGACTCCGTGGTCGCGTAGCCACTTAACTAATCTGTTGTCTACGAAAAAACGAGTACTTGCGGGAAACGTTGTGTTTTCTAGTTGGCCGATAGTCATCGGCACAACTTTCCACGACAGGTAGTTAGGATACATAAAACTGATTGCATCGACATAACCTGGCGCTTTGGTTGTTGTTTTGGTCATGCAGAAACAACGCTTTCGGGGTGCGGAGTTGCACGATCTAAGGTTGTTACAGGGTCCCGCTTTCTTCCCGATTCTTAGTCGAGGCAGCCAGGATAACAAGCATTTCGGCTTGTCCGGTGTGCTATCCTGCCGTGGAGCTTCTGGCGCAGGACGGATCATAGGCATCTGAGGAAGGAGGACAAAAAAAGGATTATAAGATAACAGGCAAAGATGATGTCATTGCTAATAAACGTAAAAGATGTCATCATACAACGCTAGCCAACAGAAAGTTTGCTCACACACGTTTCCGAAACAAAAGGATCCAAGAGCTCACTATTATAGAAACTTCTCTGCGCCAGTTAGGGTTATATATTACAGAAACATTTCTATGTTTACAATGTTAGTCAAATCATACAGAGTGTACCCTCATCTTACCATTTCTTTTTCTCTTGGAAAAAAAGGAGTCTGTTAGCATATAAAAATTACATACCCAGACTTCTCCAGTTCATCGGAGGGGTCTGGCCTTAGCTTTGAAGGCATGCTTCTGACTGCATTAGCGCCAGAATATAGACAATAATAATAATGAAGAATTTGATAGAGTGCAGCCGCATGACTGCGGTGGCTGTGTAAAACAAGCACTAGATTAACTAGAGATAGCACAAGTAAACGCGAGCAAACTTGGAGTTCAACTGCGATCAAACGAGACTATTCGTCACTGGTCACTGGAACAAGTAGCCTCATGAAATCACCTAACCATAATCCAATCAAACAGTCATCACAACACCAGTAGCATACACACTAGCAATGCCAGCCTCATCTAAAAAAGTGATAATATGCATGCAGCCTTCGTTTCAATTCCACCAGTCAACACAGTGACGTGCGCACATCGAATGGAGGAACTCGACAACGGCAACAACACGAACTGGCAAGTCCCGAGTAACACCCGATATAATACCAATATTGTGTAAATTATCGGACGAACACGGACGTATCCCAAAAGATAGATGGTCCATTACCTTCTATGAAAGTTCAAAGTGCGATTGAAAAATTGCAGAGTAAAAAGGCTTTTGGACCCGGCCTTGTACAGAATAAACGTATAATTCGGCGATTCTCCTATAGCTTCTTCGGACGGCACTATTTAACAAGCGCTTAGAAACAGGTGACATTTCAGCAACCTGGTCGGAATGCTTTGTTCATAGTCTTGGCGAGGCATTCTAAAGGTAAATTGCATCTACAAGATTTTATCATGTCTTCTGGCGCGCCGGCTTCTCGCGAGATGCTCGAAGCCTTTGGACGACGTGAAATACTCGGTCACCGCCGAGCACCAAGCAGTGTACGCTGTATTTGTAGACTACAAGGCAGCGTTTCAAACTGCTTGCAAGAAGATCGTCATTGAGAGGCTAGTCGCTCCGAGCGTAAACCCACGAGTTTTGCGAGTACTGATATCTAGTCTGAAAGCTAACTCGGCCACCCTAGATTTAGGAATACCGATATTTTCTGCAAAACACCGGCTATCCCTATAGTGAGCGTTTTTGCTCGCTCCTATTCTCAGTCCTTCCTGCGTTCGCATAACTCCTTATAAGTGTGACCTCGTGATATATATATATATATATATGGTAGAGTGTTTATGGATGTAAATAGGGCTCTGATGATGCTGGAGACGTACAGAGAGCACAACGATTTAACGATTTACGTGTCAAAGACAAATGCTGTGAAGTTCTGACGGCAAGAAGTTTGGAAGGCCCCTGAAAAGAAGTGATAGGCGTAGTGGTGCTTCTGTAGAATTTTTCTTAGAGTTTACGTCTCTGAGTGTTAAGCTAGCGTCTTTACAACATATTCTTTAAGTTAAGGATCAACGCACTACCAACGCGTGTCAGACTCGCAAGGGGTCGCCCCGGGTACGACAAATTTTGTCGTCATGGGTGCAACGCTGTCGAGACGCTGGCCCACATCGCTCAAGTGTGCGATCACACCCATCGCCCTATAATCAAGCGCCACGATGACATATGTGAGCGAGTCACCCGCCTACTCCGTGCTAAAGGAATGCAGGTGGAACGAGAGCGCACCTTCCGAAGACCCGCCGCACCGGCTCGGAGACCAGACCTCGTCATAACAACACCTACGAGGGTCTGGGTCTTGGACGCCGAGGTCTGCGGCCCCTCAAGAGACATTGCATTGGCCAGACGGGATAAGATCAGGAAATACGATATACCCGGGGTCAGGGATCAACTTCCCAGCTCGCTTCCCCACCGATTCGGGTCCATCACCGTGTCGATGACCGGTGTATGGGAGCCCGAGTCGGTGAAGGATCTCCTGACTCTCGGGTTATCGAAGAAAAACCTGATCGACCTGACCGTCCTGGCCATGCAGGGTACCCTACGGGTCTTCCGGGCGCACCGGGACCACAAGAGCTGGGTCCGTCGCGGAGGAGGAGCAGGCGAACTCCCCGGGAGGCGATTTTAAATTATTTTTTTAGGCGGGCACTGCCTCAGTGTGCAAATGTGCAATTATTGAATAAATTCAATGTTGTATTTCAGTGTTCGGGATTGATGGAACGAATGCCTTTTTCGAGACTTAATGAACACATTTAATGTAATATAATTACAATAACAATACTGGAAGATGGTGTAATATTCTTTACATAAAAGAAGGACATGTAATCGCTATAATTTAAGACTTGGGGATTGCACAAGACTCTGTACTGAAACAGAAAAACACAATATAATCGATACAGATGCAGACCGCGACCTAAAGGACAGTGTCAGCCGACCAGAAAAACACAATATAATCGATACAGATGCAGACCGCGACCTAAAGGACAGTGTCAGCCAACACAGTACAGGTAAGGCTGGCTCACAAGAGTAAGGTTTGCAAACCGAAAGCGATTGTACAGAAGGAACATATATAAGTTGGTATGGTTCTAGCGCTGTTGGTGTTGTGTTGTCCTTAACGTTGCAGCCGGTAATTGTAGTATACTCCATTTGGGCAACACCTTCAGCGTACCGAAAGTCGTACTTAAACTATCTTGCGCTCATGCAAGCATCGCACCTACCAGGTCTTTAGTGCTAACAGTAGAGCTGATGCAAAGTGGCGGTGATATAAATAGTAGTGATAAAACCATACAATTAGCTATATATAGATCGGCAAATACAAAAAGAAACATGAAACAATAAAGGCACAAAGCTTTTTGTAACCAATAATGTAAAGCGGTGAAACGTGTCATTTGTAGCTGCACAGACTTCAGCTCACATAAACTGCATTTGCACAAATGAGGCGCGCATTCAAAACTATTAAGCGGGAGAGAAAAGCAGTGCTATGAGCAACATCAGTGAGTACACGTAATAGACATTAGTGCCAAGAAAGCCTGGCTCCTCCTGTCAAATTGGCCAAAGCCAAACTCATTCATAAAAGACAATAGGTGGGTCAATCATTTCAAGAACCTACTATACAATGTCTTTACACCACCACGAAGTTCCACTTGAGTAGAGCGCTTAAAACCTTACACAGGTTGATTGTCCGCTTAGCATCCTTGATACGGTGAAAGCAAAGTTCCTCAAAGTAGTTTTAGGCCTTTCCTGAACAACCTAAACCGATTAATCTAATGCCTTTTGTGTCTGCCATTCGAATTCCGCCATTCCCCTTTCTGTTACACATCAGATATTACCATGCAGTCAGCGCCGGCCCTTTGGCTTTTAACCTGACTACCCTGATACATATAACTTACAGGACAGACGCGTAAAGTGTCTTGGACTTATTGAAGTGCATTGTTATATATGCATGTACATTGAACCGAATGAGAATAAGGAAATATGAGTAATATCATTTCTAGCGATTGGCTCGTGCTTATTATACGCACGGTATAACGAAGTATTGTATTAACGTTGTACAATCCTGTCTACATTAGTACGATTATATATATATATATATATCTTAATGAATGCTCAAGATGTACTACTGAACTGCAATAGTTTATTTTTAAATCATGTTGCACTCGATGTTGTAATAATAATCGAGTGCTAATCCATGTATTTACGTATTATGTTTGTTACATATGTTATGCTGCTTGTTTATTTATTAACACCCGTGCTGGGTAAGTGTGTTTATGTTACATTTTAGTTTTTTCGACACTACAATCGATCTAGCGTTTTACCAGTTCTGCTATGGACCGAACCGCCGGACAAACCGCGGCGTAGTATTTATCACATTTACTCCAGCATTCTTTGCATCGACATTCGTCTTGTGGTTCATGGAAGCCCTTCACGTTGCACAGAACGTTATGAAATCCGTGGGATGTTGCTTGTTTATTGTATATGTATATATGGCACACGTACCCAATATATGATAGGTTAGGGATAGCATGTATCGCTGTCGGCACAAACGTTTTTCTGGTTTTAATACGTAGTACGCAAGTGGGACTAGTTATAATAGATGATAGGGATGAAAATAAAATGGCCGACATCGACCATCGTTTATGAAACGAAAGCAATGACGTCGGATTTGTGGCGAGCCTGCAGTTATGAGAACCGGCATGTAATCGCCAGATTTGCTGTTACCTATGTGATTGCATCTAATTTTAGTCACCGACGCCCTATGTCCCTATGTGTGAGCCTCGAAGGGACTCCGCGGTCGCGTAGCCACTTAACCAATTTGTTGTCCACGAAAAACCGAGTATTCGCAAGGATCGTTGTGTTCATTAGTTGGCCGATAGTCATCAGCGATTTCATCGATACGATGTTGATGAGGATCGAAACGCGGCCGACCTCGTTTCGTACTTTTTCGGCCATCGAGGTTACCGCGGCCGCACTCGAAACGTCACACACGTAGGCGAATGCCGAACCTCCTTCATCTTGAACGAGTTGAGCCGTTTCTTGTGCGCCGTTCAGGTTCAAATCCCAGACGACAATTCGCGCTCCGCGGCGAGCCAGTTCGAGACAGAGCAGGCGACCGATCCCGCTGCCTCCGCTGGTGACGAGAGCCACATCGCCGCGGATATCCTTGGGGCGCCAACGCTTGAACAGCTTGTCGAGCACAAAACTCGCAAACAGGTACCACATGAACGCGAGACAGCCGAGCACGAATCTGGTCGCTGCCAGAACGATCCCAAAGTTCACATAGGCGCCAATCAAAGACGCCAACGCGGCAAAGCTCACCGACATCTTGGACTTCAGCGTCTCGACCCCCCTCGGGCCGAACGCCGGGGTCGTGCGACGGGGCGCTTCGTGGCACATCTTACTACGATGACTGCTCTAACTAATACGACTTCGACCACTACCACCACGATGACGGTCGTCACTGCCGTCGCGTGTGTTGAGAACTTTTTGTGGGTGTTCGGTCTGTATTGATGGTGCCGATCGGTCGAATCTTTCACCGTCGTCTCCTCACGCAAAGCTTCGTCGGCGTGCCGGGTCCAGCGATGACACTCGGGAAGAAGCTCGGTTCACTTCCATAGGTTCCAAAGCAGGAGTAAAGCAAGCACTAGATTTACTAAAGATAGTACGAGAGAACGCGATCGATTTTGGAGTTCAACTGCGTTGGACGGGACTATTTATCTGCTCGTCGAGGATTCCGGTCACGATGCGTTGGTGCTTTGCGAAGACCACGAACGCTCTAGTGCCAACTTGGGGAGAGGAGGTGGCATGGCGGGAATTTCCATACGACGATGACCGAGGACCGAGTCTCCAGAAATACAACCGGTACATACTCTGACTTTTCCAGTTCGTCGGAGGGGTCTGGTCTTGGTCCTCTGACGCTGACGGATCCCGCAAAGTTTCTGTTGGTACATGTCCTCAGGGACGTCCAGCACTTCAATTATTTGTTCAAACTCCGACTTACTGTGCTTCGTGAACCGTCTATGGCCCGTATGCACGCCAGAGAGAATGTAAACGGCTGTTCCAAGGTAAAAGGCGGCCACTCGGAAGGCAGCTTCAAGTGCATACGGTCCCGAGAAAAAGGGCCAAATGTGTTGGCAAACCACTTCCCGTTGCATTAGCGCTAGAATGTACGCAAGAATAACGTACATTTTGATCGAGTAGAACTGCATAGCTGCGGTGGCTGATCCGTCCGCTCGATACGATGCCGGCATTGTTGATGAGGATCGAAACGCGGCCGACCTCGTTTCGTACTTTTTCGGCCATCGAGGTTACCGCGGCCGCACTCGAAACGTCACACACGTAGGCGAATGCCGAACCTCCTTCATCTTGAACGAGTTGAGCCGTTTCTTGTGCGCCGTTCAGGTTCAAATCCCAGACGACAATTCGCGCTCCGCGGCGAGCCAGTTCGAGACAGAGCAGGCGACCGATCCCGCTGCCTCCGCCGGTGACGAGAGCCACATCGCCGCGGATATCCTTGGGGCGCCAACGCTTGAACAGCTTGTCGAGCACAAAACTCGCAAACAGGTACCACATGAACGCGAGACAGCCGAGCACGAATCTGGTCGCTGCCAGAACGATCCCAAAGTTCACATAGGCGCCAATCAAAGACGCCAACGCGGCAAAGCTCACCGACATCTTGGACTTCAGCGTCTCGACCCCCCTCGGGCCGAACGCCGGGGTCGTGCGACGGGGCGCTTCGTGGCACATCTTACTACGATGACTGCTCTAACTAATACGACTTCGACCACTACCACCACGATGGCGGTCGTCACTGCCGTCGCGTGTGTTGAGAACTTTTTGTGGGTGTTCGGTCTGTATTGATGGTGCCGATCGGTCGAATCTTTCACCGTCGTCTCCTCACGCAAAGCTTCGTCGGCGTGCCGGGTCCTGCGATGACACTAAGAAGCTCGGTTCACTTCCATAGGTTCCAAAGCAGGAGTAGCGCAAGCACTAGATTTACTAAAGATATTACAAGAGCACGCGATCGATTTTGGAGTTTAACTGCGTTGGACGGGACTATTTATCTGCTCGTCGAGGATTCCGGTCACGATGCGTAGGTGCTTTGCGAAGACCACGAACGCTCTAGTGCCAACTCGGGGAGAGGAGGTGGCATGGCGGGAATTTCCATACGACGATGACCGAGGAGCGAGTCTCCAGAAATACAACCGGTTCATACTCTGACTTTTCCAGATCGTCGAAGGGGTCTGGCCTTGGTCCTCTGACGCTGACGGATCTCGCAAAGTTTCTGTTGGTACATGTCCTCAGGGACGTCCAGCACTTCAATTATTTGTTCAAACTCCGGCTTACTGTGCTTCGTAAACCGCCTATGGCCCGCATGCACGCCAGAGAGAATGTAAACGGCTGTTCCAAGGTAAAAGGCGCCACTCGGAAGGCAGCTTCAAGTGCATACGGTCCCGAGAAAAAGGGCCAAATGTGTTGGCAAACCACTTCCCGTTGCATTAGCGCTAGAATGTACGCAAGAATAACGTACATTTTGATTGAGTAGAACTGCATAGCTGCGGTGGCTGTGTAAAGCAAGCACTAGATTCACTACAAGAGAACGCGATCGAGTTTGGAGTTCAACTGCGTTGGACGGGACTATTTATCTGCTCGTCGAGGATTCCGGTCATGATGCGTAGGTGCTTTGCGAAGACCACGAACACTCTAGTGCCAACTCGGGGAGAGGAGGTGGCATGGCGAGAATTTCCATACGGCGATGACCGAGGACCGAGTCTCCCGAAATACAATCGGTACAACGGATCAGCACAATGGCCCATATACGCACCACAGCAAAAGTAATTTGGCTTTCCTTCGGCGTTTGGGACAACACGCCTTTATCTCCGCCTTAGAGAAGCATGACATGTGTGGTGGGGCGCAGTAGAACGCCCCCGCTCTACTAAGTCATTCTCACCGCAGTGGACCAGACTAAAGCCGATGTAAGCCTGCTGAGTGCCTCTTGTGAAGATAGTAGCCATACTGGAATTTAGGACCGCCGGGTGATTCGGCTGCTCACTTTAGAAGAGCTCGGTCACTTTCCGACCTCATGCGGCTAATCTACAATGCGTTCGCTGCGTTACAATCTTATCATCTGAATAATGAATTACGACCAAAGTACATAAATTGTTTACTTTGATTCGTACTGCATAAGTATGGTAGTAGCACTAGCTAGCTATACTTAAATTAACACCATATGTATACTTACATGCTGGGCTGTCCTAATGTATCAATGTTGCTATGTTATATACTGTGCGGTACTATCATATGGTATCAGTGTGTTTGTTATGCTACACACTTCGTACCTATAATGCCTATGGGACTAAATTAAAGTTTGTATACTCCCTTCAGTCTCGTTACAAATCACACAAGCGGTTTTGCAGGTAGTCTGTCTGAAACCAGGTCGTGCCTGTTGGGGTTGTGAGTTGTGGCAGTGCAACAGTCACAAAACCTCTTCGCAATATTTGTACGACCATATGCGTTACGGATGGTCCGCTCTTCCACTGCCTACCTGGCGTATGAGGCGCCGTTTGAATCGCCAGTTGTAGCCGGAAACACCTAAATGCATCCACATACGGTCCCTTTGCCACGGAAACATTACACAATATATATATATATATATATTCCGTCATCGTTGCAGATAGGTTAGTGTTGTGACTGCATTATGATGGAATAATGGCGGCTTCCCTCGTGTTGTCAATGAGGTCGTGGAGGTCAGCGGGGTCCTTAGCTAAATGCGTAGTTAGAAATGTCATAGAAGTAGGAAATGTTCAGGAAGAAAGCGAGGCCCTGTGATTACCTTAGATAGCAACCCCGCACTACGAAAGCGTTGTTTCCGCAAGATGAGAACAACAACCAAAGCGCCAGGTCACGTCGATGCAATCAGTTTTATGTATCCTAATTATCTGCCGTGGAAAGTTGTGCCGATGACTATCGGCCAACTAAAAAACACAACTTTCCCGCGAATGCTCGTTTTTTGTGGACAACAGGTTAGTTAAGTGACTACGCGGCCAGGGAATTCGATCGAGGTTCAGACGTTTTATCGGGTGCCGGTGATTACAATAATATTTAGCACTAAGATTACAACAATACTATTTGTAATAGGACAATAACATAGGTATGGTAGTAGTTTTATTAATTAGTGGTTGGTTCACATCATAGACATCGCATTTCCAGAGTTAAGACAGCGGAATTGCCCTTTTACAACGCTGAAGGTTATATAGGTCACACGGGCAGCCACAAAGTTTACACATACACTCCGGGGACATCTCATGAAACTTCTCTCGCTCACAGATCTTCAGATGAGAGCGGTGGACGGCAAGCTGAACACGACAGGCCACTAGTATTTGCCCATCACGACATGAACGAGAACCTATTGTGAGGAGAGCGTGTGCAAAACGCCTAAGACACACCTTATACGTCGCGAACAAGACGTAGCTGCTACATGCGGGTTATATAGCTTAAACCGAGCTAGATGGCATGGTGGCAAAGATTTTGTCTTGCATTCGAGAGGCCTAGACTCAAGACCCAAACCGGCCACTCTTAAATGGATTTTACTACTTATACCCAAAGAAAAACGAATTCTACGAAAAAACGTTTGTGCCGACAGCAATATATGCTATCCCTAACCTATCATGTATCGGGCATGACGTATGTACATATACGATAAATAAACAACATAACATAGGTAACAAATATAATACGTAAATACATGGATTAGCACTAGACTATTATTGCAACAGCGAGTGCAACATGTTCCAAAAATAAACGATTGCAGTTCATTAAATATGTACATCTTGAGCATTTATTAATATATATATATATATATATATATATATATATATATTTACCAATTACTCGTACTAATGTAACAGGATTGTACAACGTTAATACAATACTTCGTTACAGCGTGCGTATGATGAGCATGAGCCAATCGCTAGAAACTATATTACCCATATTTATTAATTCTCATTCAGTGTGATGTTCGTGCATATATAACATTGGACTTAAGTTAAGGCAAGTTAAGGCAGCGCACCCGAGTGCATCGATTACGGAAGGTCCTGACGTCACAGGCACTGCCGCAGAAACCGCACAAACTGGTTGTTCTAACAATAGCAAAGCTTCCTACGCAGCAGTTCTCAGGGGCATATCCGCCACGCAAGAAAGCACCTCGCCTGAGCTGCTTCTTCCTAATCCGCGGCCGTTACCAAAGCCCAAACAAAAGCGAGCCAACCATACAGGAGTCGCCAAGTTCGGCCGCGGCGCGCTTCTAAATTTACCACGAAGAGAAAGATCCATCCCAAGACGCCGCGCAGAGACGTTGAAGGCGTCTTAACGGACGTCGCTCGGATGCTAGAGGGCATTAGCTGATTTGGCGGCAACTTTGAAGACGATTGCAGAGGCCCTAAAACCTCTCCTGGCCCTCCTTCCACTTGCAGAGAAGCTTAAAGCTTTCACATCATAATGCCAGACAACGAGATCCTAAACGGAAGTGAGGCCGATCATGCTTTTGTTGTCGGTGACCCCAACAGGGCAACATGTCCTGTGTGTAAAGGTGTTTTCACGAGGAGGGGTCTCGCCAGACATATATCGGTCAGACACGCCGATAACGTCAATAGGCCGTCCACATCCCACCAGGCTCGGGCAGAAGACCTTGATGTTAACACACTACTCATCGATATCCAGGCAAACATGCGTCATGCCAAACTGTTACGCATTTTACCTAAATCTGTGCGGTCAACAGTTGCGGAGGAGCTTACTAAGGTCTTCCTAAATGTCGCCAAGGACAACGACCTCTCCGCCTGGTACTCCTTGTTCTCCTTTGCTCCGGTCGTGTTGCGACTCCCTCGGGCCAGAAAGGATGCTCAATCCCTGTCTGTTCTGATCAGGAAGAACCTACGCGACTTTTCGTCGGGATTAAGGCTTAGGAAACTGACACACGAGGGATCAGGACGCAAAATGATGGCCCACCTCGAGGATGACCTTCCCACACGAGTAAAAGTCAAGCTGTCGGAAGGCGATATCTTCGGTGCTGCCAGATTGGTGAGCTCTCAGGATATGCTAGCGACAGCCAACGAAAATATAGAAGCTCTCCGCTCCAAACATCCAGATGCGCCTACGGATCTCTCCATGCCCACACCACCGGCAGTCACACTGCCTTCTTCAACCTCACGGGAAGAGATACTGAGTGCGATGAAGACATTTAGCAGAAGTTCAGCGGCCGGCTTAGACTTCATACGACCCCGTCTGTTGCAGGACTTGTTGTCTGGTGCGCTGGGCAGCACGGCCGGTCGACTGGCGGACGCCATTGCTAAAGTGGTGGATATACTCAGATGGGGTTCGCCCCCGTCTTGTCTGTTACCGCTCATCTTTGGGGCAAGGATGTTTGCATTAAAAAAAAAGATGGCTCATTACGTCCGATTGCTTGTTCCTCAGTCGTTCGCAGACTGGCGGCCAAAATCGGCTGCTACGATAATAGGGAAGCTATTTCAGTAACTCTTGGCCAACACCAGCTAGGATTCGCTACCCCGGGGGATACAGAGGTAGTAGTCCACTGTGCTCGTGCACTTTTGCAATTGCGCAAATTGCCAACGGTGATGGTTAAGCTGGACCTCCAAAACGCCTTCAATAGCGTCCGGAGGGATCATTTGCTTCGAGCCGTCAAGTCATGGGCACCATTACTGTTTCACCAGACGAACCTGGCCTATGGTTCAGAACCATCCCACCTGGTAATGCCCCACAACGCTATGCTGTCGCAGACAGGTCTCCAGCAGGGCGATCCCCTGGGTCCTCTACTTTTTTTTTGTGTATTAAGGAATTGGTAGATTCACTGCAGTCCCCCCTTAATGCCTGGTACTTAGATGACGGTATTCTGGGCGGGGACCTCCCGACCGTACTTGACGACATACGGAAAGTTATTGAATTTGGTGCTATTAGCGGTCTGACATTAAACCCGGTTAAATGTGAAGTACATGTCACAGCTCCGTTAGATTTAACTAATCTTTTTGACTTACTTCCGTGCTGTCGTGTAGTGGACAAGGTTAACCTGGAGCTGCTAGGTGTCCCCTTATTGCCGGAAGGCATTGCAAAGGCATTAGACAATCGAAGGGACAAACTTGACTTCGCGGCAAGCAGACTACCCCAATTGGGGGCCCACTGCGGCTCATTCCTTCTTAGATCTTGTTTTTCAGCCACGAGGTTAACACACCTGCTTAGAGGTTGCAACCTGTTTTTATCACAAGAGCTCTTACAGCCTTTTAATGGACTTAGCTTAGACATTTTAGAGATCATACTAAATCTTAAGCTGACCGCTGCGGCAAGGGAACAGGTAATGCTCCCGGTTTTTTTAGGCGGCCTAGGTGTGCCGGACGCGGTCATGACGGCAGGACCTGCAATCGTGTCGTCATTGACCCAGGCCGCGGACAGGGTTAAAGCATTATTGGACAGTGATGGGTGGGACGCCTATAACGGGGAACTTCAAAGACTGACCGACAAATTGTCGTTGTTATTTGAATCACCTCCCGACGTTAGGGCTAACCAGGGCAACTGGACAACCCCCCTACAAGAAAAGCGACTAGCAAACTTGATTAATAGAGCACCGTCTGTTGCCGATAAAGCCAGGCTTCGAGCTGTTAGTAGTCAAGGGGCTGGGGCTTGGCTACACGCCTTACCATGTCCTCGAATTGGGACTCTGTTGGACGACGAGACCACGCGCATAAGCGCAGGGCTGCGGCTTGGTGTTGACCTAGTCGTGCCCCACCGGTGTCGTTGTGGTGATTTTGTGAACGCGTTGGCCCATCATGGCCTGTCATGCGCGTTAAGTGCAGGCCGACGAGCACGTCACTCTGCTCTAAATGACACCTTTAGTCGCGCACTTCGATCTGCCGGCTTCCCATGTGTTTTAGAGCCCCCGGGTCTATCGAGGGATGACGGAAAAAGACCTGACGGCCTGACTTTGACGCCCTTTGAGCGTGGCCGCATGCTTGTTTGGGACGCAACTGTAACCGACTCATTAGCCCCTTCGATGGTCGGTGCAGGTGCAGACCGAGCAGGTCATGCTTCCAGGTTAGCTGAGGCTAACAAATGCAGGAAATATTCCAGTGTCGATTATCCGCACGAATTTTGTCCGTTGGCGTTCGAGACTATGGGAACTGCAGGCCCCCTTACGCTCAAACTGATTCAACGCTTAGGCAGAAGCCTTAATTTTTCGACAGGAGACTCGAGAGCATCCGCATTCTTGCGTCAGAGGCTGTCGCTTGACATCCAACGAGGAAATGCAGCGTCTGTTCGGGGCACATTGCTGAACTGGGCTAACCCTGGTTTAGAGAACCCGTAATCACACGTTCGCACGGAGACAATTGTCCACTCCAAAGTGCTAACATAACAAACTTATATAAATAAATGTTACATTGGACTTTAATAAATCCAAGACACTTTGCGCGTCTGCCCTGCAAGTTATATGTATCAGGATAAAAGCCAAAGGGCCAGAGCTGACTGGCATGTCTCATGGTCTATCTACTGTGTAACAGAAACAGGAATGGCGGAATCCGAATCGCAGACAGGACAGGCATTAGATTCATCGGTTTAGGTTGTTCAGGAAAGGCCTAAAACTACCTTGAGGAACTTTGCTTTCACCGTATCTAGGATGCTAAGCTGCTGCATTGATATTATTTCATACTAGAGCGGGATGGCATTCAAGCCCTGGCATCTATGTTGGAGTTGATTCGCTGCATGATTTAAACGGCAAATAAGGTGCCGCTTAAGTCATCTTGACGGCAAGATAGGTGAGCTCAGACAAAAACTCCACTGGAACCCCACGGACAATCAACCTGTGTAAACTTTTAAGCGCTCTAGTCAAGTGGAACTTCGTGGTACTGTAAAGACACTGTCTAGTAGATTCTTGAAATGATTGACCCAGCTATTGTCGTTTATGAATGGGTTTGGCTTTGGCCAATTTGACAGGAGGAGCCAGGCTTTCTTGGCACTAATGTCTATTACGTGTACTCACTGATGTTGCTCATAGCACTGTTTTTCTCTTCCGCTTAATAGTTTTGAATGCGCACCTCATTAGTGCAAATTAATACAGTTTATGTGAGCTAAAACCTGTGCAGCTACAAATGACACATTTCACCGCTTTACATTATGGGTTAATAAACGTTGTGCCTTTATATTTTCATGTTTATATTTGTATTTGCGGATCTCTATATTGCATATATATAGATAGCTAATATATATAGCAAATGGTATGGCTTTCTCACTAGTATTCATATCACCGCCACTTTGCATCAGCTCTACTGTTTACACTAAAGACCCGGTAGGTGCGATGCTTGCATGGGCGCGAGTACGACTTTCGGTACGCTAAAGATGTTTCCCGAATGGAGTGTACTACAATTATCGGCTGCAACGTTAAGGACAATACAGCACCAACTGCGCTAGAATCATACCAACTTATATATGTTTCTTCTGTACAATCGTTCTCGGTCTGCAAACCTAACTCTTGTGAGCCAGCCTTACCTGTATGTACTGTGTTGGCTGACACTGATCCCAAAAGATAGATGGTCCATTACCTCTTATGAAAGTTCAAAGTGCGGTTGAAAGATTGCAGATTAAAGAGGCCGTCGGACCCGACCTCGTCTGGAATAAACATATAAAGGCGGCTCTTCTCCAATACCTCCTTCGGACGGCACTATTAAACTAGTGCTTAGAAACAGGTGACATTTCAGCAACCTGATCAGAATGCTTTATCCATAGTCTTGGCGAGCTATTGCAAAGGTAAACTACATCTATGCGATTTTATCATGTCTCCGGGCGGTTCGCGAGATGTTCGAAACTTTTAGACGACGTGAAATACTCGGTCACCTTCGAGCACCAAGCATTGTACGCTGTATTTGTAGACTACAAGGCGGCGTTTCAAACTGCTTGCAGGAAGATCGTCATGGAGAAGGTAGTCGCTCCGGGCGTGGGCCCACGACAGATTCAGGCATACCGATATTTCCTGCAGAGCAGCAGCTATCTTGAGAGTGAAAGTCTTTGCCCGCTCCTATTCTCAGTCCTTCCTGTGTTCGCATAAATCTTTAATCTTTATGAGGATTACCTCGTGATATATATATATATATATATATATATATATATATATAGTAGAGTGTTTATGGATCTAAAAATGTCTCTGATGAGACATCTGACGCTGGAGACATACAGAGAGCACAACGGTTTAATGATTTGCGTGTCGAAGACAAAGGCTGTGAAGTTCAAATGGAAAGAAGTTCGGCAGGCCCCTGAAAATACGTGATAGTCGTATATTAAGTGATGCTTCTGTAGAATTTTTTTTAGAGTTTACTTCTCTGGGTGTTAAGCTAGCGTCTATACATTATATCCTTCATATGTTCGGGATTAATGGAAACGAATGTCTTTTTCGAGACCTAATGAACACATGTAATGTAATATAATTAACAGTACTGGAAGGTGGTGTATTATTCTTAAAAAAAGAACGTAATCGCTGTAATTTAAGACTTGGAGAATGCACAAGACTTTGTACTTTGAAACAGAAAAACACAATATAGTCGGTACAGATGCAGACCGCGACCTAAAGGACAGTGTCAGCCAACACAGTACATACAGGTAAGGCTGGCTCACAAGTTGGTATGATTCTAGCGCAGTTGGTGCTGTGTTGTCCTTGACGTTGCAGGCGCTAATTGTAGTACACTCCATTCGGGAAACATCTTCCGCGTACCGAAAGTCGTACTCGCGCCCATGCAAGCATCGCACCTACCGGGTCTTTAGTGTAAACAGTAGAGCTGATGCAAAGTGGCGGTGATATGAATACTAGTGAGAAAGCCATACCATTAGCTATATAGAGATCCGCAAATACAAATATAAACATGAAAATATAAAGGCACAACGTTTTGTAACCCATAATGTAAAGCGGTGAAGTGTGTCATTTGTAGCTGCACAGACATTAGCTCACATAAACTGTATTAATTTGCACTATTGAGGTGCGCATTCAAAACTATTAAGCGAAAGACAAAAACAGTGCTATGAGCAACATCAGTGAATACACGTAATAGACATTAGTGCCAAGAAAGCCTGGCTCCTCCTTTTTTTTTTGAGAGGTTTCGGTAATGCATGATGCACATGCGCCACTGGCAGCCTGCGTGACTAGTGTGAGACTCGCAAACTCACTAAACCCGGATTCCTCCCCACCCCCCCAGGCTCGTGATTACTTTGGCATTACATCGAAGCCGTGGGAGAGGCGTCTCTGCCGTTCTCCTTCAATCAGCTCTATCCCTGACTATCATCCCGCATGTCTACCTGCGGTTGGATAGGGGGATGCCATTTTGTAATCCGTCCTGTGAGGGTGCGTCGAGACCATGAGGGTCTGGCTGCTCCCCACCCCCTCCCCCCTCCCTCGGCTCCTCGTCTCGACCACTCTCCCGAGAGACCTGCTCAAACCTCTCCCACCTGGCCGTTTCCTTGGCTGTCTTGAGTGTCAAAACAGCGTCGAACAAGTTCGTCGCCTCCCTCCATGCCTCCGCCGAAGTCATCATATGGGAAGCCTGGCTCCTCCTGTCAAATTGGCCAAAGCCAAACCCATTCATAAACGACAATAGGTGGGTCAATCATTTCAAGAATCTACTAGACAGTGTCTTTACACTACCACGAAGTTCCACTTGAGTAGAGCGCTTAAAAGTTTACACAGGTTGATTGTCCGTGGGGTTTCAGTGGAGTTTTTGTTTAAGCTCACCTATCTTGCCGTCAAGATGACTTAAGCGGCACCTTTTATTTGCCGTTTAAGTCCTGCAGCGAATCAACTCCAACATAGATGCCAGGGCTTGAATGCCATCCCCGCTCTAGTATGAAATAATATCAATGCAGCAGCTTAGCATCCTAGATACGGTGAAAGCAAAGTTCCTCAAAGTAGTTTTAGGCCTTTCCTGAACAACCTAAACCGATTAATCTAATGCCTATCCTGTCTGCGATTCGGATTCCGCCATTCCTGTTTCTGTTACACAGTAGATAGACCATGAGACATGCCAGTCAGCTCTGCCCTTTGGCTTTTATCCTGATACATATAATTTGCAGGGCAGACGCCCAAGTGTCTTGGATTTATTAAAGTTCAATGTTATATATGCATGTACATCACACTGAATGAGAATTAATAAATATGGGTAATATCATTTTTAGCGATTGGCTCATGCTCATCATACGCACGCTGTAACGAAGTATTGTATTAACGTTGTACAATCCTGTTACATTAGTACGAGTAATTGGTGAATATATATATATATATATATATATATATATATATTAATGAATGCTCAAGATGTACATATTTAATGAACTGCAATCGTTTATTTTTGGAACATGTTGCACTCGCTGTTGCAATAATAGTCTAGTGCTAATCCATGTATTTACGTATTATATTTGTTACCTATGTTATGTTGTTTGTTTATCGTATATGTACATACGTCATGCCCGATACATGATAGGTTAGGGATAGCATATATTGCTGTCGGCACAAACTTTTTACGTAGAATTAGTTTTTCTTTGGGTATAAGTAGTAAAATCCATTTAAGAGTGGCCGGTTTGGGTTTTGAGTCTAGGCCTCTTAAATGCAAGGCAAAGGCTTTGCCACTAAGCCATCTAGCTCGGTTTAAGCTATATAACCCGCATGTAGCAGCTACGTCTTGTTCGCGACGTATAAGGTGTGTCTTAGGCGTTTTGCTAGTGGCCTGTCGTGTTCAGCTTGCCGTCCACCGCTTCCATCTGAAGATCTGTGCGCGAGAGAAGTTTCATGAGATGTCCCCGGAGTGTATATGTAAACTTTGTGGCTGCCCGTGTGACCTATATAATCTTCAGCGTTGTAAAAGGGCAATTCCGCTGTCTTAACTCTGGAAATGCGATGTCTATGATGTGAACCAACCACTAATTAAGAAAACTACTACCATACCTATGTTATTGTCTTATTACAAATAGTATTGTTGTAATCTTAGTGCTAAATATTATTGTAATCACCGGCACCCGATAAAACGTCTGAACCTCAATCGAATTCCCTGGCCGCATACTTAACTAATTTGTTGTCCACAAAAAACGAGCATTCGCGGGAAAGTTGTGTTTTTTAGTTGGCCAATAGTCATCGGCACAACTTTCCACGGCAGATAATTAGGATACATAAAACTGATTGCATCGACGTGACCTGGCGCTTTGGTTGTTGTTCTCATCTTGCGGAAACAACGCTTTCGGAGTGCGGGGTTGCTATCTAAGGTAATCACAGGGCCTCGCTTTCTTCCCTGAACATTTCCTACTTCTATGACATTTCTAACTACACATTTAGCTAAGGACCCCGCTGACTTCCACGACCTCATTGACAACACGAGTGAATTCCATCATAATGCAGTCACAACACTAACCTGTCTGCAACGATGACGGAATATATTGTGTAATGTTTCCGTGGCAAAGGGACCGTATGTGGATGCATTCAGGTGTTTCCGGCTACAACTGGCGATTCAAACGGCGCCTCATACGCCAGGTAGGCAGTGGAAGAGCAGACCATCCGCAACGCATATGGTCGTACAAATATTGCGAAGAGATTTTGTGACTGTTGCACTGCCACAACTCACAACCCCAACAGGCACGACCTGGTTACAGACAGACTACCTGCAAAACCGCTTGTGTGATTTGTAACGAGACTGAAGGGAGTATACAAACTTTAATTTAGTCCCATAGGCATTATAGGTACGAAGTGTGTAGCATAACAAACACACTGATACCATATGATAGTACCGCACAGTATATAACATAGCAAAATTGATACATTAGGACAGCCCAGCATGTAAGTATACATGTGGTGTTAATTTAAGTATAGATCGCTAGTGCTACTACCATACCTATGTAGTACGAATCAAAGTAAACAATTTATGTACTTTGATCGTAATTCATTATTCAGATGGTAAGATTGTAACGCAGCGAATGCATCGTAGATTAGCCGCATGAGGTCGGAAAGCTGATCGAGCTCTTCTAGAGTAAGCAGCCGAATCACCCGGCGGTCCTAAATTCCAGTATGGCTACTATCTTCACAAGGGGCACTCAGCAGGCTTACATCGGCTTCAGTCTGGTCCACTGCGGTGAGAATGACTTAGTAGAGCGGGAGCGTTCTACTGCGTCCCACCACACATGTCATGCTTCCCTAGGGCGGAGATAAAGGCGTGTTGTCCTAAACGCCGAAGGAAAGCCAAAGGACATTTGCTGTGGTGCGTATATGGGCCATTGTGCTGATCCGTTGTACCGGTTGTATTTAGGGAGACTCGGTCCTCGGTCATCGTCGTATGGAAATTCCCGCCATGCCACCTCCTCTCCCCGAGTTGGCACTAAAGCGTTCGTGGTATTCGCAAAGCACCTACACATCATGACCGGAATCCTCGACGAGCAGATAAATAGTCCCGTCCAACACAGTTGAACTCCAAAATTGATCGCGTTCTCTTGTACTATCTTTAGTGAATCTAGTGCTTGCTTTACACAGCCACCGCAGCTATGCAGTTCTACTCGATCAAAATGTACGTTATTCTTGCGTACATTCTAGCGCTAATGCAACTTGAAGTGGTTTGCCAAGAAATTTGGCCCTTTTTTTCGGGATCGTATGCACTTGAAGCTGCCTTCCGAGTGACCGCCTTTTACCTTGGAACACCGTTTACATTCTCTCTGGCGTGCATACGGGTCATAGGCGGTTCACGAAGCACAGTAAGCCGGAGTTTGAACAAATAATTGAAGTGCTGGACGTCCCTGAGGACATGTACCAACAGAAACTTCGCGAGATCCGTTAGCGTCAGAGGACCAAGGCCAGACCCCTCCGACGAACTGGAAAATTCAGAGTATGTACCGGTTGTATTTCTGGAGACTCGGTCCTCGGTCTCACACGTACTCTGTCGGTGCAACCATATTATTATTATTATTATTATTATTATTATTATTATTATTATTATTATTATTATTATTATTATTATTATTATTATTATTATTATTATTATTATTATTATTATTTTATTTGCTTAAATATTTGAGGTAACAATTGTCTCTTTATGAACGTGTACACCGGTTATTTAAAAGTGAAAATGTCACATATCCTCCAGGTTCGGGCGTGTCCAGTCTAGCAGAGTTCCGCGCACAGAGGCGGCGTTACCCCGCTGAATGTCCAGCGATAGTCTCTGGTGCAGGTACTCGATAGCTCTAGTGTCCCCTGTCGAACGGTTGAGCGCCTTGCCGACACGTTGAATGAGTTTGTGCGTCTTCGGGCCGGCCCCTCCCAGTGTCTCGAATGCCAGCGGGCGAAAATCGTGGGGGTAGGTAATACTGGCATACTTTTTGCACTTATTCGCCTCCGCCAACATAGATGCGTGACCAGCATGTTCCGCTCCCGCACTGACCATTGAAGGGGCTAATGAGTCAGTAACGGTTGCATCCCATACCAGCATGCGACCCATCTCAAAGGACGTTAGTGTTAGTCCGTCCGGTCGTTTTCCATCATCCAGAATGCAAGGAAAACCAGCAGACCTCAAGGCTCGGCTAAATGTCCCATTAAAAGCTGCGTGCCGGGCTCGACGACCTGAGCTTAAAGCACAAGAGAGACCATGGTGTGCCTGTGGCCCCACTTGATCGCCACATCTACATTGGTGCGGGAAAACGAGAGCTGTCCCCAGGCGTGGCCCCGCACTAATCCGAACAGTGTCGTCATCTAGTAGAGTGCCTAAGTGAATACTGGGGAGAGCCTGTAACCAGACCCCGGTACTTTTTGCAGAGACCGCCCGTAGCCTGGCCTTGTCAGTCGTAGTGGGGGCTTGCTCAAGTAGATGCACAAATGTCTTCTCCTGCAGTGGGGTCGACCAGCTTTTCTGCGAAAGGGTGTCCGTGGGTATGACACCGCACAGAGACGCCAATCTCTCGACTAAGGCTGCCAAAGTGTGATCGTAGACTCTTTTGCCTGTGTCGTTCAGTAACCGTTTGGTATTATAATAATTATTATTATTATGAGAATCATCATCATCGCCAAACAGTGCGGACGTGTGCATGTCGAGCTCCGAAAAAACACGCCTATTCGTGTGTGTGCAGGATGGCGAACCTAGGAAGTGACATGCCGGAGTGATGCCTGTAACTCAGTGATCGGTTCGGTGTACTGTGTGTGACTATGCGACAGAGACTCAAGCAGCCATGAGGCTGTTAAGATCCACACGAAATGGTGAAGCAAAACGAAACCATTCGCGTAATGGTCCGAAGGCTCCCAGCGGCACGCCGCTGCCATTTAAATTCGATTTCTAACGGCTGCTCAGCTAAATTAGGATGTTGGAACAGCTAATCTACAAAGTGGCGCCAACAGTAATTTCAACAACTCATCGCGCGAGCAACCACTTTATCATCACTAGAGAAGCAGCAGCAGTATCACATAATAATGTTAATTAATAAAATAGTGTTACCATATAATGTTATTGTTCGTTATAATGTAATTATAATGTCATGGAATATTAAAGCAATAATCATGTCTATAATAGTAATGTTAACTAATTAATAATAATAAAAATAATAATAATAATAATAATAATAATAATAATAATAATAATAATAATAATAATAATAATAATAATAATAATAATAATAATCAGAAAACTACGAGTAAACCATGAGCTCCCTACCTTCAGCCCATACAAACCCCGATCAACCCCAACTACGATCACAACAGTCATATACCTGCGAAATATGCAGGAAGTCCCTAAGGTCACTCCGGGGCTTGCGTATGCATACGACACGTCTCCATCCGGCAGATACCCGGCCTCCACTCAGTCAACCCTTGAGAGACACGTCGTCGCCTGCGTCGCTTTCGGCACAAGACGACCCAAACAGGCCATCTGATACGACCCTCGACTCAATTACGCTAATTCGTTCCCTGGCCCGGGTGCATCGAAACATTAAACTAGTCAAAGTGATACCCAGAGGAGTAAGAGAAATATGCTGCGCAGCATACGCTGAAGCACTTTCCAACTTCAACACAAGGAAAGACAACGCGTCCTGGGAGAAGCTTCTAATAATGCCAATACTCTTGCTACGCATCTCAGCACTGAGAAACAATGATCGATCATTATGCCAAATAATCAGGAAGAACGTTACTGAATCGCGGTGGAAACACTCGCAAGTCTCTTAGACGAGTGTAACCGTAACATTATACAGTACGACACATCACTTGATACAGATCACGATAGGGGGAAGATGGCAGAGCGCAAATTAGCTGAAGGTGATGTACGCTCCGCCGCACGGATCCTTCTTTCGAACGATTCTTTTGCACCATTTAACGATCACACGGAGCAGGAGTTAAGAAAGAAGCACCCCGCTCCATTAGCAGACGCAAGCGAACGCCTAGGATCCCTCCAGGCACCAGTAACAACAAGAGGACACACCGTATATCATAAATTGATTGTTGACGCCGTCCGATATTTCGCCGTAGCATCTGGACCTGGATTAGATGGGCTGCGTCCCCGACATCTCCGGGACATGCTTGACAACTCAGTACCCTCATCCGGGAGACTTCTGAAAGAAGTTTGCACTCTAGTGGCCTCGGCACTAAACGGCAGCCTGCCTTCTTCTTGCCTGACGACATTTTACGGGGCAAATCTTACGGCCCTAAAAAAGAAGGACGGTTCAATCAGACCTATAGCATGTGGCCTTACAATCCGAAGGCTTGTAGCAAAGGTGGCCATTGCGATCAGTAAGGGATCCATAACAAAAGCTTCAGGACCAAGGCAAGTAGGGGTTTCTATAAAAGGAGGCGCGGAGGCAGCCGTTCACGCTGTACAAGCATACATCGAAACAGACGGTCCTGTGCGGGTTTTAGTGAAGCTAGATTTTAGCAATGCTTTTAACACAATACGACGCGACGTAATATTAGAAGAAATAAGACTACACGTACCGGAACTCTTTCCACTTGTATGGCAATGCTACAAGGACCCGTCACTTCTATCCTGGTGTGACAAAGAGCCACTTAAATCAACAAATGGAGTGCAACAAGGGGACCCACTAGGCCCCGCCTTGTTCAGTCTGGGAATCTCCAGTCTAGTGGCACGAATGAGAAGCCCATTAAACATCTGGTACCTGGATGATGGTACATTAGGAGGACCGGCAGAAGTGGTGGCCGCTGACATACTTAAAGTAATAGAGTTTGCAAATGAAGGAGGTACAATCTTCAATCTTTCCTAGTGCGAAGTTATAACCGTTAGGGGGACACCCAGGAACGAGACGAAGCACGCAAAACCATTGCTGCCGTTCTACCAGGCTGTAAGCAAGTTAACCCGGCCGAGTTAAAAGTTCCTCGGGCTCCACTTAGTCCACAAAGTATTTACAAGACCTTAACAGAAAAACGCCGGGCGTTGCTGCAGACACGGCCTCGTTTGTTGGCCATGCACTCACAAGCTGCACTATGTCTTTGGAGATATAGTTTAGGTTCCCCGAAATTTAACTACACATTGCGCACCTCACCGACAAGCCAATGTCCCGACGCCCTGCAAGCGTATGACGACTCTACGAGAGACATACTGAGTGAAGTCCTTAACATCGATTTCACTAACGATACGTGGCGAAGAGCAAGCCTCCCCATAAGAGAAGGTGGACTGGGTGTTCGATAAGCAGTAGAATTGGCACCCATATGTTACGCAGCGTCTGTGCTAGAATTCAGCCCGCTGGCAGAGGCGCTAGTCGACCCGAGTGCTCACCACCGGCTGCACATAGCTAAGCAGGAGCAGGAGTCGCCTGTCAAGCTGAAGTTGGATCCAGGTCCTTGGGAGAAACGTGTAACGCAGAGAGTGCTTGATAACTACAGATGTAAAGTGATAGCCCGTGAGATCACCGAAAGCCTTGAGTCTTCTACGAAGAAGGCAGTCTTCTTGGCCGCACGAGACACCTTCAGCGGTGGATTCCTTAGGGCTCTCCCGTCGCCACAGCTCGGCACCATGCTGGACAACCTCTCATTCCGCATGGTGTCGGCTCTCAGAATCGGCGGGTCGATATGCGAACCACACATTTGCAAGGCCTGTGGAAAACCAGTAGAGAAGAATGGCCTCCACCCGTTGAGCTGCATCAAGAGCCACGGGCTTCCAGGCACACAGAAATAAATGCAGTGATTCAAAGAGCTCTCCGGAGGGCGGGAATACCTAGCATGCTGGAACCCAGACTAGGACTTCATGACGATAAAAGGCCTGACGGTGTCACTATTCCGCCGTGGAAAAAAGGCAAATGCCTGGTTTGGGATGCGACAGTTTCCTGCACAGCCGCACCGTCTTATGTGTGCCACAGCGCTACCGAGGCGGGATGGGTGGCCGAACACGCAGAGAAAGAGAAGTGGCGTAAATACACAGAGTTAGAGTCTAGATACAATTTCGTGCCGATTGCAATGGAGACAATAGGCCCAGTCAGCAGAAGAACAAGGCCATTTATTAAAGACTTAAGTGATCGAATACAAGCAAACACCGGAGATGCACGCGAAGGCGACTTTCTGAGGCAGCTGCTTTCATTGGCAGTTTGCAGAGGAAACACCGCGTCGATATTAGGTGCGATGGGCTGACGATAGCAAAAAAGAAACTATAAAATAATGAGGATACACATTCACACCTCACAACTGTATTGCTTTAAGACATATTAAATAAATAAATAATAATAATAATAATAATAATAATAATAATAATAATAATAATAATAATAATAATAATATAATATTATTATTATTATTATTATTATTATTTAAATGTTACAATTGTGAGGTGTGAACGTGTACTCCTTGTCTTCTCCTAGCTCCTAAATATTATTCCATGGAACCGACAATACAGCCGGCGTTTCCTCGGCACACTGCAAGCGACAGCAGTTGCCGTAGAAACTCGCCTTCGCGCCGATTCCCTGTGAGATCTGTAATCCGTTGGCCCAGCTCACTGATGAATCTCTTGATTCCCTTGCTTACCGGACCCATTGTTTCCTTAGATATTGGCACTACGATATAACTTGACTCCAGTTTTTGGTACTTGCGTTTTTACCTATAATCTGCGAGCTCGGCAACCCATCCCGCTTTTAGTGAACTGTGGCGTATATACGAGGGAGCCACTGTACAGGACACTGTAACATTCCATACCAAGCATCTGCCGTTAGCCCATAGCGGGATTGTTACACTGTCAGGTCTTTTGTCGTCTTTAAGTCCTAACCTGGGCTCGAGCGTGCTTGGTATACCAGCTCTGCGTAAGGCTCTTCTTATAATTGCATTGACTTCAGCATGTCTAGAAACTCTACCATGGCTTTTGATACAGCTAAGAGGGTGAAGTCCATCCTCAGTTACTGTGGTATCACATACGCGGTAACTGTAGGGGTTGCAAACCGGGGCACCTATTCGAGGAGCTGTTACCATGCGAAATGAGGTGTTGTCCAGCATGGTACACAGCTGCGGGAAAGGGAGACACTTTAAAAAGCCTCCACTAAATGTGTCCCGTGCTGCCAGAAAGACAGCTTTTTCCACTTGAGATTGGAGGTTGTCTAACAGCTGCAGCGCTGCATCTGTAGGAGTCCAATGTATGCTGTGTGGGACGTTCTTGCCAGGGGCCTGGTCTAATTGTTTGTCTAGCTAATAGCTCTGCAGCGTCTTTGGCTTTTGTGATTCCTTGGCATATGTCTGGTTCGACCAACGTTTTTGCAAGTTTACCAAATTCCAATAAAGACGCGGCATAGCACATGGGAGCCAGCTCCGCCGCTGATCTAATGCCAAGTCCTCCTTCGGCAATTGGAAGGGTTGCTCTTTTCCAAGTGTTATCATGCAGGTCGACGTTTATTATCTCACCTAAAATGCTTCTTGCGGTATCGTCGTAAGCTTAAATATCTTCGTGACATTGATAACTGGTGAAGTGCGCAGAGTATAGTTAAGTTTTGGCGAGCCCAAGCTGTATCTCCAGATGCACAGAGCTGCTTGCGAATGCATCGCCGTTAAGCGAAAGCGAATTTGCTTCAGTCCAGTGCACTTGTCTTTAAGGGTCTTTGAAATGGATCGTAAGCTTATTGGGGCTCTCAGAAGCTCCAGCTCGTCTAAGTCAACGCGCCTACTTTCTGGCAAGAGATTCGAAACCGCCCTAAAAATTTCATCCTGTTCTTGGGCATTACCTCCCAATGTAATGACTTCTCACTTAGAGGCTTTAAGGCTAAGGCCTCCCTCTTCTGCAAAATTCAGCACGTTAATAATATCACACATAACCAGATTAAGTGGGCCTCCAATCGTTGCGTCATCTAGGTACCAAACGTTAAGAGGGCTCTTCATGCGTGCCACTAAACTGGATACGCCGAGGCTGAATAAAGCAGGTCCAAGCGGATCGCCTTGTTGCACTCCACTAGCTGATAATAGTGGTGCTTTTTCATCCCAGGACAGCAGAGTCGGTTCCTTGTAGCTTTGCCAAGCTAGCGGCAGAAGTTGCGGCACTTTGAGTCTTACCTCATCAAGCACTACATCGCGTCGTATAGTATTGAAGGCGTTACGAAAATCCAATTTAACTAGGACCCGTACTGGACCTTCTGCTTCAACAAATGCTCGTACTGCGTGAACTGCCGCTTCTGGACCGCCTATCACTGCAACGCTTATCTGACTTGGTGAAATTGCTGTCAATGTTGTTGTTCTGGTAATGGCAATGGCTACTTTAGCGACCAAGCCTCCCGATTTTTTTTTTCAACCAAGCCTTCTGATTGTAAGGCCGCATGCTATAGGTCTAATAGAGCCGTCTTTTTTCTCTAGCGCTGTCAGATTGGCCCCGTAGAAGATGGGAATGCAAAAATAAGGCAAGTTACCACCCAAGGCTGAACCAACAAGAGAACGGAGTTCTTTCACCAGCCTCCCAGATGACGGTACTGTGCTATCGAGCATATCGAGCAGATGCCGAAGACGTAAACCGTCTAATCCTGGGCCTGATGCTAGGGAAAAAGACCGGACGACATCAGTAATAAGTTTTTCTGGTACGAGGGATGCTTGCGCTGGTACTGGTGCTTGAAAATTGTTTAAGCGCTCTCTGACCAGATCCGTAGAACGAGGATGCTTGTTTCTCAATTCCTGCTCTGTGTGGCTGTTGAGTGGCGCAAAGGAGCCGGTTGAAAGAAAGCTACGTGCGGCAGATCTTACATCATTTCTGCTAATTTGCGCTCTTCTGTAGCGGCTCTGTCACGATCAGTGTACTGTTTTTCTGAGTTTTTGGGGGTGCTGTGTGGTTGTTCGCCAAGAAGATTTTCTAGACGCTTCCACTGCGTATTCACGAGATGTTTTCTAATTATTTGACAAAGTGTGGTATCTTTGGCTTTTCGCTCCGGGATGCGCAACGTTAGAGTCGGCAAGTTACAAGCCTGACCCAAAACGCGTTGTCTTGCTTTGAACTAAAATTAGCCAAAGTTTCTGTGTATGCTGCGCAACAAACTTATCTGACCCCTCTGGGTATAATCCTTATCAGTTTAGCGTCTTTTCGCGCCCAAGCCAAGAGTGTTAATAAGGTCTGTGGGTCTGGGTCATATGTTGTCACGATGTTAGCAGCCTGGATTTCAGAGTTATTTAACGGGGGTACGGTCGGTAATTGTTGGTGGTTAGTTCTATGGAGGCGAGTCTTATGCATGCGCAAGCCGCGGATTGATTTTATAGATATCCCGTAGACATCACAATTGTATGGTTGTTGGGATCGTGGTTGAGATTGAGAGGGTTTTTTTTGGGAGAAGTGGTTGTGTGCTCATTGTTTGTTTGTAGGTGTTGTACTATTTCCGCTGCCGAGTTCAGTCGCAAGCGGTAGAGAGGGCTCAGCGGTGCCGTCAATAACGGATATCAAGAAGATTCTTCCTGGTTCCGACTCCAAAAATTCGAGAACTTTGGCAATCGATGGATTTTCGTTTTGCCATGATGAGAGCAGATTCTTAAAGATCTTCCAGATTTTCATAATGCCATCAATCAGATGAGCTGTTTGTGCGGGCTTTTAGAGCCCTGGGCGGGCGCGGTGGAGGAAGGTGGCATACCACCTTGCCTTCTTTGTTAAGCACTGGTTGTGGAGTGACAGGTCTTGCGGCATCCGCGTACGATTTCACCCTTAAGCTCGTGGATTGAGGGTTTGTGCTGGTACTTGGCAATAGAGAGATCTGAGGGAACTCCTCAGCTAGGTCGGGTAGGCGAGATGCTACCTTTGCGTATAGCTTTTGTTTTTCAGCCTCTGTGAAAACCCGTTTTACTCCACAACGGCCGTCACTAGCCGCATGAGCGCCACCACAATTAGCGCATCGGGCCTCTTTATGACATTTCCACATTTTATGGCCGGGTCTTGCGCATCTTCTGCAGGTAGGGATTTCCTTTTTTGTGCATTGTGATGCCTTGTGTCCAAACTTGTGGCAGGAGAGACACTGTAAGGGCGAATCGCAGCAAAGTGTGACTTTAAAGCAGTCGTCGGCGATTCTCACTTCACCCACTGGTTCTTTGTCAAACCTTAGCTGCACCCTACTTGAGGGCTTCATCACTTTAACAACGTTCTTGCTCGGGCCTGTAGCGGCCGCGGCAAACTTTTCTCTGCGAACTTCACTCACGCTCTGTTCGCGTAAACAATCAAGCAGATCTTTGTCTGAGAACTGTGGGTTTATTCCGGAGATGCGTCCCCAGAAAGCCGACGTGTCGGAAAGAGGACATATGTTTAATGCGCAAACGCAGTTCAGGGTCCTTACGGATGCTATTTGATTCGTTGTAGGCGCACGAATCCCTAGTTTGCCTTGGGCAGTAATCCGAACGTAGCACCGGGGATAGTTTTCCTTATTTCGGCGTACGCCTTGAGGACGCTTAGGCCCTTCAGAGCATCAGGTTTATCCTGGCATTCGAAAAACACCTCTAAACCACTTTGGTTAGTTTTATCATGTGCTCGTTTGAGCTCGCTGGTAGCGGATCTTCCTAGGTTACCCGCTACTTTTCGTTGAGCGGTTAGGATGGCTCGCTCTGCTCTTGTGGGGACAGTCTTCCACTCAGGGTCGTTGTCTTCAGCATCCATTTCATTCTCAGATAGCTCACTACCTTCCTCTCTCTCGCCTTGGTCGGCCATAAGGACGCCCAACGTTTCCTCTCTTCAGAGAATTCTTTTCGCGTTCACTTGAGCTTGTGCGGTTAATCTGGTAGACGGGTGACACTTTGCCGAGCAGCAATGATCAACGTCTCGTTCAGCACGCGAACACGCTACGAGTGGGGACGGCGAACGTGCACCGTCACGTCGCGTGCATTTTGCTAGCGGCGAACGTGCACATCGGGTGATGTGTTCACCATCGCTCATCGGGCTAGTGGGCCTTGAGCCGCCAGCCGCAAATTGGAACACTTGGCTTTGTTGTTGTCTTTCAGCCACGATTTACTTCTTTCTTTTCAAAAAACGGATTTGTGCACCAAAACTCACCTACGTGGGATGAAAATGTGCGCGACGATTCAACAAAAAGACTCAGCAATTTTCACGTAGAAGGATTCACTTTTCACCTTAAAAGACTCGAAAACTAACCGAGCTCGAACTGATTGCGACCACTTTTGTCAAGCCGTAGCGGACGACCCAAATTATTATTATTATTATTATTATTATTCTCTCAAATGAAGATTTCACCGTGAATGCAAAAACAATAATAATAATTAATTAATAAATAATAATTTAAAAAATGGTGGGAAATAGTAAAGCTTATATTAGTATTAATTTCAAGGCCTCGGGATTTCAAAAGGGGATCCGCAATATTAAGGAGCCGCTGGAGAATAGATTTCGTGGAGGCTAGGAGGATGAGATCATCCGCAAAGGCTAAGCCCATAAAAGCCCCATATATATATATATATATATATATATATATATATATATATATATATATATATATATATATATATATATATATATATTCGCACATGAATTAAGATTCAATAGGTAAATCTTTTTTATTTATTTTCAGAACATGGAACTTTAGGAAGAGTTAAATAACAATGGTTTATGTATCACCACCTATAGTGATAATTATCTATTGTATGCACTAATTACTAACTTAAGTGTTAACGAATTATGTTTGTTACCTATGGTATTATCGTATTACAAACAGTATTATTGTTACCGATGCGGCTACATATTATTGTAATCACCGGCGGCCCATAAAACGTCTGAACCTCGACCGGATTCCCTGGCCGCGTAGCCACTTGACTAATCTGTTGTCGACCAAAAATGAGCATTTGCGGGAAACGTTATTTTTTAGTTGGCCGATAGTCATCGGCACAACTTTCCACGGTAGGAAATTAGGATACATAAAACTGATTGCACATGACCTGCGCTTTGGTTGTTGTTCTGATCCTGCGGAAACAACGCTTTCGGAGTCCGGGGTTGCTTGGTCTAAGATTGTCACAGGGCCCCTTTTTCTTACCGATTCTTAGTCGAGGTAGCCAGGATAACAGGCCTTTCGGCTTCGATTCGGTGTGCCTTTCTATTGTGGATCTCCTGGCGCAGGGTGGGTCTTGGGCACCTGAGGAAGGAGGACAACACAAAAGTGTGTGGAAGTATGTTAAAATAAGCAAGATTATAAGATAACAGGCAAAGGTAACGTCATTGCCAATAAACATTAAAGATGTCAGCACGCAAGGCTAGCCAATAGGAAGGTTGCTCACACATGTTTCCGAAACAAAAGGATCCGAGAGCTCACTAGTAAAGAAGCTTCTCTACGCCAGTTAGGGTTATTTATTACAGAAGCATTTTTACGTTTACTACGTTCGTTATGGTGGGAGTAACTATGACTCTCTTTCCGGCGTCGGTCCGCTGGTGCGCGACTTTCGCGCGCTGCGCGGACCTTCACGAGCCCACTTGAAAGTTGGTTAGATGGTACAAACTCCCAATAGTAACTTTCCCGGGTCACCTTTGTTGGCACGGGAGGCAAGGCATACGATATCGATTGAGTGGCAACGAATTCATATTGTCATTTTGTCGTGGTCCATTCGAGGTCTGTTAAGGCTACTATGAGTATACGGGGGAAGTGTGCTGCACATGGAACCTGGGCCGGAATGTTAACGCCCCGGGCTTTAGCAACCCGTTGGTACCGTCTGGGACGCCTGCTGCCTTGGCTTAATAGGCAAAATAAGGGCGAGTTAGCCACACAAAGGCAGACCTCCCGATGAGGGGACCATCTGCCTCCGCTGTTGCCCTTCGCAGCGGCGGAGGGCAGCAGCGGAGGCAGATGCCTCTCTGCTCTGTGGAGTGGACAAGCCACCCTGCGCGGGGGGGGGGGGGTGATTATATTCCGGGGTGTAACGCGGAATCTCGAGGTGATCGCGTCTAATTGTCGGGTAGGCGTAGTGTGGTACCTCCACGCCGAACCTCAATAGGGGGAGGGTGGGGGATCCGCTGGTCTGTCTATTCGCGCTGGCGGGCACTCCCGCAACCTCTGTTAAATTGTTAAAAGACATATTATACAGAGGGTACACTCTGTATGATATGTCAAATCATACAGAGTGTAACCTCTGTATAATTTGGCATATTATACAGAGGGTACACCCTGTATGATATGTCAAATCATACAGAGTGTACCCTCATCGTATCATTTCTTGCTATCTTGTTAAAAAAGGGATTCTGTTGGCAAATGTCTATATGAAAAATTACATACCCTGACTTCTCCAGTTCGTCGGAGGGGTCTGGCCTTAGCTTTGAAGGCATGTTGCGCCGCGCTTATCTTTTGTGGCCGTGGTCGAAGATCGTATCTAAAAAAATCCTTTTGGGGCTGACTCTCAGCCAAGATTTAACGTCTATATGACTGCTTGCTCGAAATTTGTGCAGATTTCCATGCAGCTACCTATGTCCTGTACTATTTGATGGACGGTCCGTTCAGGTGGGCTATAAACACAAATAAGATAGTAATCGATTAGTTCTAGTACAACCTGCCTGGCGGTGCTACGAAGAAGCTTTGCATGCTCCTTCGTTCGCACGCCTATGCACACGCCCCACTTTGGTCGTCCCCGGCTCTCTGATTTAGTCGCTAGTCCATGAAACATTTTATGACTTATAAAAGGGGAGCGTGTAAAATCTGTTTCAAATGTCTCGGTTAAAAATATTATGTCATATTCACTAAACATATTCTCTTCTGACGTTGGGTACAGACTATTTAGGGACTCTACATTCCACAAAAGACATTTTGACGTCACTGTCATCGAGTTCCGATTTCCGGCCGTAATATCGAGTCACTTGTATGTTTCCATTTCGTCATTGTTATTATTGTTGTCATCTTCTGGCCTGCAGCGCTTGGCACCAATGCTAGCTCCCGTATCGTTTGCTGCATTATATACTCTATACGGCTTAAGCTGTCCGCGGTACGGTCTAAAATGTATACCCTCTGGCCACACTGACGGGTCCAGTAGCGCACTAAACTTATCAGCGTCTACCTGAACGTGGTAGCTGTTGTAATATGTTTGATTCATGCCGACGACCTTAGTCACGTTCACGTTTGTGTCGGACCTAACAATGCGGCTGACGTACTCCTTTCTCTTCACCTCCTCCAAATATTGTGCGGCATATTCGGGACTGTCGTAGTTGTCCATGACGACAAGGGACCGCTCGGACGCAAAAGACTGGAGCGACGGAAGGAGCTCAGATGAGTTCATTTATGGGATTAGTTGGCAAAGATGTCGCGACACTATTAGTGAAAAGGCCTCTGAGACCTTTGCGGGATTCGTGATCGCTTCGCCGTCAGTATCCAGCTTGAGCACCGGGGGCACTTTGTCAACCTGTTTTGCGCGCCGCACAACTTTCCGTATCGGTTGGCCGTTGGTCGAGTCCCTATCGACCATACCCCGAAGCTCGATGGCGTTTCAGTTTGGTCCGTCGATTTTGCCCTTTATTTCTCATCTTGTTGTACTCGCAGCCTCAGTACGCGTCTGCCGTTCGGGGATCGTTTATGAATGCTCTGCAAAGAGCGCCACAAGCGATCTCTCTCGGCGATAAGATTTGTCAGCTCCGGGTGTTTGCACTGTGTTTTGTGACGTAGGTGTGTGTTTGATGAGCATGTATCGATGAGCTGCATTAGACGGTCATGGAACTCATTATATTTTGTTTTAGCATCTTGAGCCAAGTACACCGGAGCCCAAGTTTCAATTCAATCTATGTGCTCTAATAATCTGGTGTCGATCCGAATGGCCTTCGTTGAGGAACGGCGATTCAAAACAAGTGGTATTCGACACTAGACAGCGAGATGGTTGCTAACGCTGAGTTCGAAGGTGCCTGACGCATCAACTTCCCGATCGGTGTAGATGTGATTGAGGGTGCGCGTCGTGTTAATCTCGTAGGCTCTTGAGTTATACTGCGGAAGCCAAATGAATCCAGCGTTGGTTTTATTAAGTGAGGGTCGTCGTCCATGGTGTGATGTACGTTCATATCCCTAAGTACCACATGGTGTTTGTGGTTATCTAGTAAGACGTCAAGTTTATCAATAAAATCGGTAAGAGGCCGGTCGGGTGGACGGTACACAGCAGTTACTTTAAAAGAGTATGGGCGGTGATCTAGTTCGATTGTTATGAACTCAGCTGTTGTCAGCGGGCTTCGGTACACCAAAATGAGCTTAAAATTGCTTTTGAAAAGTATCAGTGACCCCCCCTCTTTTCTCTCTGCAGCACGAAACCCTATTATAACCATCAATATGGTATTGAACGACCTCTTCCGGGCGTAGCCAGGTAGCACTGAGTACAATTATATCACGGAGGGGAGCAAGCGTTGAGGCATTTTTTATGAAATTTCTGAGTCGACCTATGCTACGTGTGTTTAAGTGGACTAGGCGAGCGGTTTTTTGGCCGCTCGAGGTGACGTGTAAACCAATTCAACTCAATGCATTTTTTCTGCTTCAGACATTTCTCAGACATTTCTATACATATATTTCCAATTAAAATATTTTTTTTCTTTTGTTAGTTGCTCTCAAGTACTGTCATCTCCAACATAGAAGCACTCATGCCGAGATTCATTATGTCGTCAACCTTTACCTCTTCCTCATCGCTGATAGCGAGAACGATCGACGCATTGTTGTTGTCTTTGTTGCTTGTGGCTTGTTTACTTGATGACTCCAGATGTGTAGACGAGCACACCGGCTGGCTACTGAGCAGCTGGAAGGAGTTCGATAACGGCTCAGCGGAAGCAGACGAAATCGTCGGTTTTCGACCATCAGTTTACTAGTTTCTTTCTTTTGCTGCCCGTTCTTATACACACAGTTGTCATTATCGTTTACTAGTGCCTTACTTTTAGGGATTTTCTCGTTGCATTTGCTGAGGTCTTTCTGTTTACGAATGCACACATGCAGGTTTGTCATCACCGTGAACACGCACATAGACCTTGTTGCGGTATGTCCAGGTAGCTTCAAGATCCCCAGAAGCTTTTAGTCGTCTAGCTATTTTCAACAACTCACGGGTTTCCCTCGATGTTTATTCATTTACGTAGACACCCATTGCCAACTCATCGCTGGTTGGCACCGGGTCCTTTCATGATGAGTTCGCCTTCGTGGATATGTCGGGAAATTTATTGTCAAGACCGAGATCGCTGACTTTAAACTTCTTGACTTTAGATGCCTTGATTGCCCGGCCTTTTGCTGCGTCGTCACGCATAGTAGCCGTGATCAGCGGTTTCTTACCCCCACCATTGTCAACAATAATGCGCGATGCGCTTACAACAGTTGCTCTTTGTATAGTGGGGTCCAAAAACGAGAGTACGCAGCGAGCCAGGTATACTGTGCTCTCACTTGAAATCTGAGACACGTTACAAATAATCACGTCTAGTTCACTGGACGTGTGTTTCTTGTTTAGCAGCTTGACCGAGCTGATTATACAGTTTCGACTGTTTTTCCAATGTATTTATCTGTGTATCGAATATCCTGACTTTTTTTCGAGTTGTTTGTCCCACAATTCCCCATTTGCTTGCTGTTCGCATAAATGTTTTTGTCGTATTTTCCAATATATACTCGTTTTGTCAGCTGAGCGATGATGCTGTTGCTGTCAACTAGCGAGTTGTCCTTATGATTGCCTGCGGTAAGGGGGCAGCCATCTTGGATTGCGTCATTGTTAAAGTTGACGTAATCTATATCGTTTGGCATACTGCCATACACTGTATGGTTCAAGTTTTCTGGACTCACCCATTGCTTGCATAGGAATGGTTGTAAACGAAACTTAGCTAGGCCGGATCGCCGAATGAAGGGACGACAGCAGGATCCATGAATCCAGACTTTGCAGCCTAGACAAGGTGGGGCAACTTGGGTGTGGTGGAACCGTTTGTTACAGGCTCCGCACAAGTCTTCCGACCCAGATGTCGTCCTTAACCTAGCAGGTAGGCTCGTTGTGTTATCAACCGGCTTTTTGGTATCACCTTTCTCACTTGGACACATGACTAATTGCACTGCGAGTATAAAAACGCATAAACGGCACTATTTTGCAGGAGCCGATCAAAACACGACTGCTCGTATCAGCGATCAGCTGACTACTAAAGAGAGAGTTAAATAACAATGGTTTACGTATTACCACCTATAGTAATTATTACCTATTGTATGCACTAATTACTAACCTAAATGTTAACGAATTGTGTTGGTTACCTATGGTATTATCGTATTACAAAATAGTATTATTGTCACCTACGCGACTACATAATATTGTAATCACCGGCGCCTCATAAAACGTCTGAACCTCGACCGGATTCCCTGGCCGCGTAGCCACTTAACTAATCTGCTGTCTACAAAAAACGAGCCTTCGCGGGAAACGTTGTGTTTTTAGTTGGCCGATAGTCATCGGCACAAGTTTCTACGCCAGGTAATTAGGATACATAAAACTGATTGCATCGACGTGACCAGGCATTTTGGTTCCTGTTTCGAACCTGCAGAAACAACGCTTTCGGAGTGCGGGATTGCTCGATCTAAGGTTGTCACAGGGTCCCGCTTTCTTCCTGATTCTTAGTTGAGGTAGCCAGGATAACAGGCCTGTCGGCTTATTTAGTGCGCTTTTCTACCGTGGATCTTCTGGCACAGGGTGGATCTTGGGCACCTAAGGAAGGAGGACAACACAAAAGTGTGTGCAAGTATGTTAAAATAAGCAATATTATAAGATAACAGGCACAGGTAACGTCATTGCTAATAAACGTTTAAGATGTTAGCCTGCAAGGCTAGCCAAAGCATCCGAGAGCTCACTAGTAAAGGAACTTCTTTGCGCCTGTTTGCGCCTGTTAGGGTTATATATTACAGAAACAATTTTATCTTTACTATGTTAGTCAAATCATACAGAGTATACCCTTATCTTATCATTTCTTGTTCTCTTGTTAAAAAAACGGATTCTGTTGGCAAATGTCTATATAAAAATTACATACCCTCTCCAGTTCGTCGGAGGGGTATGGCCTTAGCTTTGAAGGCATGCTGCGCCGTACTTATCCTTTGTGGCCGTGGTCGAGGATCGTATATATCAGCGTGCATCTGACGCTGACGGATCTCACAAAGCTTCGGTTGCTATAGATCCTCAGGGACGTCGAGCACTTCAATGATTTGTTCCAATTCCGGTATACTATGCATTGTAAACCGCCTGTGGCCCGTATACACGCCAGAGAGAATGTAAACGACTGTTCCAAGGTATATGGTGGCCACTCGGAACAAACCTTGAAGTGCATACGGTCCCGAGAAAAGGGCCAAATAGCTTTTGAAATCACTTCCCGTTGCATTAGCGCCAGAATGTAGGCAAGAATAACGTAAATTTTGATCGAGTAGAACTGAATGGCTGCGGTGGCGGTGCAAAACAAGCACTAAATTCACTATATATAGTACAAGAGAACGCGATCGATTTTGGATTTCAACTGCGTTTGACGGGACTATTTATACGCGGAAAGGCTTAGGATATCAAGCATGATGCGCACACTAAATGAAGGAACCCGCCAACTTGGCAACAATAAGAACTGGCGAGTCATGGAAAAACGCGGTTGTGCGCTGCACGTGTGTACATGCACCAACATGATGGTTAAGGATTAGAGAGCTATAGAAGAGCACGATGTACCTGAACGACCGAGATCGAACGATCGAGTTTGTCAGCCGGCTGCAGCTGTCCTATACATCTGATGTGCTAAAGATTACGTGACACGGGTTATACGTATAGAGGCTGATGTGAAAGTAGCAAAGCTGACGTGCTTAAACTAGCCATATAGCAGCCTTCAATGAATCAAGCGCCAAATGGCTACAAGCCATTCCCTCGCCGCAGCTGGGGACGATGCTGGACAATACAACACTCCGCATCGTTTCTGGCCTGCGGCTAGGGGTGGCCGTTTGCGCGCCTCATGCTTGCTCCCTTTGCGACACACCGGTGTCGCCGAGGGGAGAGCATGGCCTCAGCTGTTCTAGAAGCTGCGGAAGACATTCGCGCCACGCCGCTCTTAACGAAGTTATTTCAAAGGCGCTGCAGTCCGCTAACGTGCCCTGCAGAAAAGAGCCAGTCGGACTGGCAACGGACTCAGCCCTACGGCCAGACGGGATGACCCTGGTTCCCTGGTCCTCCGGAAAGGCCCTTGTGTGGAACGCAACCGTGTGGGACACACTGGCGCCATCTTACAGGGATCGAGCCTCAAGATCAGCAGGCGCTGTTGCCAATTTAGCGGAGCAGCGAAAAAGTTTGAAATATCGCGAGTTGGAGGCAACCTTTATAGTACAGCCAGTTGCGATAGAAACAATGGGGGTCATGGGCGAATCTACAGTACGTTTCCTGAGAGAAATTGGGGAAAAGAGCGGCAAGTGAGAAAGATGAAAAAAAGGGCGGGCAAATTTCTGCTGCAGAGAATATCCATTGAAATGCAACGTGGAAATGCGGCCGCGGTGTTAGGCTCGCTGCCCTCAGGCAGTGGTTTACTAGGGTTGACCTAATTTTGTAATACAAGTGTACTGCGTATAATACAAATAAATAAACTGAGAATAAGTGAACTAGCCATATTATAATAGCTTTCACGTGCAAGTGAATGCTGATATATGATCCGCCTACACCCGCTTTCATCCTTTTCGTGGCCAGCCTTATCTCTAATAATCAGCAAAGCCTGCGATCAAAACGTTTCGTATATAATTTTGAGTCATTGGAAACGCTGTGCAGAAGGCGTTGTCTCGCAGCAAGAACTACTGAGTAGGTCCAACTATTATACGTTACGGCCCGCTCTGTTGTGCTATAGTTTCACTGACCAGTATATATATATATATAGCCTACCTGAAAGAAATGTAAATGTGAAAAAGTGTAAAGGTGGCACCCAATCACTTGCTGGAAATGTCGCCAAGTCTGCCCTTTGACATGTTGACACGAGCGCTGTCTATCCCTTCCTGTATGTTCGTCTATATGTATATAGGCGTGCACTGAAGGGAAGTCGGCCACTCGAGTGGTTTGACTCATATTGCTATCGTGTGAGAGCTTATGTTATTTAATGATAGACTTCAAGCAAATCTCGTTTGCCAAGAAAAGTAAAAATCGCATGTTTATAAGAGCTAGGGTTGAGCTCACTACTTCTTTAGAAAAAAACTTTATGTTCTCTAGTTGTCCAGTTTCCTCCGTCTGCGCCAACAACATGTAATCAACGCGTTTTTTACCTACATTAATCTAGACACTAAAGGCTACGCACCTTAGCGACCTGCTGCGGACACTAGTACGGACTGTCACCAAGGTTAACACCACGCTCAAATTTTCAAGGACCAAGGGAGTCAACTAAACTACTCTAAAATTAGCAGCCTTATGTCACCCTTACCCATATCTCAAATCTACTTACATTCCATGGGTACAAGTGACTTAAAAAGAAAAGTTAACTCTTCCTAGCCTATCCCTTGGTGTCTTTGAGCGCACTTGTGTTGCCACGATTGCTACAGAGTGTACAGGTTCAGGAATGTTAGCCTGATTCCCTTCAACGCGTTTACAAAGCCAGATAGCACCCAAGATAATTCCAATATCGTGTAAATTATAGGACGAGTACGGACGTATTCCAAAAGATAGATGGCTTATTACCTCTTATGAAAGTTCAAAGTGCGGTTGAAAGATTGCAAATTAAAACGGCTGTCGGACCCGACCTCGTCTGGAATAAACATATAAAGGCGGCGCTTCTCCAATACCTCATTCGGACGGCACTATTAAACAAGTGCTTAGAAACAGGTGACATTTCAGCAATTTGATCAGAATGCTTTATCTATAGTCTTGGCGAGTCATTGCAAAAGTAAACTTCATCTATGCGATTTTATCATGTCTCCTGGCGCGCCGGCTTTTCGCAAGATGTTCGAAACCTTTAGACGACGTGAAATACTCGGTCACCTTCGAGCACCAAGCATTGTACGCTGTATTTGTAGACTACAAGGCGGCGTTTCAAACTGCTTGCAGGAAGATCGTCATGGAGAAGGTAGTCGCTCCGGGCGTGGGCCCACGAGTTTTGCGAGACTGATAGATAGTCGGAAAGCAAACTCGGTCACCTTAGATTTAGGCATACCGATATTTCCTGCAAAGCAGCAGCTATCTTGAGAGTAAAAGTTCGTGCCCGCTTCTATTCTCAGTCCATCCTGTATTCGCATAAATCTTTAACCTTTATGAGGATTACCTCGTGATATATATATATATATATATATAGTGGAGTGTTTATGGATCAAAAAAGGTCTCTAATGATGCTGGAGACATACAGAGAACACAACGGTCTAATGATTTACGTGTCGAAGACAAAGGCTGTGAAGTTTAAATGGAAAGAAGTTCGGCAGGCCCCTGAAAGCCCCTGGTCGTACTCTCGCCCATGCAAGCATCGCACCTACCGGGTCTTTAGTGTAAACAGTAGAGCTAATGCAAAGTGCCAGTGATATGAATACTAGTGAGAAAGCCATACAATTAGCTATATAGAGATCCGCAAATACAAAAAGAAACATGAAAAAATAAAGGCACAACGTTTTTTAACCCATAATGTAAAGCAGTGAAATGTGTCATTTGTAGCTGCACAGACTTTAGCTCACATAAACTGTATTAATTTGCACTAATGAGGTGCCCATTCAAAACTATTAAGCGGAAGAGAAAAACAGTGCTATGAGCAACATCAGTGAGTACACGTAATAGACATTAGTGCCAAGAAAGCCTGGCTCCTCCTGTCAAATTGGCCAAAGCCAACCCCATTCATAAACGACAATAGGTGGGTCAATCATTTCAAGAATCTACTAGACAGTGTCTTTACACTACCACGAAGTTCCACTTGAGTAGAGCGCTTAAAAGTTTACACAGGTTGATTGTCAGTGGGGTTCCAGTGGAGTTTTTGTCTGAGCGCACCTATCTTGCCGTCAAGATGACTTAAGCGGCACCTTATTTGCCGTTTAAATCCTGCAGTGAATCAACTCCAACTTAGATGCCAGGGCTTGAAGGCCATCCCCGCTCTAGTATGAAATAATATCAATGCAGCGGCTTAGCATCCTAGATACGATGAAAGCAAAGTTCCTCAAAGTAGTTTTAGGCCTTTCCTAAACAACCTAAACCGATTAATCTAATGCCTGTCCTGTCTGCGATTCGAATTCCGCCATTCCTGTTTCTGTTACACAGTAGATAGACCATGAGACATGCCAGTCAGCTCTGGCCCTTTGGCTTTTAACCTGCTTATCCTGATACATATAACTTGCAGGGCAGACGCGCAAAGTGTCTTGGATTTATTGAAGTCCAATGTTATATATGCATGTACATCACACTGAATGAGAATTAATAAATATGGGTAATATCATTTCTAGCGATTTGCTCATGCTCATCATACGCACGCTGTAACGAAGTATTGTATTAACGTTGTACAAACCTGTCTACATTAGTACGAGTAATTGGTGTATATATATATATATATATATATATATATATATATATATATATATATATATATATATATATATACTATATATACTATAGGTAATTCAATAAGTTCTTAGAATGAAAACCAAGAATTTTCCAAATCATGTTTTTAAATTTATCTTATTCGATATACTCCCCGAGATGCTCAATACACTTTTCCCACCAAGATTTCAGAGCTTTTATACCTCTTAAGTAGAATTCCGCGTCTTTAGACTGAAAATAGGCATTGACAGCAGCCTTAACCTCTTCATTGCTGGAAAAACGCTTTTCACCGAGACTACTTTTCAAATGTCCGAAGAGCAAATGATCAGAGGGGGCCAGGTCTGGAGAATAGAAAGGTTGTTCAATAAGTTCGAACCTCAGTTGGGCCAGTTTTGCCGATGCTTGCCGGGACTTGTGTGCAGGAGCATTGTCCTGGTGAAACAGGACAACCTTCTCAAAGCGGGGTGTTTCACGATGAGTTCTTGCTAAAGGCAGTCTAACAGTCTTGCCTAATATTCTCCTGTGATCGTTTTACCGCTCTCAAGGTAGTCGACCAGCATTATTCTACGTTGGTCTTAAAAAACTGTAGCCATCACCTTTCCGGTCAATGCCGTTGTCCGCACCCTCTTCGGAGGTCCTTCATCAGGTGCACACCATTGGCAAGATGCTTCTTGGGTCTCGGGAGTGTAGTGATGGACCCAGCTTTCATCGACGATTATGAATCTGCGTCAAAAATCCGACGGATTGTTCGACATCTTGGCCAAATTTCGCTGTGAAGCGAAAACAGGCGCGTTTTTTGGCCTTGGTTGAGCAAATGCGGCAGCCATTTTTCTCTGAGCTCTTTCATCTTCAAGTTTTCGTGCAGGATGAAATGCACACTACCTAAACTGATCCCCAAGGCCTCCGCTATCTCCCTAATGTTCACTCGCTCATCTGCGGCAACGATTTTCCGCACCTTTTCCACGTTTTCCTAATCAGTTGCCGTTTTTGGGCGTTTGGAACGTAGTTCATCCCGGTGCTCCTGCGACCTCTTTTTAACTCATTAATCCAGTTGGAAACAGTGGCAAAACATGGCGCAGAGTCACCGTACACCTCGTCTAACTCAGTTTTCACTTGGGTCGCATTCCAACCTTTGAAATAAAATGCTTGATAACCACTCGAAACTCTTTTTTCTCCATTTTTCAAAATCACGCCGATACGTTGCACGGGAAAAGCGATCAAACGAAATCGCAACAGGCCAATCACCATAATATTTTGAATGCTGGCAGTCGAAAAGTTGCAGTTCCTAATAGCGGTGGAAGCGCGCCAAAATTTGAATTCTAAAAAGCTCATTCTAAGAACTTATTGAACTACCTGTATATATATATATATATATATATATATATATATATATATATATTAATGAATGCTAAAGATGTACATATTTAATGAACTGCAATCGTTTATTTTTGGAACATGTTGCACTCGCTGTTGCAATAATAGTCTAGTGCTAATCCATGTATTTACGTATTATATTTGTTACCTATGTTATGTTGTTTGTTTATTGTATATGTACATACGTCATGCCCGATACATGATAGGTTAGGGATAGCATATATCGCTGTCGGCACAAACGTCTTTACGTAGAATTAGTTTTTCTTTGGGTATAAGTAGATTCGGTATATATGTATATATACAGGGTGTGACAGAAAACTTTGAAGCGCGATATGTGGAATTGTAGTGTTCGTTAAAGCAAATGTTTTTTCCAATGGAACATGGTCTCTGAGAAGTCTTGTTTTGGAGTGAGATTGAAATTACTACATTTTGTAACACTGGTGTTTTTGTCCAACATAGGAGCACAAAATGTCCTGTTGCGAGACAACTAAGCACACCTTCGTGTTCGTGATAAAATTCTGCTCCATCTGAAGAATATACAAGGCCGGTCAGAAAACGCCCCATGGTCGCTTAGAAGAGAATTTGCCAAAAATGTTGTTCTTTATTAGCGTTCACGCCAAATACATACTTCAAAATCATAACCCTACAACCACTCAGCGCTCAAAACGGACATATTCAGCCAATGCGCTAATAAAGAACTAAATTTTTGGCGAATTCTCTTCTAAGCGACCATGGGGCGTTTTCTGACCGGCCTTGTATATTCTTCAGATGAAGCAGAAATATAACACGGACACGAATGTGTGCTTAGTTTCTGTCTAGGAGGACTGGTTGTCTCGCAACAGCACGTTTTGTGCTCCTATGTTGGGCAAAAACACCAGTGTTAAAAATTGTAGTAATTTCACTCTCACTCCAAAACAACTTCTCAGAGACCATGTTCCATTAGAAAAAACATTTGCTCTAACGAGCTCTACAATTCCACATATCGCGCTCCAAATTTTTCTGTCACACCCTGTATATGTAAATATATATATAGTCAGATTTATTATCACACATGTTGTGTAGAAAAAGTACAGTTAAAATATATGCATATGTATACATACACACATTTGGACTTATAAACTAATAGATATATAAAAGCTATGAAGCTACGACGCGAGGTTGGTCGTCTAGACTAGCTAGAGACGGGACTAGAGTGCAGGAGGCAGCATGGTATCTACCGCAAGGTAGTTTACAACGTTGACACACACAAGAGTCCGAGGGATCATGGAACCCGGATGTCGCGCACAGCACGTGGTGGAAGCCATGCACGGCGACGGCGAACCTAGTCACCACATGGCGGTTAGATCGGCTCGGCCCTTTCCATGCCTGGTTTTGCATCGCTCCTGTGCTAAAGAAATCCGCATCCATTTCCGCAAACTTGCACTCCCACGTTTTGAGGACGTTGACGTAGTTAGAAGATGAGGGCAAGTCGAAACGTCGTCTCAGCTCCTCGATGAATAGGGGGTGTCCGTGAGAAGATAGACAAGCCGATTTCGGGCTGAACGATGGAGGCCCAGGACTCGCTTGAGGTAACCTGCCTTCAGACTATTTAGATGCTCAAGACTGGCTGGGGTGAGATTGTTCCATATTATTTCGATGCCGTAGGCGGCCATTAGAGCAACCTTTAGATCGAACAGTCTCAGTGCCGTTGGGATGGACAGCAGCTGCGGCTTTCTAATTGTAGTCATTGCTAATAGCGCCTTTCTGCATCTTTCCTTGATGAGCTGCAGGAAACATCGGCCGTTCGACGTTAGAAACAGTCCCAAGTAGGGAAACTTACTAACGTAGGGAAGGTCAAAACCGGCCAAACGAAGTGCATCGTTAGCAGCTAAACGCCCGCCTCTTCTAAACTTCATGGCCACTGTCTTTGTCAGATTTACAGTTAGTCTAAGCTCAGATGTGGCCGCGTGAAGTCTGGCTAGGGCCAGTTGAACCTGAAAGCGACTCTTCCCATAGATGACGAGATCATCTGCGTACAAGATCACCTCTACCAGATTTCTCAGACCCCGAATTTTCGCGGGTAGGTCCTTTATAAGAACTGAGAAGAGTAACGGACTCAAGTTGTCGCCCTGCGCCACGCCCGTAGTCTGGAAAAAAGGGGGCAATTTGGACACACCGTCATCTATTCTGATTTTGTTGCCTTGCAGGATGGCTATCAACAGGTTGAGAAGGGCAGGAGGGATGCCAACTTCGGCCAGAATTCGCAGAATAATGTCTCTGGGCGCCGAGTCGAAGGCGGCTTTAAAATCGACGAATACGGCATACAGGGGTTGGGATCTTGCTTGAGTCTCCCTGATAGCCCGGAGCAGATTGGCGTATGCCGTAATCGTAGAAAGATTCTGTCGGAAACCATGCTGCTCAGTAGGAATAGCATCAGTCATCTCTACGATTTAGTCTTCTGGTGAGCAGCGACGAGAGCAACTTGTAACATGTGCTCTTTTTCGCTATACCGCGCCAGGAGGTCAGCTGGGTTGGGTCACCTTTACCTTTAGGGATGACGAGCAGTGTAGCATCGAGCCGTTGGGACGGGATAATGCCAGCACGGAGGCATTCGTTAAGCAGTGCCGTTCAGCGTGGAGCCAAAATAGATGCGTTCCTTAGATGCTCATTACTCACTTGATCAGGGCCCGCTGCTTTGTTGTTCTTTAAACCCTGGAGAGCGAGAATCACGTCTTCTACCGTAAAGGCGGTCTCTAGACGCTGTCTTTCGCTGAGAGTGACCTCATCCCAGGCCGCGTCGATCAACCAGGGTTCTCTGGGTATAGAGTCGCTGGCCCTAAACATTCCTGCGAAGTGATTGATTAATTGTGAGAAGTTAAGCGGGCAGGGGGTGAGGCCACTACAAGTGAGCCACTTATGAAATAGGTGCTCTGTTTCTCGGAGGAGAGAAGTTTCAGATTTATCGGGGTACTTTAATCGTTGAATGACGTACGTTTTTCTACATATGGTCTTGAGATAGGCAGCCAGCGGTGTCATAAAGGGGTAAGCACTCGCCAGGTGCCTTGCTGCATTTTGAGCTCTTCTTGCCAGGACACAAAATCGATCGTACCACGGACGTGAGTTCGGTCGGCAATGCACTGGGGTGACTGAAGACTTTATAATATCTACGAGCTGTTGAGCGTACGTCTCAACATCAAGAGATACTGGTACGGGTAGAACTTCATGAACGCGCCGGTGGAGCGCATCCCTACTTAGGCTGCGTGGCAACGGCTTTTCCCTCTTGGTAAACGACACCAGAGAATGTAGTTGAAGGTCTATTGCAACTGGAAAGTGCGACCTGATATGGGCACCCTCTTTTAGCGAGTGATTAGTCCCGACGAATTTCACCTTGTTGACCTTCACGTTTGTTGCAAACACGTCAATTACAGAGCTTCCATTGTGATTTAAAAGTGGGGACAGTGGGGGGACTGATGATCCAGCATCCGAAGTCCGATAGCGTTTCTCTAAAGTCTCCACAGACTACGAGCGGAACTGCGGCAGGCACTCCGCGTAAGCCGCTAGGAAGCTTCTCCACCATAATCAAAGTCGACTCCTTTTCGGGAGGACGAACATATGCCGCCACGATGCTTATACTCTGGTTATATAGAGCAATGACGTTATATTCGGCGAGTGCAACATAGAGATCCCCGACTCGATGATTACAGAAGATTGACACTCCACCGCTGGGTCGGCCGGCGCCTGCTTCTTTCTGGGCCAGGGAGTGGATGGGATAGAGGCGAGGCAGAGAAAACGCTTTAGTGGCCCATGTCTCCGTCAGCACTAAAATATCTACGCCCTCAAGAGCTGTCGGTGAGAGGAGTGATAGAGTGTCAGCACCCTCGCAGTTCCATAGAGCAATTCTGGTTTGGGCCGACCTCTGTTTCGTGCATGTCCGCGGCCATTGCGCTGAAATGCAGCGTTGTGGGGCGCGGGGGTCCTTGGCCTGTAATGCTTCGAGGGCTTGTGTAAGAAACGCCTTGATGGAGGGTGGAGGTGGGGCACGGTAGATCGCGTTCTCCTCCTTGCGTTTCGCTGGCTTGTTGTTGGGCGGGTTCGGAGCATGGCGGTGTTCTCTTCGGGAGTAGGCACGGTCGTGTAGACCAAGCTCTGGATGCGTTGAGCTTTTCCGAGCATGCGAGGTCTGGCTGCCCAAGTGACGCTGATTCGATGGTCCACGGGGATTTGCCGGCTGCACGACTGTTGCCTCTGCCAGCGCTCTGCTCACCTTTGTTCCAGTTTTTAAAATCTTGACGTCTAAAAAATATTTAATTCTTCTTGCTACAATAGCGATATTTCCAGCGGTTTCGCCTTTGTAGCTATATTGACCACTTACGACAACTTCGCGCTGGGCGAGTGTCAGCGGGAACGCTGAGAAGGTGGCTTCGTCCATAGACGCCTTTCGAGCAAGGTCGTTGTTGACTGCTTTGCAGTCCGCAGAAAATAGAGGCACAGACAGCACATGAAGTTTAGATTCGGGGTGACTACGCTTCAATCTTGCATCGAAGGCTTCTACAGCTGATATGTACGATTTCTTCTCAAACTCCATACACTCATGGTATCCAGCGTCAACGAACACTGCTACTGGTCCACAAGTGAGATTGATTTGTTTCTCTGCCTCCTCGATAATACACTGCACATCCATCCTCAGCGTTGAGCGTACCGTTATCGGTGTATTTTTGGAAAATAGATCCTTCAATGCTGGTCTCAAAGACTCAACTATGCGGTCTCCTATTACCAACAATGTATGTAAATATATATGTGTAATGGATGATATTTAATCCACTCCGGCATTTGCCTTGTCTAAATTGGGAACCATGAAAACCAATTTAAGAGTGGCCGGTTCGGGTCTTGAGCCCAGGCCTCTTGAATGCCATCTAGCTCGGTTTAAGCTATATAACCCGCATGTAGCAGCTACGTCTTGTTCGCGACGTATAAGGTGTGTCTTAGGCGTTTTGCACACGCTCTTCTCACAATAGGTTCTCGTTCATGTCGTGATGGGCGAATACTAGTGGCCTGTCGTGTTCAGCTTGCCGTCCACCGCTTCCATCTGAAGATCTGTGCGCGAGAGAACTTTCATGAGATGTCCCCGGAGTGTATATGTAAACTTTGTGGCTGCCCGTGTGACCTGTATAACCTTCAGCGTCGTAAAAGGGCAGTTCCGCTGTCTTAACTCTGAAAATGCGATGTCTATGATGTGAACCAACCACTAATTAATAAAACTACTACCATACCTATGTTATTGTCCTATTACAAATAGTATTGTTGTAATCTTGGCACCCGATAAAACGTCTGAACCTTGACCGAATTCCCTGGCCGCGTAGTCACTTAACTAATCTGTTGTCCACAAAAAAACGAGCATTCGCGGGAAACGTTGTGTTTTTTTAGTTGGCCGATAGTCATCGGCACAACTTTCCACGGCAGATAATTAGGATACATAAAACTGATTGCATCGACGTGACCTGGCGCTTGGGTTGTTGTTCTCATCTTGCGGAAACAACGCTTTCGGAGTGCGGGGTTGCTATCTAAGGTAATCACCGGGCCCCGCTTTCTTCCCTGAACATTTCCTACTTCTATGACATTTCTAACTACGCATTTAGCTGAGGACCCCGCTGACCTCCACGACCTCATTGACAACACGAGGGAAGCCGCCATTATTCCATCGTGACTGTTGCACTCCCACAACTCACAACCGTTACAGACAGACTACCTGCAAAACCGCTTGTGTGATTTGTAACGAGACTGAAGGGAGTATACAAACTTTAATTTAGTCCCATAGGCATTATAGGTACGAAGTGTGTAGCATAACAAACACACTGATACCATATGATAGTACCGCACAGTATATAACATAGCAAAATTGATACATTAGGACAGCCTAGCATGTAAGTATACATATGGTTTTAATCTAAGTATAGATAGCTAGTGCTACTACCATACCTATGTAGTACGAATCAAAGTAAATTGCATTGTAATCAAGCCGCATGAGGTCGGAAAGTGATCGAGCTCTTCTAGAGAGAGCAGCCGAATTACCCGGCGGTCCTAAATTCCAGTATGGCTACTATCTTCACTAGAGGCACTCAGCAGGCTTACATCGGCTTCAGTCTGGTCCACTGCGGTGAGAATGACTTAGTAGAGCGGGGGCATTCTACTGCGTCCCACCACACATGTCATGCTTCTCTAAGGCGGAGATAAAGGCGTGTTGTCCCAAACGCTGAAGGAAAGCCAAAGGACATTTGCTGTGGTGCGTATATGGGCCATTGTGCTGATCCGTTGTACCGGTTGTATTTCTGGAGACTCGGTCCTCAGTCATCGTCGTATGGAAATTCCCGTCATGCCACCTCCTCTCCCCGAGTTGGCACTAGAGCGTTCGTGGTCTTCGCAAAGCACCTACGCATCGTGACCGGAATCCTCGACGAGCAGATAAATAGTCCCGTCCAGCGCAGTTGAACTCCAAAATCGATCGCGTTCTCTTGTACGTTCTTTAGTAAATCTAGTGCTTGCTTTACTCCTGCTTTGGAACCTATGGAAGTGAACCGAGCTTCTTAGTGTCATCGCAGGACCCGGCACGCCGACGAAGCTTTGCGTGAGGAGACGACGGTGAAAGATTCGACCGATCGGCACCATCAATACAGACCGAACACCCACAAAAAGTTCTCAACACACGCGACGGCAGTGACGACCGTCATCGTGGTGGTAGTGGTCGAAGTCGTATTAGTTGGAGCAGTCATCGTAGTAAGATGTGCCACGAAGCGCCCCGAGGAGGGTCGAGACGCTGAAGTCCAAGATGTCGGTGAGCTTTGCCGCGTTGGCGTCTTTGATTGGCGCCTATGTGAACTTTGGGATCGTTCTGGCAGCGACCAGATTCATGCTTGGCTGTCTCGCGTTCATGTGGTACCTGTTCGCGAGTTTTGTGCTCGACAAGCTGTTCAAGCGCTGGCGCCTCAAGGATATCCGCGGCGATGTAGCTCTCGTCACCGGCGGAGGCAGCGGGATTGGTCGCCTGCTCTGTCTCGAACTGGCTCGCCGCGGAGCGCGAATCGTCATCTGGGATTTGAACCTGAACGGCGCACAAGAAACGGCTCAACTCGTTCAAGATGAAGGAGGTTCGGCATTCGCCTACGAGTGTGACGTTTCGAGTGCGGCCGCGGTAACCTCGATGGCCGAAAAAGTACGAAACGAGGTCGGCCGCGTTTCGATCCTCATCAGCATTGCCGGCATCGTATCGAGCGGACGGATCAGCCACCGCAGCTATGCAGTTCTACACGATCGTACGTTTTTCGTACGTTATTCTTGCGTACATTCTGGCGCTAATGCAACGGGAAGTGGTATGCCAACACATTTGGCCCTTTTTCTCGGGACCGTATGCACTTGAAGCTGCCTTCCGAGTGGCCGCCTTTTACCTTGGAACAGCCGTTTACATTCTCTCTGGCGTGCATACGGGCCATAGGCGGTTCACGAAGCACAGTAAGTAGGGTTCGCGTCGTTCGTGAGAGACATTCTCACGATCGAATAAACATTCGCTGTGTGACAAAATGATCATCTAGAGCGATACTCGTGGATTATGCTTGCTGCTCAATACTGTGACCGCAAAGGTCCAGACGTTTGCTGCTCTCAGTAGCTCGATTCAGACGTATGGAGTTGCATTCTGGCCTGTATTACGTGCTGCTGTTCCTGGTGACCTACTCTTAGACTACAGTGAACGCCACCGAAACGGCGGGTCCACAGGTAAGGCTAAAGCTATGAGTGACTCCAGCAGACCAGTGTTTAGGATGTCACTGTTAAGAAAACTAATGAGTTATTGGCGTTTTTCCGGTGGTTAGCGCATTATCTAGAGTATATGGCACAACTTTCAGCCTCTGCTACTGCTGACCAGCCAGCCCACGATGCTGGAAGAAAACGCGGCAGTCAGCGACACGACACGATAAGGAGAAAACATTCACTTCAAACGAGCAGTGTCTACAGTGTTGATGACCAACCGCATCAGCGACAACGAGCAACGCAGCAGCCACAGCAGTGCACCCCTGCTCGTAGCAAAATCTCCTGATCATCTAACCGTTCGATATACAGCGCCTTTCAGTGTGGACGACCGACGTAAAATCCTTTCTGAAAACAAACGCTACTATAGGTGCTTTCGCACAGACCACACACTGCGAGACTGCAAGACTCGAGTGCATTGTGATGCTTGTCAATCGCACCGATATTTCTCGTCTACGCATAGAGAGGCTGCTGAAAACAATAGTTTTAAGCAGCGGTTTTTGCAACCCCGGTCAATTGACAGGCATTATTCTCTACACAGTTCCGCGAAGGGGTACGCTTGATTAAGTTGTTCACCAAACTAAAGTGAAACAAACGTTTTTTAATATCTATCCTGGTTTGCGCCTGGGTATTCAAATTAGGAAGCTGAATTCCTTCAGCTTCCTGAAGGAAGCTGAAGCTGAGGCACTGACACGCGTCTCCGTCAAAGAAGAACTTTTTTCAAATTAGATACAGCTAAATCTTACGTTATATACAAAGACAAGCTTTAGAACTTCAATTTTTAAAAATTGAACTAACATTATTAAGGCATTTCGATTTTTTTGCTACAAGGGACTGTTCAGCAGGTACGCATAGGCAGAATATTGCGATTTTTAAAAAGCCAAAATTGGAGGAGCAACAAATCTGCATAAAGTTCTATGGCAAAAAACAAATCATATGCTGAAAAGTAGTAAAAATGTTACAAACAGTGTGTAGTAATAAAGTATTAGCCAGAAACACGTAAATCCACATTGTTATGCATGTAAGTGCATTGCAGTGAGCAGGAGTTATTATAAAGAAGAACAAACACACCTTGGAAGTTGAATAAAAAATATTTTGTTTACATATATATATATATATTCTAGCGACTGAATTCTGGTTTCAGAACAGCCCTGGTGCTTGGGGCGCAGAAGGTTGGTAGTTTTGATGTAGAGACTTGGGGAACATTCAAGACGTTTATTTCTCAGTTTATTCTTGACTTCACCAATAAACGGCTACGTGTTCAAACCCGGACAAATGGTACGGCAAAATGGAAACAACAATTCACAAAAAAGGTTAGCTGAGGCATTTCCAGTTGTTATTGCAAAGCCTACAATTTTCATTTTCTCATTTAAAAAAGGCGAATAAAATCAAAATAACCAATTTTTGAAACAAATATTTATATATGTTGATTTAGTGAAACGTGCACTTTTAATCCTACCGTCGGATTCACTAATGCGTCTAAATAGTAGAAAAGGCCCTATATATAAACATATCTGATATATAAACCTATCTGATATAAGCATATAAACATATGCCATATTTTACAGGTAAGCTTCGCAGATGTGTTACCTAAAAAGCAGTCTGCGCTCTACATAGTGCTGCACGGAATATACCAGAATGGCCAGCAACTGAACGCTTCGCACGCGCTTTGTTGCTGGGTATACCGTGTAGACAAACACGGACAACGCAGCGCAAATGTGTCGACTCAAAGATCGAGAGGGCGGCGCCTTGCAAAAAAGACATTATCGTGTATTCCGTATCTGAGGGGCTGGTAGATAAGTAGTACACATAAAGAACAGCTGTAAATAAGCCCTTGGTATGGACATGTCTATATTGTCTGTGCAGAGAGAGACGTACTTGGAGCCCTAGTGTTTCTATGTACATGGATTGAAACTGTTCCAGAAATGTGTCACATAAGTGAGATTGCTGCTCTAAAATACCCTGTTTGTTAAATATATGATCTTCGTCTGGCAATGTATCGTTTTTAAAAAGTATTGCATAGCGGGCTTTGTTCTCCGTGAAATCAATCGACAAGCTGTCTTCCTCGACCCTTTTCTGCTACCAGTCTTTTGAATAGAGCATTTCTACTTCCTCGTAAGAGATGTTAGTAAAATATTGCCCCTACTCTTAATTGTTAAAGAAGTGGACATAAAACGGTCGGCTTTGTGAGGAAAAGGGTCCATGTTTGTTAAAATGCTATCTTGGGCTTGCAGCCCAAGACCAACGTGTGGCCTTGACGAACTTTTGTTAGGAATTATTTAGGCGTTGGAAAAGAAGTACGTGTATGATCTAACAAAGTATTTTAGTAATATATTTAGAAAGGGCAGACTTCTAGAGGGTTGGTGGAAAGTAAGAGTTCATCTTCTTCCTAAGGATAGGATCGTTATTAACACCTTACAAAATAGGCGATTAGTCACCTATGACGTATCGATTATTTAAGATTAGAGTACAAAGTATTTTAGAAACAAATAAAATAATGGCAGTGACAATTAAAAAATATAGGCTAGATTATCATATAAGTCAAGTTGTGGAAGTGTAGAGATTGCGGGGACAAGTGTGTGTGGAAGTGTGTTTAGATCTTAAAAATCATATATTATGGTGAATTGGATAAACTTGTCATAAATCATGTTATAAACATTTTTAAGAGAAGCTGGGAGAGTTATTAGAAGAAATTTACAGGAATTTCATGGTTTGAATAATAATAGCAGCCAGGCAATCTAGTACGTTCATGCTGCTGTTTGTGGATGATACGGTAGTGTTCGAGCGGGACATTAGCAAAGTTCACCGACTGTTAAATGCATGTAGGGAAGCAGCGGAGAAACTAAACATGTTTAATAAAACAAGAGCGCAATGTTAGTATACTATTGGGGTAAGGCGGAACGGAAGCTTGTATAACAAGGGGAAAATTGGACTATCTAAATTAGTACAAGTAAGTTGGGGCAACAATGACTACAGGGAAAGATCTATTCAGTTTTCATTTGGAACGTAGGCAATTGTCTGCTGAGATTGTGTGCACATGAAATATTCTCCATCTTGTGAAGAATGGGCTGGGACCACTGCAATAGCGTGCTCCGGATAGACGCCGTATAGACTGCACTCCCGCGTTGGGCGTCGAGATCGAGGCGCTGTCTAAGATAAACTGCAGATCAATCTCCGGTTGGGAGGTTCAGCTGCTCACCGACCCTGTAGAGAAGCTTGCGAGTGACGTCACCTGGGCCGCCCAAGGTCTTGAACGCTAGTGGTTAGAACTCATATTAGGTAGTCTATTGATGCGTATTTCGCGAGCTTTCTTGTCTCGGCAAGATTACCAGCGTAACCTGCTGAGGCCGCCCCGCCACCGACAATTAAAGGTACTTATGAGTCGGTAACTGTGGCGTCGTTGGCGAAAAAACCCTGGGGCTCAAGAATACAGTGAAATCCGCTAGATCAGAGCGCTCGGCTAAAAATGTCGGTAATACTGGCATGTCTGGCACGCCGTCCGGCACTTATGACGCACGACAACCCATGATAGGCTAACCTATCAACAGGTTGACCACACTTGCATTGGTGAGGGGATACAAAATTGCAGCCGAGGCGAAGGTCTGCCTCGATTCGGGTCGTTTCGTCGTCCAAAAAGGTGCCCAGTGGGGCTTGAAAGCGCATGCAGCCAGGCCCCAGATTCCTTAGCGGCGACCGCCCGAAGACGAGCCCTTGTGGCGTCGTCAATGGCGTCCGCGAGTAAGCCGCAATATACTTTTTCGTGCAACAACGCGCTCCAGTCGTGTTGGCTCCGCGGATTATCCGGGGACCCACTGCAAATTGTACTTAACTCCTTTTAAAGGCGTCTTGTGAGGTCTTTGTGCTGAACAGCGTCGGCTGCGTCTAGAAGTGCAATGACCTTGTTCTCAGATTGCAGAAGGGAGGAGACTATAGCTAGCCCAGCCGAGATAAGTGGATCCGGGATCCCCAGGCCTCCCTTGGAAATTAGTAGTTGCGCCTGTTTTCGAACGGGGCTATCAAAGAGGAGACCTCTTCGCTATCGAAGAGGTCCCCCTTCGATAATGCGGGCGGTCTGTTGTGTGTTGTTGTCGGTCTGTGTGGAGGAAGTTGCGAATAAGCTAAGAGAGGCTGATGTATGCTTGGCTGCTATATGCCTGGCGTAAGCCTCTTCTTGTGTACTGTCCCGTACATAGGGGGCAAGCTGTTTGCTATGAGTGTGCCGTCGACCCAGTTGATCCGCCGCTGGATATGTTGTTGGGGTCGTGCTGAATCATTATTGCATTATACGTTTAAGGCTCTCCAACGTTGGCAAAAGCTGCAGGAGGGGTTTTAAAGCCTACATTATAGTCATAAGCTGGCGCAACAGTTCTGATCCGCCTCCTAACACGACTTGCAACAAATAAGTCGCAGCGTCGGCCGTGACACGGATGGGCCGCGCGGATTTGGGTGCTCGACGCGCTGTGGCGCGGTTTAGTCGTCGCCGTGGGGCAAACGTCTCCCTGTTGGCGTAAGGTCTTTCTGTAAGTTTCTTAAGCTTCTTGGCGGGGAGTGGCCTTGGTGCAGGCAGCAGCTGTGGGTCAGGGTCCTCAGGAGACTGACAAATTCCGCAGACCACGTTGGCGTACGTGGGTTGCCCCCTTAGATGTTGCTGTGGCGTGTCTGATTGGGGTATGGGGTTTGGTCGAGGCAATGCCTGTTCTTTTCTCTGAGATAGGCTAAGCAGGGGCACGAGAGCGACTCCAACTTGCTGTTGTGTACACCGTTCCGCGAAGTGCCCAGGTCGTAAGCATTTGTGGCAGAGACTAGGCTGGTCAGGTTCAAGCACGACCTGGTTTGATTGAAATTCCAAAAATAATGATGTTGGGGGTAGTCGGATAAACGAAAGGATCACAATACCCATAGGGACCCTAGCACCGCCGTGCAATCGCGAAAGTCGTTTCACATGGCTGAACCCCAAGCGGTACTAGTTCCTTTAAAATTTCGTCCTCAGTCAGGCAGGTTGAAACTCCCTGAATAGTTGCTCGAAACAACGATAATGATGGACAGTGGACAGACACCGAAAAGTCTCCAATATTGGTGATAAACAACAGCTTCTGAGTCGATTCTGCGTCAGGGAGCCACACTATAATCGACTTTCCGTCCCCGGATATCTTAGACTTGGATGACAAGGCGAGGATGCGCTTGTATATAGTTAGCAACGAATTCTCGGGGAATTCTGTTTCAGTGCACCCCGACGTCTCCTTTCATCCAATGATTACTTTGAACGCACCCACTGAACCCGTCGATAAATCTTCTCTAAGTCTTGTTGTTCTTTTGGAAGGGTCTTTTTCTTTCTTCGGGATGTGACCACCTAGGCTGCGTTGTCTGTTGCCACCATAACACACCTTAGCATCTAGCCTGCGCCGACGGTGTAGCCACATGTAAACAAAAATTATTGTTTTTTTTCGATTTTCCGTAAGGCTAAAGCCCGTGTACGTTTTTTTTCATGTCATGGCTAATGTTTAATCCACTCCGGCATTTACCTTGTCTAAATCGGAAACCATGCAAACCAATTTAAGAGTGGCCGGTCTAGTCTCGAACCCAGTCCTCCCGAATGCAAGGCAAAGGCTTTGCCACTAAGCCATCTTGCTCGGTATCTGTACATTTGTCAATAGAACGGACTTGAATAGCCCTGCGCACTAGAAGAGATTACAACTCTTGGGCACGTTTAGGGCCAATAAAACACTTCAGGATGCACAGCACTTAAAACTCGGCTACACAGGCAATCTCTGTGATAGAGATCACTGTAGATAAGGTGCTCGAACTTATTAAATGCCAGCGATTTAGTCACCGCTCTCAACGACTCGAACACGAGAAAAGGGGAAACATTATTTCAAGGAAGAAGAGATATTACGAAGGACAAAAGCTGAAAGCGGAAGACATGCGGTAGGGCGCAGGGTTTCTGGGGTTCTCCCTCTGGGGATGCATCTCTGGTCTACAGCACGAGGTTGGGAAAGATGCTAACAGCTTTTACTTTAGGGAGCTGCTACGCACATCACGCACTAGTACATAAATGCGAGAGACGGGGCAGGCCAAGCAAGGGGAGGGTTCATTATTTGCAATTGGGGATATCACAATAAAAGCATAGCGCAAAACTTTGTTTACTTATCTGACAACCACATTTTAGACGCTCGTTATGGGCTAAGTTGACTGTGGCACAAGATATTACGAAGGACAAAAGAAAGAAGAAGACATGCGGTAGGGTGCAAGGGTTTCTGGGGTTCTTCCTCTGGGGATGCATCTCTGGTCTACAGCGCGCGGTTAAAAAAGATGTTAACAACTTGGGCTGGAGACGGGGCAGGCCAGGAGAGTTTATTATTTGCAAGAGCATTCACTGGAGAAATCACAATATAAGCTTTGCACAAACCTTTTTTTAACGCTCTGACAACCACATTTTAGACGCTCGTAATGGGCTAAGTTGCCCTTGGATATTGTCTAAATGCATCTATCGTCATTGCGTTCTCGTACTGGACTTATATAGGCGTTTTCCAGCAGATGTATGTAACAACAGGGCAATGACAACCACGTCTAACAAATACAACCAGCAAGGCCGGGGCTCGAACTTGCGATTATTTTGCCAACCATGGCTGCCATGGCAACGCTGCGTTTCGAACAGTGCATTAGCCGCCTAAGCCGACTTAATAGCAATGGCATCAAGGGGTGCTGAAATTGTGGCAACCTATGTAAAATCGGAATTCACTGAGATCATGGCAGAACTCGCACAAGAATAGGTAGTCCGATCAGTAACATTAAAATTTCTCGCTGGCAGATCAGTCACAGTCGAATGCGTTGTCAGAGCAAAAAACGCCTAGAAGCAAAGCAGAAATGATATAATAAGAAATGAGCTGGCGCCATGCTATATCACTTTTTTGATGAATGCCTGGAATCCGGGAAAATGCCTAAAGCGTGGAAGGAGGATTCTATACCTAAAGGAAAAAAACATATTTTGCCCCTATAAGAGTTGCCCCTATAAAATATTCTTGGGGATAATATCAGATCAACTCGAGTACTTTCTCGAAGTCAGAAACGCTGTAAAAGAGCAACATAGGTTCAGACGGCTTTGCGTCAATTGCTAATAGAAATTTGGGAACTATACAAGCCGAAAAGACCATTGTACGCGGTCTTTTCGGCTAGATAGGTTTTAAGGCCGCCTTTAACTGTATGAGTTGTTAGAACTTTTTGAGACCACTCTTTTGCTAGAGAGTGCAATATAAATGGACAATGGTATAAAAATTGTAGGAAGAGTAATGCAGACGGTAGAAGTGTCCTAAAGCGACGGACTCAGCCTGTTGCTTTTTCGGTACTATTGGAAGCGCCACCTAACTAAGTGAGGCAGGGTGGACCCGAAAGCGGGCAAGTACTTTAATGCACGCAGATGTCATTGCAATATAAAGCATGAAGATATTTAGTGTTAAGCAAAGCCTGGAAATGCTAATTGACGCTGATGGTTATATGGACGTGATGGACACAGTATTAACTAGTAAAGCACTACGTAGTGCGTCATAGCAGTTCAATTTCGAAGAGGAAATCCATTGGCAAAAGACGACGTTTTTCGAGCCAAAAGTAATGTAGCAATTTTTTAAAATAGATCTTCCCATTTGGGGGCTACTATAACGTCGATAGATAGCAGCTTCCGTATGCATATTAAAAACAGAGTAGGAAAGCCATTTAAGTGGCAGCTGCATCAATTGAAAGCTCGCAAATGTTTTCAGTACATACCGCGTCCGCCCTTGCTAAAATTAAGGTGAAGCCATTAGCAACATTTGGTAAATCACTTACATGGGTTAAACTAGGAGAGGTACATCTACAGTTACTAGATAGAGTTCGATTTTTTTATATTCGTCAAAAGGGTTTGGGGTTAGCCAATTTTTGTAGGAACAGGAAAGTTCATAGCTTAGAGGGAGAACTCTAATGACGCAGGAACTACAACTACGATGGGGTTTACCTAGACCGAGAGCGTTTGAGACCTACGCTAGGAAGTAGACAGAAAAATTAAAGGACATTGACGTAGGAATATACACTACGGTAGCGATACGGCCTGGTAAGCAGCCGGATATAATAAACATCTTACTAACGCGTTCGCAGCCCACGGAATTTATCACGTGTTGTGCAGTAAGCAATAATTCTACGATACCAGGAGTGTTGTAGGTGCGCGAGATGCTTAGGCCATTGCATAAGAAACCACGCTGCAGAATGTCCAGCAGTTCAGTCAATAACTGAACCAACATGATAAGAGAAAATGCAGTGATGTGAAAGAACCAGAACTTGTGACTGAAGAACATATGTATAATTTACCCACACTGAGTGTTAATAAACCATAATAATATTTCAGCAACTATATGAATAGTAATTTATAGCTTAAGAAAAGTTGTTGTTCTTCAGTAAAATCAATAGCGACGAATGGTTTACAGCATTTGGCTCAATATTACATTTTCAAAGCTTTGTTAGGTATTTTCCCTCAAGACCTTTAATCTTGCCTATGTGCTTGCACAAGTATGGGCTTCAGATGGATGAGTAATATTAATGTCTGGATAGCACACTTGCTTTAAACATGCAAATATACACAACAGAACAGCAATTTGTTGTCCACAAATATAGATGTTGATTTTACTAGATCTCTTAAATATGCAGAAAATGCAATACCCGTTGATATTAATACACTGAAGTGTCGCGCAACATTGTCAATATTGGGCAATATTGTCCCGTCAAGGTAATAATACTCTAGATCGAAAAAAACATGTTTCAAAAGGAGGCATTTTTTGAAGCATGTTTTTCGGCTCTTTTTCGAACGTGGTCATTCGAGTGGTGCAGTCGACCCTCTTCGAGCTCTGTGAGAAGCTGTGATTTGGTGGTTTTGCTGACCTCGCCCAGTGCTGAAAACCTTGAGATCAGGTACAGTTTTATCCACTTGCCTTCGAGAGTCTTGGCAGACCGGACCACCCACTTGTGGTTTGTTGCAGAATGTAAAAACGCGAAAAAAGGTAAACCAGATGGCGATTTTTTTAGACAGCGTCTGTCGCTGGATGTGCAACAAGGCAATGCGCCCTCGGTTCACAAAACATTTCAGAGATGCCTGGTCTTTGCTCGCTACCTTGAAAAACGTTCAACGTTTTCTGGTTTACCTCCGCTGGCTAGAATTAGCCGCGTTTTCACATTCTGCAACAAACCACAAGTGAGTGGTCCGGCCTGCCAAGACTATATAAACATATATATGGAAAGTCTTTAAATGAAAATATACGCATAAATATAAGTTAATATTGTCCTAAACCAATTTAGTCTACTGGTTTTATAATCCTGCTATTCTGCATGCTATTTGGTAGTTAACAATGAAGCGAGCGGGTCAGGAGTTAGCCGTCGAAACTTCTCTAATGAAGTCGCAAGAAGTTGGCAAAAAGGAAAAAAGAAAGGACATCCTGCGAGGTGGAGCAGGTAACATTGCTTTGGCTGTAGATGCGCCTGCAGCACCGTAAGTGCAAACCACTCATATCAATTACAACTTATTACGATAATAATTTTCAAGATAGATATGTGGTAACGCCCGAGACAATGACGCCCATTTGTAGGTCATCAGATTTAAAGACAATCAGCTAAAATTTAAAGCACATTGACCTTAGATATTGTTATAAAGTAAAAACCTCTTGAATACTGCTATTGGGATTCGCAATCGCGTAAGGATTATCGGGGAAAAAGCTCCGGTGAAAAAATTTGCCTTACATAGTAACATTAAAATTAACTCAGGCTTAGACTAAGAATTTACGTCATCTAACGCTACTATAGTGGTAGGCTACGATTTCAGTCGTCGATATTGTATTCTAGATTCTGGTTCACTAAAATTCATTAAAAAGTAGCAAGAGATAGGAAGGAAGACAACTGTCGATTGAAGATGCAAATAATGAGCTAAAAATGTGTGTGAATTCTCCTGGGGAATATCATAATCTGCCATTAAAATAGTCAAGGCGCTTTTCTCATCAAAACTGGACTGCGTCTTGCCGTTCATGACCAACTTAGCAAAAAAGAGACAACCGATCTAGGCACAATGACCGCAGGGTGTGCTAAAGCAGCGCTAAGTTTACTCCCTATGACCGGTACACAAATCGCTCCGACAGAAAGTGGCCTTATGCTCACCATACGACAAGGTTCTTTAATAACGTATATAATAAGCATAATGGCCAGGAGTGGCAGTAAACTACTAAGATTTATCTGGGACAAACGCAGAAATACTAGCGCAGCGGTCAACCTCGAGGACATTTCTGAACTGAGCGTGGGGATGCAGGGTCCTGATAAGCATGTATTTCATATGCCAAATTTTAAACATTGGTCTGTGTCACTATCTATACCCAACCTCCTGAAAAGAATGAACATTACTCTTGGTATCTGAAGCCACTACATGAGCTTACTCTCACAGGAGTATTCGTCTGAGATGTTCAGCGATGGTTCGCAGCAAGGTTTCACTGGAGGAGCAGCCGTTGTCATACCGGACACCGTGACAAATCTAGCAATACGTGTCGCCAACTGCCAGGGTTCAACTACTGCAGAAATTGTGGTAGTGCATAGGCCTTCGTATTCGCTCTTTAAGATGGTAATTTCAAGACCACGGTCATTTTCAGCGAGCTGCAAGACACATCGGGTCCAAACTCAAATCTTATCTAGTGCGTTTTTTGCTGCACCGGTCATTTTAAAGCACAACTACAACTACGGATGATTCCAGCTCACGTTAACATATGAGGAAGCATGGTAGCTGACGGAGAGACGCACTTTAAAAGTAAAAGGTAGATTGCGTATGCCTAATGCCGCCTACCCCAAGTCATGTCAAGGATAAACTGTGGAAACACAGTTGTCGAAAATGGCATAAACTGGCAAATGGAATCTCACAAAAGCGTGTTAATATGGGGATCGGGATAAGCTTTGCAGGGCCACATATCTTAAGCAGGGTCTCCCGTAGATATGGGGTTACGGCTCGCCGTGAGATTTGCCAAGGGTCTAGGCAAAAGCACACTCAACCAGGTTGGGTAAAATCTTCACTCATGTACGAGCAATGTAGCAAATATAAAGACGTTACCTTAGAAGACGACCTTACCTTACCGACCTAAATGGCTGGAAGCAAAATTGCCAACCTGGTGAAATTTGTAAATTCTAGTGGTCTAGTGATGTAAGTCAGCATGAGGCAACGGCCGCATTGATCGGCAAAACATGTACAAGTTGTGATCATATCGGATTTTAGAAGCATCTAAAACGTATAATGTACACCTGTGTAGTAGGTCTCTGATATAAGATACACTTGAGCGCATTTATTTTTAAACTTATCAATGTATGTTCAAAAAGAGCAAGTTGTTAAATTTGCATTGCTGCTATAGTTATTTTATTATGACGCTGCGAATCTGTAGACTTTCTTAAGGAATTCTGCGATTCGCAGCGAATCTGTAGAATTTCTTAAGGAAACGAAGGTTTCCGTAGAAACCATAAAATATATAAATGGGCGCGCACCGTTGCTGCTTGATGTTGTAGCACGATTGTAAAAGTATTGTAATTGATAGCAGCATGTTGATTATGCTGCCATTTCATAAGGTGGTAAAAGCCCAGTGTGTGTTAAATTGAGTAAGCAATTTTCTTGATAAATAACCTGTTAATTCTGACTCGTTACAGATTTCCTGTAGTGCCGGTTGCAGTCATCCTCTTTGTAGTGGTATTAGGATTAATAGCTTTCGACTCGTTTCTCTTACTCGAGCAGCGGCCCCACAAACCCTTGGCCAATCTCACAACTACTCGTGGTACTCCAACAGCAACCAAGAAAACGACCGAGCATACAACCACCAATAAAACAACAGCCCAGCATACAACCACCAATAAAACAACAGCCAAGCATACAACCACCAAGAAAACAACAGCCAAGCATATAATAACAACCACCAAGAAAACAACAGCCAAGCATATAATAACAACCAACAAGAAAACTACTATACACACATCTCCTACTAAACAAACTCAAGACTTTGCCAACTGGTGTAACTACAGCACAGAGAGTATAACTAAATGGTCATACCGGCTTTTCTACGATCCCAGCCGCATTGCAAAGTATATCAACAAGGCATCTTATGAAGTCGTCTTCACGGTAAATCTTCCCAAATCAAATGTTTACCTTTTGCTCGATTAGAAACTAAGTGTTGTATCAAATATGCGGAAGCGTCGCCAAAGGCAGTAACTTTTGGGGAGGTGTGCCGTTCTATGCTAACGTTCGAAGTATTGGCATGAATACCTTTAAAATAATGGCATTAATTCGAAACCACGAGAAAGGCGCCTCCGTGACATTTGCCAAAGAGGTCCTTCACGGCAATGGATCTGCACCTTCGTACAAATGAGAACCTCAGCATTAACCACTTGATCGCGCTATATTATTATCGCAGCTTTGCCTATTTTGCGTAATTCTGTTTCATCGTCTTGCCTAAGCATCAGCAAGAAACTGATATCTGTGGTCAATAATCTTGAATGTACTAATACGTACTAGCTATGATCAAGACGCTCTTGAGTTTAAAATACGCTGCACTACACGCCGGAGCTTAGTGCTTACATAACCCGGCTAGCCCACTCATCATTTCTTGTTTTTAACATCTTCTTTTGCTATATTATGAATGAGTGAGTTGTTTTAATAAAGCAACCCGGCGGTCTAAATGTTTGGTGGTTACGCTTGAACTATTATTGCTATTGGAAATAAGAAGCATGTTGGAACGTTCATTATGAAGCATTGAGCTGCAGCCAATTTGTTTACTAGACGTAGACTTCTTTGATATTATACAGGCAATTGGGTGACGAATATCTGACACAGCCCGGTGGCAAGGTGCATTCCGCCTATGCCTCGCAACCAGAAAAGACACACTGGTGCGCGGGTTCAAGCCCCACCGTTGTACATTTGTATTTATGAAGTTCAATCTATGGAGCATTGCGAAAAGCAGTCCCGTGGACGTTAAATCTTGACTGAGGTTCAGCCCGAAAAGTATTTTTTTAAATATCTGACTTAGTACTCTAAGACAGGAAAAGAGTGGAAAGAACATTATTTTGCAAAAGTGGGCAAACAACAACGTTTCTATAGTTAGAACGCCCCAGCGGCGTTAAAACCACCTACACTGACACCATATGCACAATTTCTGGTGTTTCAGATTGCCCAGTTTGCTTGGGCAACGGTATACAGCGATACGTTAGATACGCATGATGCTGTTGGACAGTTTATTCTTCCTCAAACGAAACCGATGGAGGCGATCCTCTTTGATCTTGCTGATACCTACGATAATCAACAAGCGGTGTGGCACACGACAGTGCAAAAATTCGATGTAAACAGGTATCGATGCTATGAAACGAAACCTCAACTATATATATATACATATTTTTTTTTAAGGTATTTAATTAATCCTTTCTATTTATGCAAGAAGATTTGTTATGTTAAAAAACGACCATTAAACGTATGTATTTGCTCAGTGATTATAAATGGCACTAACATACCTGTACAAAAGAAATATTAAAACTGTTTACTCTATAATATTGTAACGGGTTGGTACCGTCACGCAGATGTACGCGGTCACGCGTCATACACGGGGATGTACTCTCAGAGCGGCGGTACACGGATACGGGAGAGCGTCTACTATTAACGACAACAGTCTTATACGTATATATATATATATATATATATTGTTGGCACCGCATATTACTATAGAACGGCCACTATTTTGCCGCACTGGAGAAGTAAGTAGATAAGATAAGAGACGCTATATCAAAAATATCCATGCTCGGGGGCGACCTGTCATATGAGTTGAATAGCACCCAACCACGTACACATCTGTAAGTCACGTGGGTGTGTCAAAATCATTTTGATGTACACATCTTATGAGGCCAGTTTATTTAGGCATCTCCACGAGCCTGGACAAGAGAGTCAACAATTTCGTGTCGTGACCAGGATTCGTGACTTTTAGTTCGGCTTTATTTTGAGACCTGACGCCTAAGATCTCTAGTCACAATGTATTTAAATATAAGTTGTTTATTAGCCAGTTTGAAAATTTGATTGTTCGCCTGTCCAACGCTTCTCCAACAGATAAACTAATGTCGTTTAGAAAACCTGACAAATAAACAGAAAAAACTTGTGGCTTCGCTCGAATTTTGTGACAACAGTTAAAGTGTCGTACTTCAATTGATGAGGGAGAACTATATTAGTAGGGTTCGCGTCGTTCGTGAGAGACATTCTCACGATCGAATAAACATTCGCTGTGTGACAAAACGATCAACTAGAGAGATATTCGTGGATTATGCTTGCTGCTCAATACTGTGACCGCAAAGGTCCTGACGTTTGCTGCTCTCAGTAGCTCGATTCAGACGTATGCAGTTGCATTCTGGCCTGTATTACGTGCTGCTGTTCCTGGTGACCTACTCTTAGACTACAGTGAACGCCACCAAAACGGCGGGTCCACAGGTAAGGCTGAAGCTATGAGTGACTCCAGCAGACCAGTGTTTAGGATGTCACTGTTAAGAAAACTAATGAGTTATTGGCGTTTTTCCGGTGGTTAGCGCATTATCTAGAGTATATGGCACAACTTTCAGCCTCTGCTACTGCTGAGCAGCCAGCCCACGATGCTGGAAGAAAACGCGGCAGTCAGCGACACGACACGATAAGGAGAAAACATTCACTTCAAACGAGCAGTGTCTACAGTGTTGATGACCAACCGCATCAGCAACAACGAGCAACGCAGCAGCCACAACAGTGCACCCTTGCTCCCAGCAAAATCTCCTGATCATCTAACCTTTCGATATACAGCGCCTTTCAGTGTGGACGACCGACCTAAAATCCGTTCTGAAAACAAACGCTACTATAGATGCTTTCGCGCACACCACACACTGCGAGACTGCAAGACTCGAGTGCATTGTGATGCTTGTCAATTGCACCGATATTTCTCGTCTACGCATAGAGAGGCTGCTCAAAACAATAGTTTTAAGCAGCGGTTTTTGCAAGCCCGGCCAATTGGCAGGCATTATTCTCTACACAGTTTCCGCGTATCTCATAAACGACAAGGATAGAAATTTAACCTGCTTGTTTCTGAAGATGGGAGCTCGTTAACATGCGTATCATAGAAATTGTTAATTGTAACGCAGAGTGGTAATGTTCAGAGAATACAGTTCATTTGCGTCCATTGCAGTCCACCTGCAAATTCACGTGACCTAGGAATCGAATGTTTATTAATGTTTAAACTAACCATGGTGTACAAAAATGGTGGATAGGTACGTGCGGCGTTTCAGAACGAAGGGGAATGCTTTATTAAGTTGTTCACCAAACTAAAGTGGAACAATCGTTTTTTAATATTTATCCTGGTTTGCGCCTGGGTATTCAAATTAGGATGCAGAAGGGAGTGAGGCACTGACACGCGTCTCTGTCAAAGTAGAACTTTTTTCAAATTCAATACAGCTAACTCTTACGTTATATACAAAGGCGGTTCGACAAGTTTCAGAACTTCAAAATTTAAAAAGTTCTATGGCAAAAAACAAATCCTATGCTGAAAAGTAATAAAAATGTTACAAACAGCGTGTAGTAATAAAGTATTAGCCAGAAACACGTAAATCCACATTGTTTTACATGTAAGTGCATTGCAGTGAGCAGGAGTTATTATAAAGAAGTATATATATATATATATATATATATTCTAGCGACTGAATTCTGGTTTCAGAACAGACCTGGTGCTTTGGGCGCGGAAGCTTGGTAGTTTTGATGTAGAGACTTGGAACACATTCAAGACGTTTATTTCTCAGTTTATTCTTGACTTCACCAATAAACGGCTACGTGTTCAAACCCGGACAAATGGTACGGCAAAATGGAAACACCAATTCACAAAAAAGGTTAGCTGAGGCATTTCCAGTTGTTATTGCAAAGCCTACAATTTTCATTTTCTCATTTAAAAAAGGCGAATAAAATCAAAATAACCAATTTGCGAAACAAATTGGTTATTTTGATATATATGTTGGTATGATATATATGGTTATATGATATATATGAAAATATTTATATATGTTGATTTAATGAAACGTGCACTTCTATTCCTACCTTCGGATTCACTAATGCGTCCAAATAGTAGAAAAGGCCCTATATATAAACATATCTGATATATAAACCTATCTGATATAAGCATATAAACATATGCCATATTTTACAGGTAAGCTTCGCAGATGTGTTACCTAAAAAGCAGCCTGCGCTCTACATAGTGCTGGGTAATCGCGGAATTCCCCAGGCTAGCCAGCAACTGAACGCTTCGCACGCGCTTTGTTGCTGGGTATACCGTGTAGACAAACACGGACAACGCACGCAAATGTGTCGACTCAAAGATCGAGAGGGCGCGGTGCCTTGCAAAAAAGAGGCATTATCGTGTATTCCGTATCTGAGGGGCTGGTAGATAAGTAGTACACATAAAGAACAGCTGTAAATACGCCCTTGGTATGGACATGTCTATATTGTCTGTGCAGAGGGAGACGTACTTGGAGCCCTAGTGTTTCTATGTACATGGATTGAAACTGTTCCAGAAATGTGTCAAAGTGAGAGTGCTGCTCTAAAATACCCTGTTTGTTAAATATATGATCTTGGTCTGGCAATGTATCGTTTTTGAAAAGTATTGCATAGCGGGCTTTGTTCTCCGTGAATTCAATCGACAAGCTGTCTTACTCGACACTTTTCTGCTACCAGTCTTTTGAATAGAGCATTTCTACTTCCTCGTAAAAGAAGTTAGTAAAATTTTGTCCCTACTCTTAATTATTAAAGAAGTGAACATAAAACGGTCGGCTTCGTAAGGAAAAGGGTCCACGTGTGTTAAAATGCCATCTTGGGCTTGCAGCCCAAGACGAACGTGTGGCCTTGACGAACTTTTGTTAGGAATTATCTAGGTGTTGGAAAAGAAGTACGTGTATGATCTAACACAGTATTTTGGTAATATATTTAGAAGGAGCAGACTCCTAGAGGGTTGGTGGAAGGTAAGAGTTCCTCTTCTTCCTAAGGATAGGACAGATATTAACACCTTACAAAATAGGCGATTAGTCACCTATAACGTATCGAATATTTAAGATTAGAGTACAGAGTATTTTAGAAACAAATAAAATAATAGCAGTGACGATTAACAAAATATAGGCTAGATTATCATATAAGTCAAGTTGTGAAAGTGTCGAGATTGCGGAGCAAGTGTGTGTGGAAGTGTGTTTAGATCTTAAAAATCATATATTATGGTGGATTGGATAAACTTGTCATAAATCATGTTATAAACATTTTTGAGAGAAGCTGGGAGAGTTATTAGAAGAAATTTACAGGAATTTCATGGTTTGAATAATAATAGCAGCCAGGCAATCTAGTACGTTTATGCTGCTGTCTGTGGACGATACGGTTGTGTTCGAGCGGGACATTAGCAAAGTTCACCGACTGTTAAATGCATGTAGGGAAGCAGCGCAGAAACTAAACGTGTTTAATAAAACAAGAGCGCAATTTTAGTATACTATTGAGGTTAGGCGGAAAGAAAGCTTGTATAACAAGGGGAATATTGGACTATCTAAATTAGTACAAGTATGTTGGGGCAACAATGACTACAGGGGAAGATCTATTCAGTTTTCATTTGGAACGTAAGTGGAGCGACAATTGTCTCCCGAGATTGTGTGCACAGGAAATATTACTCTATCTTGTGAAGAATGGGCTGGGACCACTGCAATAGCGTGCTCCGGATAGACGCCGCATAGACCGCACTCCCGCGTTGGGCGTCGAGATCGAGGCGCTGTCTAAGATAAACTGCAGATCAATCTCCGGTTGCGAGGTTCAGCTGCTCACCGACCCTGTAGAGAAGCTTGCGAGTGACGTCGCCTGGGCCGCCCAAGGTCTTGAACGCTAGTAATTAGAACTCATATAGGTAGTCTATTGATGCGTATTTCGCGAGCTTTCTTGTCTCGGCAAGATAACCAGCGTAACCTGCTGAGGCCGCCCCGCCACCGACAATTAAAGGTACTAATGAGTCGGTAACTGTGGCGTCGCAGACTAGCATCCTGCCCCGGCTTAAGGGGCTTAGTCATCCCGTCCGGGCGTTTGCCATTTGCGGCGAAAAAACCCTTGGGCTCAAGAATACAGGGAAATCCGCTGGATCAGAGCACTCGGCTAAAAATGTCGGTAATACTGGCATGTCTGGCATGCCATCCGGCACTCATGACGCACGACAACCCATGATAGGCTAACCTATCAACAGGTTGACCACACTTGCATTGGTGAGGGAATACAAGATCGCAGCCGAGGCAAAGTTCTGCCACGATTCGGGTCGTTTCGTCGTCCAAAAGGGTGCCCAGTGGGGCTTAAAAGCGCATGCAGCCAGGCCCCAGATCCCTTAGCGGCGACCGCCCGAAGACGAGCCTTTGTGGCGTCGTCAATGGCGTCCGCGAGTAAGCCGCAATATACTTTTTCGTGCAACAACGCGCTCCAGTCGTGTTGGCTCCGCGGATTATCCAGGGACCCACTGCAAGTTGTACTTAACTCCTTTTAAAGGCGTCATGTGAGATCTTTGTACTGAACAGCGCCGGCTTCGTCTAGAAGTGCAATGACCTTGTTCTCAGATTGCAGAAGGAAGGAGACTATAGCTAGCCCAGCCGAGATAAGTGGATCCGGGATCCCCAGGCCTTCCTTGGAAATTAGTAGTTGCGCCTGTTTTCGAAAGGGGGTACCAGCGAAAGATTGAGGGACTTGAGGGTGTTCAGCGTTGACTCGTTCAATGAACGAAGATCGTCCAATCGCCCTGTAAGATTAGCTACTCAAAGAAAGTGGTTGACCCTAGTGGCTGAGAACGACGAGCGACGTAAAAAGTGAGCGCGATTAGCGCCGAGCGGGGCGAGGTCGTAAGCGACGTCCTTTAACACGTTTTGCCATTTTGAAAGCGCTTGCGAGCCCTTGCGGTCAGAGGGGAACTCCAGAAGCTCAAGGTCGTTGTCGAGGGTAATCTTAGAACCCTGCAATAAAGCTTGGAGGGGACGGGGGTCGGGTGCCTGCGCACTACCACCCATAACGCAGATCTCGTACTTCTCGGGATTTAGCTTCAAGCCAGAAATCTGGCGAAATTCAAACACGCGTCGGGCATCTTCGGCAACTATGTCTGCGTCTTCCCCCAGCGCACCATCATTAAGGTACCAGATGTTAAGTAGGCTGTTAAAGGAGTCAACTAGCTCTTTAATGCTCAGGCAAAACCATGGAGAAGCCAGAGGATCACTCTGTTGCAGTCTCGTGACCGAAGATATAAGATCATCCTGGAGAGCCAGGTGAGAAGAGCAACGGTACGCTTGACGGACATGGTGTGCCAACCGAGGGCAGTGCGCCCCGACCGTTTTTAACATGAGATCCCGTCTTAGAGTTGAAGGCATTCCTAAAATCCAGCTTTACCCAGGAAGTAAGCGTGAATCAATAAAAGCTCGGGCGGCATGTACGGCGGCCTCGGCCCCGGCTTGTGCCGCAAAGCCAAGCTGGTGGGGACCAATCGCCTCGCGGATCCTATCTCTGGTTCTATTACAAGCAATCTTTGCGGCGAGCCTGCGCAGGGTGGAGGAACATGCAATCGGCCTTACTGACCCGTCTTTCTTCTGTATGGCAAAACGCCTGGCCCCATAGGCCAAGATTATAGGTCGCAGTTAAGGTGGAGGCACGCGCTACAAAAGCAAATCTATGGTTTTGGCCAATGCGGCTGCCAACCGACCGGCTGTGTCCCCCAATGTCGGAGATATTAGGTTTATTAGCAGTCGTGGTCGGACGAAGTCAAGACCCCCGGCGGAACTTCGGGCAAAACTCTAGACTGCGGCAATAACTTCTTCCCCCGAAGTGGAACCTAGCTGCCCCTGAAACGTCTCCTTCAGTTAGCTTGAGAATAGTCTGGCGGACACAGTCATCTTTAAAAATGCGGTTTTTTTTGTGACCGGGGCTTGGACCTCGGCTAGACGCAATCTATTAAAGAATTCTTGCACTTATGACAAATAATGACGGAGAGTGATTGGACATCGTTGCGAGAGGGAGAAAGCCAAAGAATCACTGGCACGAACGAGAAAAGCGCATACCATGCTTGGTGGTTATTATCGGCTATGACTCCCGAAAGAATATTTGCCAATCCGCTACTTGTTTCTTTACGGGTTTTGGAACAATTCTTAAGTCTTGATCTCTTCGCTACACCCGGGACCTCTTCGATAATGCGGGCGATTTGTTGTGTGTTGTTGTCGATCTGTGTGGAGGAAGTTGCGAATAAGCGAAGAGAGGCTGATGGATGCTTGGCTGATAGACGCCTGGCGTAAGCCTCTTCTTGTGTACTGTCCGTTGCATAGGGGCCAAGCTGTTTGCTATGAGTGTGCCGTCGACCCAGTTGATCCGCCGCTGGATATGTTGTTGGGCTCGTGCTGCATCATTATTGCAGTATACGTTTAAAGCTCTCCAACGTTGGCAAAAGCTGCAGGAGGGGTTCTAAAGCCTACATTCAAGTCCTAAGCTGGCCCAACAGTTCTGATCCGCCTCCTAACACGACTTGCAACAAACAAGTCGCAGCTACGGCCGTGACACGGATAGGCCGCGCGGATTTGGGTGCTCGACGCGCTATGGCGCGGTTTAGTCGTCGCCGTGGGGCAAACGTCTCCCTGTTGGCGTAAGGTCTTCCTGTACGTTTCTTAAGCTCCTTGGCGGGGAGTGGCCTTGGTGCAGGCAGCAGCTGTGGGTCAGGGTCCTCAGGAGACTAAAAAATTCCGCAGACCACGTTGGCGTACGTATGTTGCCCCCTTAGATGTTGCTGTGGCGTGTCTGAGTGGGGTATGGGGTTTGGTCGAGGCAATGCCTGTTCTTTTCTGAGATAGGCTAAGCAGGGGCACGAAAGCGACTCCAACTTGCTGTTGTGTACACCGTTCCGCGAAGTGCCCAGGTCGTAGGCATTTGTGGCAGAGCCTAAGCTGGTTAGGTTCAAGCACGACCTGGTGTGATTGAAAATCCAAAAATAATGATGTTGGGGGTTGTCCGATAAACGAAAGGATCACAATACCCATAGGGACCCTAGCACCGCCGTGCAACCGCGAAAGTCGTTTCCATGGCTGAACCCCAAGCGGTGCTAGTTCCTTTAAAATTTCGTCCTCAGTCAGGCAGGTTGAAACTCCCTAAATAGTTGCTCGAAACAACGATAATGATGGACAGTGGACAGACACTGAAAAGTCTCCAAGATTGGTGATAAACAACAGCTTCTGAGTCGATTCTACGTCAGGGAGCCACACTATAATTGACTTTCCGTCCCCGGATATCTTAGACTTGGATGACAAGGCGAGGATGCGCTTGTATATAGTTAGCAATGAATTCTCGGGGAATTCTGTTTCAGTGCACCCCGACGTCTCCTTTCATCCAATGATTACTTTGAACGCACCCACCGAACCCGCCAATAAATCTTTCTTAAATTTCTCTAAGTCTTGTTGTTCTTTTGAAAGGGTCTTTTTCTTTCTTCGGGATGTGACCACCTAGGCTGCGTTGTCTGTTGCCACCATAACACACCTTAGCATCTAGCCTGCGCCGACGGTGTAGCCACATGTAAACAAAAATTGTTGTTTTTTTAGATTTTCCGTAAGGCTAAAGCCCGTGTACGTTTTTTTTCATGTCATGGCTAATGTTTAATCCACTTCGGCATTTACCTTGTCTAAATTGAAACCCATGCAAACCAATTGAGGAGTGGCCGGTCTGGGTCTCGAACCCAGTCCTCCCGAATGCAAGGCAAAGGCTTTGCCACTAAGCCATCTTGCTCGGTATCTATACGTTTGTCAATAGAACGGACTTTAATAGCCCTGCGCACTAGAAGAGATTACAACTCTTGGGCACGTTTAGGGCCAATAAAAAACTTCAGGATGCCCAGCACTCAAGACTCGGCTACACAGGCAGTCTCTGTGGTAGAGATCACTGTAGATAAGGTGCTCGAACTTATTAAATGCCAGCGATTTAGTCACCGCTCTCAACGATTCGAACACGAGAAAAAGGGAAAGATTATTTCAAGGAAGAAGAGATATTACGAAGGACAAAAGCTGAAAGCGGAAGACATGCGGTAGGGCGCAGGGTGTCTGGGGTTCTCCCTCTGGGGATGCATCTCTGGTCTACAGCGCGAGGTTGGGAAAGATGCTAACAGCTTTTACTTTAGGGAGCTGCTACGCACATCACGCACTAGCACATAAATGCGAGAGACGGGGCAGGCCAAGCGGGGGGAGGGTTCATTATTTGCAATTGGAGATATCACAATAAAAGCATAGCGCAAAACTTTTTTTACTTATCTGACAACCACATTTTAGACGCTCGTTATAGGCTAAGTTGACTGTGGCACAAGATATTACGAAGGACAAAAGAAAGAAGAAGACATGCGGTAGGGTGCAAGGGTTTCTGGGGTTCTTCCTCTAGGGACGCATCTCTGGTCTACAGCGCGCGGTTAAAAAAGATGTTCACAACTTGGGCTGGAGACGGGGCACGCCAGGCGAGTTTATTATTTGCAAGAGCATTCACTGGAGAAATCACAATATAAGCTTTGCACGAAACTTTTTTAACGCTCTGACAACCACATTTTAGACGCTCGTAATGGGCTAAGTTGCCCTTGGATATTGTCCAAATGCATCTATCGTTATTGCGTTCTCGTACTGGACCTATATAGGCGTTTTCCAGCAGATGTATGTAATTACAGGGCAATGACAGCCACGTCTAACAAAAACAACCAGCAAGGCCGGGGCTCAAACGATTGTTTTGCCAACCATGGCTGCCATGGCAACGCCGCGTTTTGAACAGTGCATTAGCCGTCTAAGCAGACTTAATAGCAATGGCATCAAGCGGTGCTGAAATTGTGGCAACCTATGTAAAACCGGAATTCACTGAGATCATGGCAGAACTCGCACAAAAATAGGTAGTCCGATCAGTAACATTAAAATTTCTAGCTGGCAGATCAGTCACAGTCGAATGCGTTGTCAGAGCAACAAACGCCTAGAAGCAAAGCAGAAATGATATAATAAGACATGAGCTGGCGCCATGCTATATCACTTTTTTGACGAATGCCTGGAATCCGGGAAAATGCCTGAAGCGTGGAAGGAGGATTCTATACCTAAAGGAAAAAGCATATTTTGCCCCTATAAGAGTTGCCCCTATAAGATATTCTTGGGGATAATATCAGATCAACTCGAGTACTTTTTCGAAGTCAGAGACGATGTAAAAGAGCAACATAGGTTCAGACGGCTTTGCGTCAATTGCTAATAGAGATTTGGGAACTATACAAGCCGAAAAGACCATTGTACGCGGTATTTTCGGCTAGATAGGTTTTAAGGCCGCCTTTAACTGTATGAGTTGTTAGAACTTTTGGAGACCACTCGTTTGCTAGTGAGTGCAGTATAAATCTACAATGGTATAAAAATTGTAGGAAGGGTAATGCAGACAGTAGAAGTGGCCTAAAGCGACGGACTTAGCCTGTTGCTTTTTGGTACTATTGGGAGCGCTACCTAACTAAGTGAGGCAGGGTGGACCCGAAAACGGGCAAGTACTTTAATGCACGCAGATGTCATTGCAATATATAGCAGGAAGATATTTAGTGTTAAGCAAAGCCTGGAAATGCTAATTAACTAGTAAAGCACTACGTAGTGCGTCATAGCAGTTCAATTTCGAAGAGGAGATCCATTGGCAAAAGACGACGTTTTTCGAGCCAAAAGTAATGCAGCATTTTTTCGAAATAGATTTACCCATTTGGGGGCTACTATAACGTCGATAGCATCTGCCGTAGGCATATTAAAAACAGAGTAGGAAAGCCATTTAAGTGGCAGCTGCAGCAATTAAAAACTCGCAAATGTTTTCAGTACATACCGCGTCCGCCCTTGCTAAGATTAAGGTGAAGCCATTCGCATCATTTAGTAAATCACTTTCATGGGTTAAACTAGGAGAGGTACATCTACAGTTACTAGATAGAGTTCGATTTTTTTATATTCATTAAAAGGGTTTTGGGGTTAGCCAGTTTTTGTAGGAACAGAAAAGTTCATAGCTCAGAGGGAGGACTCTAATGACGCAGGAACTACAACTGCGATGGAGTTTACCTAGACCGAGAGCGTTTGAGGCCTACGCTATGAAGTAGACGGAAAAATTAAAGGACATTGACATAGGAATATACACTACGGTAGCAATGAGAAATACGGCCTGGAAAGCAGCCGGTTATAATGGACATCTTACTACCGCGTTCGCAGCCCACAGATTTTATCACGTGTTGTGCAGTAAGCAATAATTCTACGATCCCAGGAGTGTTGTAGGTGCGCGAGATGCTTAGGCCATTGCATAAGAAACCACGCTGCAGAATGTCCAGCAGTTCAATCAATAACTGAACCAACATGATAAAAGAAAATGCAGTGATGTGAAAGAACCTGAACTTGTGACTGAAGAACATATGTATAATTTACCCAACCTGAGTGTTAATAAACCATAATAATATTTCAGCAACTATATGAATAGTAATTTATAGCTTAAAAAAAGTCGTTGTTCTTCAGTAAAATCAATTGCGACGAATGGTTTACAGCAATTGTCTCAATATTACATTCAGATGGATGAGTAATATTAATGTCTGGATAGCACACTTGCTTTAAACATGCAAATATACACAACAGTACAGCAATTTGTTGTCCACAAATATAGATGCTGATTTTACTAGGTCTCTTAAATATGCAGAAAATGCAATATCCGTTGATATTAATTATTAAAAGGAGGCATATTTGAAACATGTTTTTTTCAGCTCTTTTTCGAACGTGGTCATTCGAGTGGTGCAATCGACCCTCTTCGAGCTCTGTGAGAAGCTGTGATTTGGTGGTTTTGCTGACCTCGCCCAGTGCTGAAAATACCAGGAGATCAGGTACAGTTTTATCCACTTGCCTTCGAGAGTCTTGGCAGGCCGGACCACCCACTTGTGGTTTGTTGCAGAATGTAAAAACGCGAAAAAAGGTAAACCAGATGGCGATTTTCTTAGACAGCGTCTGTCGCTGGATGTGCAACAGGGCAATGCGCCCTCGGTTCACAAAACATTTTAGAGATGTCTGGTCTTTGCTCGCTACCTTGAAAAACGTTCAGCGTTTTCTGGTTTACCTCCGCTGGCTAGAATTAGCCGCGTTTTCACATTCTGCAACAAACCACAAGTGAGTGGTCCGACCTGCCAAGACTATATAAACATATATATAGAAAGTCTTTAAATGAAAATATACGCATAAATACAAATTAATATTGTCCTAAACCAATTTAGTCTACTGGCCTTAGAATCCTGCTATTCTACATGCTATTTGGTAGATAACAATGAAGCGAGCGGGTCAGGAGTTAGCCGTCGAAACTTCTTTAATGAAGTCGCAAGAAGTTGGCAAAAAGGAAAAAAGAAAAGACATCCTGCGAGGTGGAGCAGGTAACATTGCTTTGGCTGTGGATGCGCCTGCAGCACCGTAAGTGCAAACCACTCATATTAATTACGACTTATTACGATAATAATTTCCAAGATAGATATGTCGTAACGCCCGAGACAATGACGCCCATTTGTAGGTCATCAGATTTAAAGACAATCAGCTAAAATTTAAAGCACATTCCCTTAGATATTGTTATAAAGTAAAAACATTTTGAATACTGCTATTGGGATCCTTACGCAATCGCGAAAGGATTATCGGGGAAAAAGCTCCGGTGAAAAAATCTGGAAATTTGCCTTACATAGAAACATTAAAATTTACTCAAGGTTAGACTAAGAATTTACGTCATCTAAAGCTAGTATAGTGGTGGGCTACGATTTCAGTCGTCGATGTTGTATTCTAGATTCTGGTTCACTAAAATTCATTAAAAAATAGCAAGAAATAGGAAGGAAGACAACTGTCGATTGAAGATGCAAATAATGAGCTAAAAATGTGTGTGAATTCTCCTGGGGAATATCTTCATCTGCCATTAAAATAGTCAAGGCGCTTTTCTCATCAAAACTGGACTGCGTCTTGCCGTTCATGACCAACTTAGCAAAAAAGAGACAACCGATCTAGGCGCAATGACCGCAGGGTGTGCTAAAGCAGCGCTCAGTTTACTCCCTATGACCGGTACACAAATCGCTCCGACAGAAAGTGGCCTTATGCTCACCATACGACAAGACTCTTTAATAACGTATATAATAGGCATAATGGCCAGGAGTGGCAGTAAACTACTAAGCTTTATCTGGGACAAACGCCGAAATACTAGCGCAGCGGTCGACCTCGAGGACATTCCTGAACTGAGCGTGGGGATGCAGGGTCCTGATAAGCATGTATTTGATATGCCAAATTTTAAACATTGGTCTGTGTCACTATCTATACCCAACCTCCTGAAAAGAATGAACATTACTCTTGGTATCTAAAGCCACTACATGACCTTACTCTCACAGGAGTGTTTGTCTGTGATGTTCAGCGATGGTTCGCAGCATGGTTTCACTGGAGGAGCAGCCGTTGTCATACCGGACACCGTGACAAATCTAGCAATACGTGTCGCCAACTGCCAGGGTTCAACTACTGCAGAAATTGTGGCAGTGCATATACCTTCGTAGTCGCTTTTTAAGATGGTAATTTCAAGACCACGGTCATTTTCAGCGAGCTGCAAGACACATCGGGTCCAAACTCAAATCCTATCCAGTGCGTTTTTTTGCTGCACCGGTCATTTTAAAGCACAACTACAACTACGGAGGATTCCAGCTCACGTTAACATATGAAAGAGCATGGTAGCTGACGGAGAGACGCACTTTAAAGGTAAAAGGTAGATTGCGTATGCCTAATGCCGCCTACCCCAAGTCATGCCAAGGATAAACTGTGGAAACACAGTTGTCGAAAATGGCATAAACTGGCAAATGGAATCTCACAAAAGCGTGTTAATATGGGGATCGGGATAAGCTTTGCAGGGCCACATATGTTAAGCAGGGTCTCCCGTAGATATGGGGTTACGGCTCGCCGTGAGATTTGCCAAGGGTCTAGGCAAAAGCACACTCAGCCAGGTCGGGTAAAATCTTCACTCATGTGCGAGCAATGTAGCAAATATGAAGACGTTACCTTAGAAGACGACCTTACTTTACCGACCTAAATGGCTGGGAGCAAAATTGCCAACCTGGTGAAATTTGTCAATTCTAGTGGTCTAGCGATGTAAGTCAGCATGAGGCAACGGACGCAATGGTCAGCAAAACATGTACAAGTTGTGAACATATCGGACTTTAAAGCATCTAAAACGTATAATGTACACCTGCTATTGTCCTATCGGAGGTAGCTCTGGTAGCTTCCCTCCACAGGTCTTTACAACAGGCTAAATCACTTCTCGATTCAGTCGCTCTTACGGACCTAGAAGATCGCTTAGAAACAAGCCGCCGTAGAGCAGTTGCCCTGTGCGGCCACGAGCCCGCCGAAGCTGGACGCCAGAGAGATTGGTCGGCGGCTTTACATGAGCAAAGGGTTGAAAATCTCATCGCGGAAAGCGCCACAGACGCTGATAGGGCCAGGCTGCGCGCCGTCTCCTCTAAAGGGGCGGGCGCATGGCTCCACGCCATACCCTGTGCTCGGATTGGGACACTCCTAGATGACGAGTCGGTGAGAATCGCGGTCGGACTTCGTTTGGGGACGGACCTTGTGCACGCTCATACCTGCGTCTGCGGTGACGCCGTCCAGCCGGATGGACGCCACGGGCTATCCTGTATCGTCAGCGCAGGCAGGCGAGCCCGACACGAAGCTCTGAACGAAACCTTCAGCAGAGCCCTACGCTCTAGTGGTCTACCGTGCGTCCTGGAACCCGTCGGACTGGATAGGCAAGGCGGAAAGAGACCCGACGGTCTGACCTTAACCCCGTTCGAGAGCGATTGCATGCTGGTTTGGGACGCGACAGTTACTGACTCATTAGCCCCTTCAATGGTTAGTGCTGGCGCGGCCCGGGCCGGATATGCTTCAGCTCTCGCCGAGGCAGGCAAGGTAAGAAAATACCAGAACATCGGGTACCCGTACGGGTTCTACCCACTTGCCTTCGAGACACTTGGCGGGCCGGGTCCGTCCACTCGCGGTTTGCTACAGAAGGTCGGGAAGCGACTAGGTCTAGCCAGCGGTGATAGGCGAGCGGGCGAATTTCTCAGACAGCGTCTGTCGCTGGGTGTGCAACGGGGCAACGCGGCTTCGGTCCGGGGAACCCTCCAGAGATGGTTGGTTCCTACATTGGAATTACACACCCTTCGTAAACGTGCACACGTTCGCAGGGACCCAATTGTCATGTTCCCACCGTCGGTGATTAATTACAATGAATAAATGTTCATGTACACCTGTGTAGTAGGTCTCTGATATAAGATTTTCTAGATCATATATGTAATCAATAAATATCTATTAAGAAGCAAAGTAGATAAAAAGTGATCCTTGTTTAATATGATAAAGCTCAGCATTAACTAAGCTGTAAGTGATTTTATAATCCCCCTCATCGAGTTTATACAGACAAACTCGTCTAGATGTCTGATAGAACAGCATTAATGCACTGACAATTTTATTTCAAAATTAACGTTTAGGTAGGTGAGAGAAGTGCGATCCAAGTGGTTACTGCTGAGCGCACATCCATTTAACAGCTTAAAGTATGCCTTTGAGAAACGCGTCTGTTTGAGGTGCATGCTTAAGGCAGACTTTACTTGCTGCTTTAGTGTAAACACGTGAGCGCATTTCTTTTCAAACTTATCAATGTTTATTCAAAAAGAGAAAGTTGTTAAATTTGCATTGGTGCTATAGTCATTTTATTATAACGCTGCGAATCTGTAGAATTTCTTAGGGAATTCTGCGATTCGCAGCGAATCTGTAGAATTTCTTAAGGAAACGAAGGTTTCTGTAGAAACCATAAAATATATAAATGGGCGCGCACCGTTGCTGCTTGATATTGTAGCACGATTGTGAAAGTATTGTAATTGATAGCAGCGTTTTGTTATTTTAATTATGCTGTCATTTCATAAGGTGCTAAAAGCCCAGTGTGTGTTAAATAGAGTAAAGCAATTTTCTTGATAAATAACTTGTTAATTCTGACTCGTTACAGATTTCCTGTAGTGCCGGTTGCAGTCATCCTCTTCGTAGTGGTATTAGGATTAATAGCTTTCGACTCGTTTCTCTTACTCGAGCAGCGGCCCCACAAACCCTTGGCCAATCTTACAACTACTCGTGGTACTCCAACAGCAACCAAGAAAACAACCAAGCATACAACCACCAATAAAACAACAGCCAAGCATACAACCACCAAGAAAACAACAGCCAAGCATATAATAACAACCAACAAGAAAACTACTATACACACATCTCCTACTAAACCAACTCAAGACTTTGCCAACTGGTGTAACTACAGCACAGAGAGTATAAATGAATGGTCATACCGGCTTTTCTACAATCCCAGCCGCATTGCAAAGTATATCAACAAGGCATCTTATGAGGTCGTCTTCACGGTAAATCTTCCCGAATCAAATTTTTACCTTTTGCTCGATTAGAAACTAAGTGTTGTATCAACTATGCGGAAGCGTCGCCAAAGTCTACCTTCAAAATAATGGCATTAATTCGAAACCACGAGAGAGGCGCCTCCGTGACATTTGCCCAAAGAGGTCCTTCACGGCAATGGATCTGCACCTTCGTACAAATGAGAACCTCAGCATTAACCACTTGGCGTGATCGCGCTATATTATTATCGCAGCTTTGCCTATTTTACGTAATTCTGTTAAGCGTCATCGTCTTGCCTAAGCATCAGCAAGACACTGATATCTGTGGTCAATAATCTTGAATGTACTAATACAAATACGTACTAGCTATGATCAAGACGCTCTTGAATTCAAAATACGCTGCACTACACGCCGGAGTTTAGCTCTTACATAACCCGGCTAGCCCACTCATCATTTCTTGTTTTTAACATCTTCTTTTGTTAATTTATGAGTGAGTGAGTTGTTTTAATAAAGCACCCCGGCGGTCTAAATGTTTGGTGGTTACGCTTGAACTATTATTGCTATTGGAAATAAGAAGCATGTTGGAACGTTCATTATGAAGCATTGAGCTGCAGCCAATTTGTTTACTGGACGTAGACTTCTTTGATATTATACAGGCAAATGGGGTGACGAATATCTGACACAGCCCGGTGGCAAGGTGCATTCCGCTTATGCCTCTCAACCAGAAAAGACACACTGGTGCGCGGGTTCAAGCCCCACCGTTGTACATTTGTATTTATGGAGGTCAATCTATGGAGCATTGCGAAAAGCAGTCCCGTGGACGTTAAATCTTGACTGAGGTTCAGCCCGAAAAGTATTTTTTTAAATATCTGACTCAGTACTCTAAGACTGGAAAAGACTGGAAAGAAAATTATGTTGCAAAAGTGGGCAAACAACAACGTTTCTATAGTTAGAATGCCCCAGCGGTGTTAAAACCACCTACACTGACACCATATGCATAATTTCTGGTGTTTCAGATTGCCCAGTTTGTTTGGGTAACGGTATACAATGATGGATATACGTATAGTACGCATGATGCTGTTGGACAGTTTATTCTTCCTCAAACGAAACCGATGGAGGCGATCCTCTTTGATCTTGCTGATGCCGACATAAATCAACAAACGGTGTGGCGCACGACAGTGCAAAGAGTGGATGTAAACAGGTATCGATGCTTTGAAACGAAACCTCAACAATATATTTTATTTTTATTTTTAATTTTTAAGGAATTTAATTAATCCTTTCTATTTATGCAAGAAGAATTGTTATGTGAAAAGACGATCATTAAACGTATGTATTCGCTAAGTGATTACAAATGGCAGTAACATACCTGTACAAAAGAAATATTAAAACTGTTTACTCGATAATGTTGTAACGGGTTGGTACCGTCACGCAGATGTACGCGGTCACGCGTCATACACGGGGATGTACTTTCAGAGCGGGGGTACACGGATACGGGAGAGCGTCTACTACTTTTAACGACAACACAGTCCTAAATGTATATATATATATATATATCGTTGGCACCGCATATTACTATAGAACGGCCACTATTTTGCCGCACTGGAGAAGTAAGTAGATAAATAAGATAAAAGAGACGCCGTATGAAAAATATCCATGCTCGTGGGCGATCTGTCATATGAGTTGAATAGCACCCAACCACGTACACATCTGTAAGTCACGTGTGTGTCAAAATTATTTTAATGTACACATTTTATGAGGCCAGTTTATTTCTGGGATCTCCACGAGCCTGGTTTTCTGCATTAGGATGTTGGGCTCCAAATCGTGATTAAAGCGTCATTGAAACTGATACGCTTCCCAATGCGAGAAAATCGCACAAAGTGCTCACCCCGTCGTCAGTACGCTTTCTTTTTGTTAATTTGTAGATATAATTTAGTCGTAACTGAGAACGAGATCCGCTGCTGGTCACAGCCCAGTATTTGTTGTTCTATTGAAATTTGCGGCTAATAACAATGCCTGCTCAAGTGCCGAAAGCGATCGTATGCCCAGCTTTGAGAGAACCTTGAGGCCCGGTGCAGAAGCAGGCCTGACAACGTACTATCCCAACGTGACTGGAGCGCCCCTTAGCACGCTGAGATACAATAACGCCCCTTGAATGACACTGTCGACTATACGACAAGAGCTCGCCTTAACGCAATGTCCGCTAAGGATTCAGCGCTTGGTTACACGCGCTGTTGTACAAGCAGCGTTAAACGACGTGCAAAAAACAAAACTATACGTTGACGATCCAGAAGGTTAGATCAAAGCCGAGAGTCATGCCTATCGAGACTAAGGGGTTATCAGGCTTCAGTGGAAAACGTCTCTATTACAATCACATTGCCCTTGTCACATAAGTTCGTTACGAGTGTTCCCGTGTACCATCAAGTATCCCAAAGCGTCTGCCTCGGAGACGTCAACAATGAATGTTGAGTAAGAGGCAAGCCTAGGTTTAATCTTACGTACTCTAAAAGCAGTAACTCCATTTGTCTTACGATCTCCGTGTGCTCTTAATGCTGAAACGTGTTTCAAGTCAAGCTTTGAGACGAACACTGAGCTGGTCTGTATGCCGGCCCTTGCTACATAAAATAGTAGATCTGGTTTGGATTGTAAACCCTGGGAGCCGATTGCTAGAAGTGCTGACTTCCCGATTCCGAATCTACAAGCGTAGCGGGATCCTGAAAAGAAGCGCCGAAATTAAACACGCGGCGCGATAGTTTCCAGAATTTTTGTTTGATTGAACACCGATTTTCCGAGGATAGCGTGTTGTACTTTACGAACGTTTTGATTTGTAAATGAAACCCTGGAGTTAGAGCGCGCTCTCGGGGTCTGAGATCGGCCTGAGTTGCCTCGCTTGGCCTGTCTTCCACGATTGTTTGACGGGTCAGAGACCTCAGCTGTTAAATGCAACAGATCGTTATTGAGCTTGTTGTCTGTGCTTTAGGACAATTTAACTACCGTGCGTAGTGCACGTACCTCTTTTGCATGTGTGCGCATGAGCAATTTGTCGTCTACCTCGTCCACCACATTTCCATGTGCGCCACCGCCGCCATGGGACATGCTGTCAAAACTGACTGCAGTGTCATAGGCGGACGGCTTACAGTTGTGGCATCTAAACTCAGCGGAGCTGTCAATACGATTACCGACGTTGTGAGCGGTGACTTGGGTGCACTGGATATGGACTTGAAGCTCACCCAAAGTGCAACGAACTGTGTTTTTTGTGCCAAACAAGACTGGAGTCACAGTTTAGGCACTTTTTGGGCTCATGAGTAGCTCTCTTTGAAGAATTGATGATCTCGTATTGTGATAGAGCCCGCGTTAGACCCATCTTCCTGGTGAGATCATTAGACACGTATCTGTAAAGCGGTCGTTTCTACTTACTCTATAAATCAAACAGCAAGTTCACAAACAACGCACAGGAACGCACCTCTCAAAGAAAAAAATCAGCAGCGTTGTAGAAAATGTCTAGTGTTTACATTATTAGCGGATCAGGTATAATATATATATATATATATATATCCTTAAGGTACTCCTGTTCTCTTGTCACCTTGGACCGCCAATCAAACGCGGGAGAGAAAAACTGAAGATTGGTTTTATTCGCCTTTCCCAGCTGAGTGCTCATCGAGGGTTGTACCTTTCACGTTCGTACTTCACCGCGTCAAGGCTGAATTACCTGTTCAGGGAGAATCATCCGTGCAGCCTTCTTGGCCCAGTTGAAGGACTTGACCACTGGCTGCATTACCGGTAGTGCCTGAAGCGTTTCTTTTAGTCGCAGCACACGCCGCCTTCGATCTAGCGACTAGTGGCGTTTAGTCTATCCTAGACTCCCGGCGGATTAAAACTTCCGGGCTTCGCTTCTGTTCTTCCGCGTACGTGGTCAGGACTGGAAAACCATAGTTGATGAAACGGTTTATGGGTCTCTAACAAAAGGAGGTTACAGGCTGTAAGTCTTCTGGACTTAAGCCTGAAAAAGTCTGAGACAACCCAAGGGAGGTCCCTTTGAAGCCGGGCACAACCAGAGTCACTTTACGTTGCATTCAGCCCGCTTGCTGTTGCTTATGCAAAGGTAACCACGAAGAGACATTTGGATCGTGTGTTGAGCGGCTAAATCGTATAGCACTTTTGAAGAAATCAGCCAAACATGTAATTCAGAAACAACCTGAGGCCATACCTCTTAAAATTTGCGCACATACATAAAGCCCGCCGCAAAATTTTGCAGGCGCAGTTTTGCTGCTACCTTCCAAAATTGCGTCAAAGTTTCTGTAAATAACGCGCGTGATACTATAACAAGATGGCCCGCCACAAATCAGCCTGTACAGATAGTCGCTGACAACGTGAGTATTCCTGCACTCAGCATATAAAGTATTCTGCAGTCGGTTACAGAGAAGCTTATCCCGCGGATAGTTGACACCATTGTGGCTCAAGTAGGCGCTGTTGCGTCAATTATCTTGGGGCTGTCTTTGAACTCTCGAGCGGTATCTGCGGAACAATTGGCTCTCGCGACCCAGTCTGGCGGAGATAGACATTCGGAAAGAGATGAGAGAGATACTTAATCAAATACCCGGCTTTCTTGCGATCTCGTGTCTTAGATGGCTTACAGGTGGTACAGACTAAAAACTTATAATGACCAGTTGGCAAACTGATATCCGACGCTGGGTCTCGTCAACACGCAGACAGAACAACTCGCTGGTTAACTAAAAGCAGACACTTTGCTTTCCCTACTCAGGGTTTAGCATCCTTGCAAGGAAAGAAAGAGGGACCTTACATCAGTTATTCGGGGAAACCTGGCACGCTTCCGTCGAAAAGCTTAAGTAAGTCAAAACCCTCAGCTGTGTGCAACAAATCGCGGGACGCCCTTGCCGTGCGACACTGACTTTCGACGGTCAAAAATGGTACAGACGAAACTGGCTCTTGAAGATATTTCATCGGCCGCCCGCACGCTTTTGTCTACTGACCATATGGGCCCAGTGGATCCATAAACCCTCGAGAGCCTCATAGCCAAGCACCCCGAACACCCCCCAGACACACCTTCCCAGACGCTCCAGCGACCAGACTACCTGGATCTGAAATCTCCGTTACCCCAGCGGAGATCCGCAACGCAATTAAAAAAATTCTTAATTGCTCCAGCGGGGGCCCCGATAGTCTTCGCCCTCGCCACTTAAAGGATCTCATTGGCAGATAGGATGAAAACAGTAATCATTTGCTGCTTTCTCTGTGCCGCTTTGTTACTCTGGCCAGCAACGGACAACTACCGGATTTTATATTGCCAATACTATACGGAGCTTCTCTGATTGCCCTTCTGCAGAAGGACGGCGGAATAAGACCTATTGCAGTGGGGCTCACTCTACGAAGACTTGTTGGCAAAGTTCTCGTCAAGAAATCAATCAAGGATATTGTTGAGTTAGTTGCCCCACTGCAACTTGGCTGTGATATTAAGGGGAGCACCGAAGCTGTCGTACATGCCACCGCTGCATACATTGAATCACACAGAGCCGCAAACCAGAACATTTTAGTAAAGTTGGAATTCCAAAATGCCTTTAACATGATGCGAAAAGGCCACATTTTAAATTCGGTTAAACAGCGAATCCTTGGGATGTACGTCGCTATCTACCATCAGCATCAGATTGTTTTATTGATATGCTTTTTTACAGGCAATCTGTCACAATTGATGTCAGTCATTTCATTAAAAATACCTATCGTTGGATCACCTGAACCTGTCAAGTGTAATCACAATATTATACACACACACAAAATTATATATTCTAATCTTGCACAATGTCGACATTTTACTGATTTAAAAACTAAGAACAATTGTATTCAGCATTTAGTTCCTTGCTTAAACGTCTTCTAAAAACGCCGACCCGCTTCGTATTTCGGAGGTCCTGCGAGAGCTCGTTTCATACTTTTGGCAGCATGCAGGCTAAAGAATGCTGCGTTAAGGTCAACCTGCATCTGGGAACCCTGAGTTGGCCCTCATATCGCTGAGACCTGAAGGGGGTGAGTTGGAATTCGCAATCTCAACCTGAAGGTAGTTTGCCTTTAACCACCTTATGGGCAAGCACGGCTAAATTTATTCGTGCCAGCTGATCGAATTTGAGTAGTCAGTCTGCCGTACCATGGCGACACGTCGTCCCGACGAGACAGATCAGTAATGGCTCGCACCGCATTGTTCTGGATCATTCGCAACGAGTGCAGGGTTTCCGAGTAGGTTGCGCCACATATAGTGATTCCGTAAGTGAGAATAGATTCCAGGAGAGCCCTGTATACAAGGACCAGAACAATGCGGGAGACCTTGGCCTTTCTCAGACGGGCCAGCGATGCCACCACAGCACAGCAGACCCTGACGCTCGACCGAACGTGACTTTCTTATTTCATGTTTTCATGAAGCGTGATACCGAGACATTTTACTTCTTGACTTAGAGGGACAGACCTCATCCGCATATACCACTGGTCGACACTCTATATCCCTTTCAATGCCACGCAAGACGAAATTTATGTATAATAGATTATGAAGATAAAGGGGCCAAGAACCGACCACTGGGGAGTCCCAATCGAGACAGTCCCAGGAGTGGAGCTCAAGCCCTCCACCGACACAAACTGCTTACGTCCGTCTAGGTACGATTTGAACCAGGCAGTTACACCTGGTGCGCAACCCATTTCTCGCAGCATCTTAAAAAATTTAGAGTGGTCAAGGCAGTCAAAGGCCTTCGCTACGTCAAGGAATGCGCCGAGACACATTTTCCCGTCTTCAGCAGCTTTGACTATGTCCCACCAGATATGGTTTTGAGCCAACTCCGCTGATCGCGACTCCCTGAAACCAAATTGGTTTTTAGAAAGAAAATTTGTTGCGTTTAACTATTCCTCGAGCTGCTTTTTAATAAGTCTCTCAAAGACCGTAGAGATGAATGACACCAGCGATATCGGTCGATAGTTTCCAGGTTGGTTCTTATCGCTCTTGCCTTTGTAAAGTGAGATTACCGCTGATGTCTTTAAGCGTTCTGGGAACACCCCGGCCCTGATCGGCATATTGAAGATGCAGCTAGAGGGCCTGATAACGCGTCGATAAAATTCAACTGTAATCGACCAGGCACGTTTCCCCTGGCTTTAAATAGATTCGATTTAAAATTTTTGGCAGCGCAGTGCAGCTCCTGAGAGACTAAAGGAAAATGAACTGGGCTCGGAGCTTCCTATGCCAGAAATGGCGTCGTCTACCGCCTCTCGTTGGGAAAGTGCAGCCGCGGTTTTAGCACCGATTGAGGTGAAAAACTCGTTTAGTGCGTCTGTCACTTCCTGAGTCTCTTCAAACTCTTGGCCGTCGACTAGCAGATGCTTGGGTATCGTGGCCTTTCTTTTACCACGGCAGCAAATTTATTAAGAGGCGCCCACAGTTTTGCAGGCCGATTACTGACAGCTACAAACGGTTTCTCGAAGTAGGCGTCCCTAACCCCTAAACAGTACCAGATGTATTGTTTCCCGTCCAACCTCTACTGGAAAAAAAAGAAAAAAAAAAGGCCTCTACTGGCAGTTAAAATTGCGACCGTGGTAGTTAGACGATGGACTACTTGCAGGCGATTTGCCTGCTGTCCTTTCCGACATTAAGAAGGTCCAGGACTTCAAGGCGGTTTCGGGCCTGAAGCTCAACGACAGTAAATGTGAGCTTCTTGTTTTATCGCACAGCCACAGAGAGGAAACTGCTGCCGTAGTACGAGCAAAACTACCCAATATTAAGTGGCTAACGGAGAAAAGCGGTGAATTGCTGGGTGCACCGTTAATTGACGCAGCAGTTGTGGGTGCCCTCCAAAAGAGGCTGAAACGGTGGTGCAGTAGATTAAAACATCTAGACGCACAACAATGTTCCCCCTCGTACAAGAGAGATGACCTGCTCCACGTTTTCGACCAACTCCTCCAAACGACACTCGAGTGCTTACTCAATGTGTGTGCCTAGGAGACAACGCATAGGCCCCAAGCTACGCTGCCGATCAGCGCAGGTGGCCTCGGTGTCAGTACAACTAAAGATCTGGCCCTGTCAACTAGGTGGGCTCGGTCACAGATTTTAAGCATTTAATTGGCTCCATAGGCCCGAAAAGTACATCGGAGGTGATCGAACGGGCTTCGAATACGAGCCTGGACGAATTTGAAGCGCGATGAGGGGCTTTACCGGTTTTCCCAATGCAAGAGCCTCTCGACCGCATTGTCGTGGAGCGGAAACAGGTTTCACTCCTGGCTCGGGCGCAATCCACGGCTGACAAGGCTAGACTACGAGCTTGCTTCGATCCGATGAGTAGCAAGTGGCTTCAAGTCCTCCCCCCGCCGCAACTAGGTACGATGCTGGACAATAACACACTCTGCATCGAGTTTGGTCTGCGGCTGGGGGACACGGTCTGTGCCGCTCATCGTTGCAACCGGTGTCGGTTCCCCGTAACAACAACAAGGGAACACGCTCTATCGTGCCGATACAGCGCCGGCCGCCACCTACGACGCTATGCAATAAACGACGTCGTCTGCCGTGCACTACAGGTGCCGGCCGTGAAAGAGCCACTAGGCCTCAGCGCCAATAGTGGGTTAAGACCGAACGGTAAAACACTAACCCCTTGGGAAAGAGATCGCCTACTTGTATGGAACGTTACCGTGCCGTGTACATTGGCCAGAAGCTACGTCGCTCGAACAAGCCAGGAAGCTGGTGCTTCTGCTTGTCCTGCTCAGGACCGCAAAAATGGGGGGGGGGGCTGGATGGTAATGCGCCATCTCTTTTTATTGAGACATCTGAGCTCCCCGTTTTTTTCTCGATCATGATCGATTTTTAATCCACTCCGGCATTCACCTTGTTTAAATTGGGAACCATGAAAACTAATTTAGGAGTGGCCGGTCTGGGTCTCGAACACAGGCCTCCCGAATGCAAGGCTTTTGCCACTAAGCCATCTTGCTCGGTAAAGTTAGCGAACAGTTTATCGTCCAGCCAATTGCCAGAGGAACTTAGGGATCCATGAGGGAAGAAACGTCAACATTTTTCAGAAAGCTTGGAAAAAGACTTAACGCAGTCACAAGGGATCCTCGTTCTGGAGAGTTCCTACTGCAGCGAGTATCAATCGAGCTTCAGCGGGGAAACGCAGCGTCAGTCGAAGGGTTCCTTCTCTCCGCCGAAGGGTATATTATGATTTGTTTTCTTATATATTTTGTTTGTATAAACACATTTTAACTTTTTGCGCACTCGATTCGGCAGAGTGCTGTCGTAGTTAATTTTTAGACGTTTCTGTTTTTGTTAGGTTCCATAAAACGGACTGTTATAGTCGAGCCAGCACGTCCTGCTAAGTGCTGTAAGAATGTTCTCAAATGCGCAAGCTATGGAAATGCGCACAGAGCAGCCTCCCTTTCGTCCCCAATGTACGCTGTCGCTTGGGAAAAGAACAAAATAATTTGGTTCAGTTAATTCAATTTACCAGCAACAACATCACTGCTGGAGTTTTGCCTTAACATTAAGCGCAATATGCGGGAAGTTCCGAAAGCACTCGACAATCCTTTGCAATAGTAGACAGTGCATTGCGCGGACAGCCAACGGTCACATTTAATTTGAGCATTAAAACTCAACAGATACCACTGAACAATCTCAGTTGTACGAGCACCACTCCTCTACCGCAGCAAAAGAAATTGCACAGTTCATTGCCTAGGATACAGTAGCTAATTAAGTAAGGCAAAGTGCTTGCGTCTTCCTCCCGTGGTGTTGAGAGTACGGTGATTCTGGGCGACTTAAACGAGAGCTTACACTGGACAAGATAGTCAACAATTTCGTGTCGTGACCAGGATTCGTGACTTTTACTTCGGCTTAATTTTGAGACCTGACGCCTGAGATCTCTAGTCACAATGTATTTAAATATAAGTTGTTTATTAGCCAATTTGAAAATTTGATTGTACGCTTGTTCAACGCTTCTCCAACAGATAAACTAATGTCGTTTAAAAAACCTGACAGATGAACAGAAAAAACTTGTGGCTTCGCTCGAATTTTGTGACAACAGTTAAAGTGTCGTACTTTAATTGATGAGGGAGAACTATATTAGTAGGGTTCGCGTCGTTCGTGAGAGACATTCTCACAATCGAATAAACATTCGCTGTGTGACAAAACGATCAACTAGAGCGATATTCGTGGATTATGCTTGCTGCTCAATACTGTGACCGCAAAGGTCCAGACGTTTGCTGCTCTCAGTAGCTCGATTCAGACGTATGGAGTTGCATTCTGGCCTGTATTACGTGCTGCTGTTCCTGGTGACCTACTCTTAGACTACAGTGAACGCCACCGAAACGGCGGGTCCACAGGTAAGGCTAAAGCTATGAGTGACTCCAGCAGACCAGTGTTTAGGATGTCACTGTTAAGAAAACTAATGAGTTATTGGCGTTTTTCCGGTGGTTAGCGCATTATCTAGAGTATATGGCACAACTTTCAGCCTCTGCTACTGCTGACCAGCCAGCCCACGATGCTGGAAGAAAACGCGGCAGTCAGCGACACGACACGATAAGGAGAAAACATTCACTTCAAACGAGCAGTGTCTACAGTGTTGATGACCAAATGCATCAGCAACAACGAGCAACGCAGCAGCCACAACAGTGCACCCCTGCTCCCAGCAAAATCTCCTGATCATCTAACCTTTCGATATACAGCGCCTTTCAGTGTGGACGACCGACCTAAAATCCGTTCTGAAAACAAACGCTACTATAGATGCTTTCGCGCACACCACACACTGCGAGACTGCAAGACTCGAGTGCATTGTGATGCTTCTCAATCGCACCGATATTTCTCGTCTACGCATAGAGAGGCTGCTGAAAACAATCGTTTTAAGCAGCGGTTTTTGCAAGCCCGGCCAATTGGCAGGCTATATTCTCTACACAGTTTCCGCGTATCTCATAAACGACAAGGATAGAAATTTAACCTGCTTGTTTCTGAAGATGGGAGCTCGTTAACATGCGTATCATAGAAATTGTTGATTGTAACGCAGAGTGGTAATGTTCAGAGAATACAGTTCATTTGCGTCCATTGCAGTCCACCTGCAAATTCACGTGACCTAGGAATCGAATGTTTATTAATGTTTAAACTAAGCATGGTGTACAAAAATGGTGGATAGGTACGTGCGGCGTTTCAGAACGAAGGGGAATGCTTTATTAAGTTGTTCACCAAACTAAAGTGGAACAACCGTTTTTTTATATTTATCCTGGTTTGCGCCTGGGTATTTAAATTAGGATGCAAAAGGGAGTGAGGCACTGACACGCGTCTCTGTCAAAGTAGAACTTTTTTTCAAATTCGATACAGCTAACTCTTACGTTATATACAAAGGCGGTTCGACAAGTTTCAGAACTTAAAATTTTAAAAATTGAACAAACATTACTAAGGCATTTCGATTTTTTTGCTACAAAGGACTTTTCATCAGGTACGCATAGACAGAATATTGCGATTTTTAAAAAGCCAAAATTGGAGAAGCAACAAATCTGCATTCTATGGCAAAAAACAAATCCTATGCTGAAAGTAGTAAACATGTTACAAACAGCGTGTAGTAATAAAAGTAGTAGCCAGAAACACGTAAATCCACATTGCTATGCATGTAAGTGCATTGCAGTGAGCAGGATTTATTACAAAAAAAGTCAAACACACTTTGGAAGTTGAATAAAAAATATTTTGTTTACATATAGATATATATATATATATATATATATATATATATATATATATATATTCTAGCGACTGAATTCTGGTTTCAGAAAAGACCTGGTGCTTGGCGCGCATAAGCTTGGTAGTTTTGATGTAGAGACTTGGAAAACATTCAAGACGTTTATTTCTCAGTTTATTCTTGACTTCACCAATAAACAGCTACGTGTTCAAACCCGGACAAATGGTACGGCAAAATGGAAACAACAACTCACAAAAAAGGTTAGCGGAGGCATTTCCAGTTGTTATTGCAAAGCCTACAATTTTCATTTTCTCATTTAAAAATGTGACTAAAATCAAAATAACCAATTTGTGAACCAAATATTTATATATGTTGATTTAATGAAACGTGCACTTTTAATCCTACCTTCGGATTCCCTAATGCGTCCAAATAGTAGAAAAGGCCCTGTATATAAACATATCTGATATATAAACCTGTCTAATATAAGCATATAAACATATGCCATATTTTACAGGTGAGCTTTGTAGATGTGTTACCTAAAAAGCAGCCTGCGCTCTACCTAGTGCTGGGTGATTACGGCTACAACATGACCCATCAACTGAACGCTTCGCACGCGCTTTGTTGCTGGGTATACCGTGTAGACAAACACGGACAACGCACGCAAATGTGTCGACTCAAAGATCGAGAGGGCGCGGCGCCTTGCAAAAAAGAGGCATTATCGTGTATTCCGTATCTGAGGGGCTGGTAGATAAGTAGTACACATAAAGAACAGCTGTAAATAAGCCCTTGGTATGGACATGTCTATATTGTCTGTGCAGAGGGAGACGTACTTGGAGCCCTGGTGTTTCTATGTACATGGATTGAAACTGTTCCAGAAATGTGTCACATAAGTCAGAGTGCTGCTTTAAAATACCCTGTTTGTTAAATATATGATCTTGGTCTGGCAATGTATCGTTTTCTAAAAAGTATTGCATAGCGGGCTTTGTCCTCCGTGAAATCAATCGACAAGCTGTCTTCCTCGACTTTTTTTCTGCTACCAATCTTCTGAATAGAGCATTTCTACTTCCTCGTAAAAGAAGTTAGTAAAATGTTGCCCCTACTCTTAATTGTTAAAGAAGTGGACATAAAACGGTCGGCTTCGTGAGGAAAAGGGTCCATGTATGTTAAAATGCTATCTTGGGCTTGCAGCCCAAGACCAACGTGTGGCCTTGACGAACTTTTGTTAGGAATTATCTAGGCGTTGGAAAAGAAATACGTGTATGATCTAACAAAGTATTTTAGTAATATATTTAGAAGGAGCAGACTCCTAGAGGGTTGGTGGAAGGTAAGAGTTCCTCTTCTTCCTAAGGATAGGATAGCTATTAACACCTTACAAAATAGGCGATAAGTCACCTATAACGTATCGAATATTTAAGATTGGAGTACAGAGTATTTTAGAAACAAATAAAATAATGGCAGTGACGATTAAAAAAATATAGGCTAGATTATCATATAAGTCAAGTTGTGAGAGTGTCGAGATTGCGGGGACAAGTGTGTGTGGAAGTGTGTTTAGATCTTAAAAATCATATATTATGGTGAATTGGATAAACTTGTCATAAATCATGTTTAAAACATTTTTGATAGAAGCTGGGAGAGTTATTAGAAGAAATTTACAGGAATTTCATGGTTTGAATAATAATAGCAGCCAGGCAATCTAGTACGTTTATGCTGCTGTTTGTGGATGATACGGTAGTGTTCGAGCGGGACATAGCAAAGTTCACCGACTGTTAAATGCATGTAGGGAAGCAGCGGAGAAACTAAACATGTTTAAAAAAACAAGAGCGCAATTTTAGTAAACTATTGGGGTTAGGCGGAAAGGAAACTTGTATAACAAGGGGAAAATTGGATTATCTAACTTAGTACAAGTAAGTTGGGGCAACAATGACTACAGGGGAAGATCTATTCAGTTTTCATTTGGAACGTAAGTGAAGCGGCAATTGTCTGCTGAGATTGTGTGCACAGGAAATATTCTCCATCTTGTGAAGAATGGGCTGGGACCACTGCAATAGCGTGCTCCGGATAGACGCCGCATAGACCGCACTTCCGCGTTGGGCTTCGGGATCGAGGCGCTGTCTAAGATAAACTGCAGATAAATCTCCGGTTGCGAGGTTCAGCTGCTCACCGACCCTGTAGAGAAGCTTGCGAGTGACGTCGCCTGGGCCGCCCAAGGTCTTGAACGCTAGTGGTTAGAACTCATATGGGTAGTCTATTGATGCGTATTTCGCGAGCTTTCTTGTCTCGGCAAGATTACCAGCGTAACCTGCTGAGGCCGCCCCGCCACCGACAATTAAATGTACTAATGAGTCGGTAACTGTGGCGTCGCAGACAAGCATCCTGCTCCGGTTGAAGGGGGTTAGTCATCCCGTCCGGGCGTTTGCCATCGTTGGCGAAAAAACCCTGGGGCGCAAGAATACAGAGAATACAGGGAAATCCGCTAGATCAGAGCGCTCGGCTAAAAATGTCGGTAATACTGGCATGTCTGGCACGCCGTCCGGCACTCATGACGCACGACAACCCATGATAGGCTAACCTATCAACAGGTTGACCACACTTGCATTGATGAGGGGATACAAAATTGCAGCCGAGGCGAAGTTCTGCCTCGATTCGGGTCGTTTCGTCGTCCAAAAGGGTGCCCAGTGGGGCTTGAAAGCGCATGCAGCCAGGCCCCAGATTCCTTAGCGGCGACCGCCCGAAGACCGTCCGTCAATGGCGTCCGCGAGTAAGTCGCAATATACTTTTTCGTGTAACAACGCGCTCCAGTCGTGTTCGCTCCGCGGATTATCCGGGGACCCACTGCAAATTGTACTTAACTCCTTTTAAAGGCGTCTTGTGAGGTCTTTGTACTGAACAGCGCCGGCTTCGTCTAGAAGTGCAATGACCTTGTTCTCAGATTGCAGAAGGGAGGAGACTATAGCTAGCCCAGCCGAGATAAGTGGATCCGGGATCCCCAGGCCTCCCTTGGAAATTAGTAGTTGCGCCTATTTTCGAACGGGGGTGCCAGCAAAAGATTAAGGAGGGACTCGAGGGTGTTCAGCGTTGACTCGTTAATTGAACGAAGATCGTCCAATCGCCCTGTAAAATTAGCTACTCAAAGAGGGTAGTTGACCCTAGTGGCTGAGAACGACGAGCGACGTAAAAAGGTCGGGCGCCTGCGCACTATCACTCGTAACGTAGATCTCGCACTTCTCGGGATTTAGCTTCAAGCCAGAAATCTGGCGAAATTCGAACACGCGTCGGGCATCAGCACACCATTATCAAGGTACCAGATGTTTAGTAGGCTGTTAAGGGAGTCAACTAGCTCTTTAATGCTCAGGCAAAACAATGGAGATGCCAGAGGATCACCCTGTTGCAGTCTCGTGGCCGAATATATGAGATCATCCTGGAGAGCCAGGTGAGAAGAGCAACGGTACGCTTGACGGACATGGTGTGCCAACTGGGGGCAGTGCGCCCCGACCGTTTTTAACAAGAGATCCCGTCTTACAGAGTTGAAGGCATTCCTAAAATCCAGCTTTACAAGAACCTCAGGCAGTGAGCGTAAATCAATAAAAGCTCGGGCGGTATGTACGGCGGTCTCGGCCTCGGCTTGTGCCGCAAAGCCAAGCTGGTGGTGACCAATCGCCTCGCGGATCCTATCTCTGGTTCTATTACAAGAAATCTTTGCGGCTAGCCTGCGCAGGGTGGAGGAGCATGCAATCGGCCTCACTGACCCGTCTTTTGTATGGCAATAAGCCTGGCCCCAAAGAGTATAGGTCGCAGTTGAGGTGGAGAGACGTTCTACAAAAGCAAATCTACGGTTTTGGCCAACGCGGCTGCCAACCGACCTGCTGTGTCCCCCAATGTCGGAGATAATAGGTTTATTAGCAGTCGTGGTCGGATTAAGTCAAGACCCTCGGCGGAACTTCGGGCAAAACTCTAGGCTGCGGCAATAACTTCTTCCCCCAAAGTGGTACATGGAAGCTGGTCAGTCTAGGTCTGGCTGGGGGTGCTTACTGCGAAGGGCTGCCAGGTGATCTGTGCCGGGAGCTTGTACGTCCGACGATCCAATCAACCTAGCTGCCCCTGAAACGTCACCCTCAGTTAGCTTGAGAATAGTCTGGCGGACACAGTCATCCTTAAAAGTGCGGTTTTTTTGTGGCCGAGGCTAGGACCTCGGCTAGACGTGATCTATTAAAGAATTCTTGCAATTATGACAAATAATGACGGAGAGTGATTGGACATCGTTGCGGGAGGGAGACAGCCAAAAAACCACTGGCACGAACGAGAAAAGCGCGTACCATGCTTGGTGGTTATAATCGGCTATGACTCCCGAAAGAACATTTGCCAATGCCTCCGCTACCTGTTTTATTACGAGTTTTGGAACAATTCTTAAGTCTTGATCTCTTCGCTACACCCGGGATCTCTTCGATAATGCGGGCGGTCTGTTGTGTGTTGTTGTCGATCTGTGTGGAGGAAGTTGCGAATAAGCTAAGAGAGGCTGATGGATGCTTGGCTGCTATATGCCTGGCGTAAGCCTCTTCTTGTGTACCGTCCGTTGCATAGGGGGCAAGCTGTTTGCTATGAGTGTGCCGTCGACTCAGTTGATCCGCCGCTGGATATGTTGTTGGGCTCGTGCTGCATCATTATTGCATTATACGTTTAAGGCTCTCCAACGTTGGCAAAAGCTGCAGGAGGGGTTCTAAAGCCTACATTAAAGTCCTAAGCTGGCCCAACAGTTCTGATCCGCCTCCTAACACGACTTGCAACAAATAAGTCGCAGCGTCGGCCGTGACACGGATAGGCCGCGCGGATTTGGGTGCTCGACGCGCTGTGGCGCGGTTTTGTCGTCGCCGTGGGGCAAACGTCTTCCTGTTGGCGTAAGGTCTCCCTGTACGTTTCTTAAGCTCCTTGGCGGGGAGTGGCCTTGGTGCAGGCAGCAGCTGTGGGTCAGGGTCCTCAGGAGACTAAAAAATTCCGCAGGCCACGTTGGCGTACGTGGGTTGCCCCCTTAGATGTTGCTGTGGCGTGTCTGATTGGGGTATGGGGTTTGGTCGAGGCAACGCCTGTTCCTTTCTCTGAGGTAGGCTAAGCAGGGGCACGAAAGCGACCCCAACTTGCTGTTGTGTACACCGTTCCGCGAAGTGCCCAGGTCGTAGGCATTTGTGGCAGAGCCTAGGCTGGTCAGGTTCAAGCACGACCTGGTCTGATTGAAATTAAAAAAATAATGATGTTGGGAGTTGTCGGATAAACGAAAGGATCACAATACCCATATGGACCCTAGCACCGCCGTGCAATCGCGAAAGTCGTTTTACAAGGCTGAACTTCAAGCGGTGCTAGTTCCTTTAAAATTTCGTCCTCAGTCAGGCAGGTTGAAACTCCCTGAATAGTTGCTCGAAACAACGATAATGATGGACAGTGGACAGACACTGAAAAGTCTCCAAGATTGGTGATAAACAACAGCTTCTGAGTCGATTCTGCGTCAGGGAGCCACACTATAATCGACTTTCCGTCCCCGGATATCTTAGACTTGGATGACAAGGCGAGGATGCGCTTGTATATAGTTAGCAACGAACCCTCGGGGAATTCTGTTTCAGTGCACCCCGACGTCTCCTTTCGTCGAATGATTACTTTGAACGCACCCACCGAACCCGTTGATAAATCTTCCTTAAGTTTCTCTAAGCCTTGTTGTTCTTTTGAAAGGGTCTTTTTCTTTCTTCGGGATGTGACCACCTAGGCTGCGTTGTCTGTTGCCACCGTAACACACCTTAGCATCTAGCCTGTGCCGACGGTGTAGCCACATGTAAACAAAAATGATTGTTTTTTTTAGATTTTCCGTAAGGCTAAAGCCCGTGTACGTTTTTTTTTCATGTCATGGCTAATGTTTAATCCACTCCGGCATTTACTTTGTCTAAATTGGTAACCATGCAAACCAATTTAAGAGTGGCCGGTCTGGGTCTCGAACCCAGTCCTCCTGAATGCAAGGCAAAGGCTTTGCCACTAAGCCATCTTGTTCGGTATCTGTACGTTTGTCAATAGAACGGGCTTGAATAGCCCTGCGCACTAAAAGAGATTACAACTTTTGGGCACGTTTAGGGCCAATAAAACACTTCAGGATGCACAGCACTCAAAACTCGGCTACACAGGCAATCTCTGTGGTAGAGATCACTGTAGATAAGGTGCTCGAACTTATTAAGTGCTACTGATTTAGCCACCGCTCTCAACGATTCGAACACGAGAAAAAGGGAAAGATTATTTCAAGGTAGAAGAGATATTAAGAAGGACAAAAGCTGAAAGCGGAAGACATGCGGTAGGGTGCAAGGGTTTCTGGGGGTTCTCCCTCTGGGGATGCATCTCTGGTCTACAGCGCGAGGTTGGGAAAGATGCTAACAGCTTTTACTTTAGGGAGCTGCTACGCACATCACGCACTAGCACATAAATGCGAGAGACGGAGCAGGCCAAGCGGGGGGAGGGTTAATTATTTGCAATTGGAGATATCAAAATAAAAGCATAGCGCAAAACTTTTTTTACTTATCTGACAACCACATTTTAGACGCTCGTTATGGGCTAAGTTGACTGTGGCACAAGATGTTGCGAAGGACAAAAGAAAGAAGAAGACATGCGGTAGGGTGCAAGGGTTTCTGGGGTTCTTCCTCTGGGGATGCATCTCTGGTCTACAGCGCGCGGTTAAAAAAGATGTTAACAACTTGGGCTGGAGACTGGGTAGGCCAGGCGAGTTTGTTATTTGCAAGAGCATTCACTGGAGAAATCACAATATAAGCTTTGCACAAAACTTTTTTAACGCTCTGACAACCACATTTTAGACGCTTGTAATAAGCTCGATATTGTCTAAATGCATCTATCGTCATCGCGTTCTCGTACTGGACTTATATATGCGTTTTCCAGCAGAGGTATGTAACAACAGGGCAATGACAACCACGTCTAACAAAAACAACCAGCAAGGCCGGGGCTCGAACTTGCGATTGTTTTGCCAACCATGGCTGCCATAGCAACGCCCCGTTTCGAACAGTGCATTAGCCGCCTAAGCCGACTTAATTTATTTATTTAAAATGCACCCTGTTTGGGTATGTAAATACGAACATGATATATATAATAAACATGGTAAAATGAGTTATGAGCATTCTCGCTCAAGCTGAGAAAGCGACACTGATTCCGTACAATCAGGTAGGTGGTAGAGGGGACATGGGCCGCCACAACGACGGCATCTGCAGTCCTCCTTGGGTTCATGAAACCCAGCAGACCGGCATAGTAGATGATGAAATCCGTGAACACTGTAGCGAGTAGTGAGGTGACGACATGGCCGGAGAACGTCCTTCCAGGCCTTGTTAGTCATAGCTGGTGATAGATAAAACTCTCTGGGAATTAGAGACACTTTTTGAGAATACTCATGCCGAAACGTTTCCAGAGCGACTGTCTGCGGCAAATTAAAGCGGTCTACGAGTTCATCAATAAATGATACTGAACCCGCGAGCATGTACACTAATCTGTTGCGCGAATCTGACGGAAGGCCAAGTACTCGCTTCAAGAAGGCTGGCTTCACCCTATCCAACTGCCATAACTGCGAAGTGCTAAGATGTTTCCATGTCACTTGAATTCCGTAAGCAGCTACGGATGCCACTTTGAGCGTAAATAATGTCATGGCTGTCTGTACGGACAACTGTGTTGGGTTTCTGATACCCGCTGCCGCGATAAGTGCTTTTCTACAACGCTCAGTTACATGCTGTGAAAAAGTTGTACCTCGAGACGAGAAAATTACCCCGAGATAGCAAAAGGTCTCTACAAACTGCACTTGCTCACCGTGAAATTGCAGTTTATCTGCGCGGGCTCGTTGCCCGCCACGCCGAAACTTAACAGCCTTGGTTTTTGACACGTTTACTATTAGGCCATTCTGCGAGAAATATTCATCCAGTGTGCAAAGAGCAGCCTGCAGGTCAGTACGGATTCTGCTGAATATTACCAGATCATCTGCGTAGAGCAGGGTCATGACCGTTGAGTGCCGCTATTTCATGATGCGTGGCAGATCACTGAGTAACGTTATAAATAGCAATGGGCTGAGATTATCGCCTTGCGGATACCCAGTCGTCTGATCAAACGTGTTATGCTCGCACACACCATCATCGAAGATAATTTGGTTAGCCCTCAGAAGTGCGCAGAGTAGAGTGAGCATTCGCGGTCCGACTCCGGCCTGTCCCAACTTCTTTAAGACATTGTTACGGGGTGCGATGTCGAAGGCAGATTTTAAATCAATAAAAACCGCAAACAACGGGAGTTTTTTCCGGTTTAATGAGATTGTGATCTGCTCGAGAAGTACTTCGCAGGCTGAGATAGTGGAACGCCCGGTCCTGAAGCCATGCTGCTCATCTGGAAGAAACCCCAGTGCTGTCAGAAAATCCGTGAGACGTCTTGTCAGTATAACATCAGCTGATCGCACTGCCTTGCGGTCGTGTTTTGCTTGTGCTCCGCTGAACTGTGGTCAATCCGGTGATTGGGCGGCGTTTCTAAAGCAAAGTTGTACCGCGAAAACTGAGCACAGTTCTTAGAGCTTTCTGGATAACACCCATAGCTCTTACTGTCCTGGAAACATCCAACAGATAATGCGGAACTTTCACGCCGTTTGACTGCCGTTATGACTTACAGCTTTACTAGCACACACGGCAGCACCCGCAGCAGCCCTGGCTATGTTTCGCACCAACGTGAAGTCCAAACGTATCAGTGAGTGTGTACGTGCGTGCGTTTTGAGTGAAAATCAGCGCTTGAAATTTTAAGCCGACTTAATAGCAATGGCATCAAGGGGTGCTAAAATTGTGGCAACCTATGTAAAACCGGAATTCACTGAGATCATGGCAGAGCGTCTTTGCAAATTTGATAAAAATGCAATGATTCCTCACCAAGAACGGAAAGGCAGACCTTGGTGTAGAGCAGCGAAAATCCAGCAGCCAACAGATTAACCAGAGAATACCTAAAGATTTGTATGGTATCGAGGCCGTTTGCAATAATGATGAAGAAACGTTATTGTACAACAATATTGCATAATCATAAACGTTAAATAATTCACGTTAAAAAATATTGTACAACTGGCATAAGAACAAAAAAAACAGAACTCGCACAAGAATATGTAGTCCGATCAGTAACATTCAAATTCCTCGCTGGCAGATCAGTCACAGTCGAATGCGTTGTCAGAGCAAAAAACGCCTAGAAGCAAAGCAGAAATAATATAATAAGAAATGAGCTGGCGCCATGCTATATCACTTTTTTTGACGAATGCCTGGAATCCGGGAAAATGCCTAACGCGTGGAAGGGGGATTCTATACCTAAAGGAAAAACATATTTTGCCCCTATAAGAGTTGCCCCTATAAAATATTATTGGGGATAATATCAGATCAACTCAAGTACTTTTCTCGAAGTCAGAAACGCTGTACCAAAAGAGCAACATAGGTTTAGACGGCTTTGCGTCAATTGCTAATAGAAATTTGGGAACTATACAAGCTGAAAAGACCATTGTACGCGGTTCTTTCGGCTAGATAGGTTTTAAGGCCGCCTTTAACTGTATGAGTTGTTAGAACTTTTAAAGACCACTCCTTTGCTAGAGAGTGCAGTATAAATCGACAATGGTATACAAATTGTAGGAAGGGTAATGCAAACGGTAGAATTGGCCTAAAGCGACAGACTCAGCCTGTTGCTTTTTCGGTACTATTGGAAGCGCCACCTAACTAAGTGAGGCAGGGTGGACCCGCAAGCGGGCAAGTACTTTAATGCACGCAGATGTCATTGCAATATATAGCAAGAAGATATTTAGTGTTAAGCAAAGCCTGGAAATGCTAATTGACGCTGATGATTATATGGACGTGATGGACACAGTATTAACTAGTAAAGCACTACGTAGTGCGTCATAGCAGTTCAACTTCTAAGAGGAAATCCATTGGCAAAAGACGACGTTTTTTGAGCCAAAAGTAATGTAGCAATTTTTTTAAATAGATTTACCTATTTGGGGGCTACTATAACGTCGATAGCTAGCAGCTTCCGTATGCATATTAAAAACAGAGTAGGAAAGCCATTTATGTGGCAGCTGCAGCAATTAAAAGCTCGCAAATGTTTTTAGTACATACCGCGTCCGCCCTTGTTAAAATTAAGGTGAAGCCATTAGCAACATTTGGTAAATCACTTACATGGGTTAAACTTGGAGAGGTACATCTACAGTTACTAGATAGAGTTCGATTTTTTATATTCATCAAAAGGGTTTGGGATTAGCCAATTTTTGTAGGAACAGGAAAGTTCATAGCTTAGAGGGAGGACTCAAATGACGCAGGAACTACAACTACGATGGGGTTTACCTAGACCGAGAGCGTTTGAGGTCTACGCTATGAAGTAGACGGAAAAATTAAAGGACATTGACATAGGAATATACACTACGGTAGCAATGAGAAATACGGCCTGGTGAGCAGCCGGATATAATAGACATCTTACTAACGCGTTCGCAGCCCACGGGTTTTATCACGTGTTGTGCAGTAAGCAATAATTCTACGATCCCCAGGAGTGTTGTAGGTGCGCGAGATGCTTAGGCCATTGCATAAGATACCACGCTGCAGAATGTCCAGCAGTTCAGTCAATAACTGAACCAACATGATAAGAGAAAATGCAGTGATGTGAAAGAACCAGAATTTGTGACTGAAGAACATATGTATAATTTACCCAACCTGAGTGTTAATAAACCATAATTGATTGATTGATTGATTTATTATTCGCTTGGCATGCATACCTAAATACACATGTCACCCTTTTTTATCAGGGGCGCTTAGAGCGGCAGCATATATGTTACCTATGCATCTGAATAATCAATGTACACTTCCATACCTACTGAGTATTTGCTTTCCATTGGGACAGCCTCTTCTTTGTAATATCGACCAGGTCCATCTAGCTGTTCGATATGTGCATTCCAATCTCCCAAACATATTACCCCTCCTTTATTCTGATATACCTCCGTTGCTTTATATACCCTTTCAAATAGCTGGTCATCTTCTTCTTCCGTGTTGCTTGGCGCTCTGTATACCCCCATTATGGCCCCGATTATCCCTTCCATGCGTATCTCTATAACCACCAGATCCTTCATTTAGGCATTCACAACTTCTTCGCACGAAATAGCATCCCTAGTTAATATCCCAACTCCCCCAAACCTGTTTTCTCCATTGTCCGTATTCCGATTTGTACCATACCAATTATATCCCTTTAAACCCGGCGGCACTTCCATCCCCCGCAAATGCGTTTCCGTTACTATCATGATATCCACAGACCTTATTGTTAGTAATTTATATAATTCTTCCCACTTTCCTCTTCGCCTCCCCCCTCTCATATTTAGCATGGCAACCCGTTCAAAAGGAACATTACTCCTAGGCTTTTCTTTTGCCCTGCTTCCTCTTTTGCGTCTTAGGCCAACCTTCATCTCCTCCCCTCGATGCCACTGATGGCCAACCGTCTGATCACTTCCAATGCCCCCTTGATCTCCGCTGCGCCTATGTGTTCCCCCTCCCTCGAGAAAGAGCTCCCGTTGTCCCGTTTCTTCCTGTACCTGTTGCCCCACTCTTCCCTGTATCCATGCTGTCCCCTCATCTCTCTTATGTCCCTGTATAATAATATTTCAGCAACTATATGAATAGTAATTTATAGCTTAAAAAAGTCGTTGTTCTTCAGTAAAATCAATTGCGACGAATGGTTTACAGCATTTGGCTCAATATTACATTTTCAAAGCTTTTTTAGGTATCTTCTCTCAAGACCTTTAATCTTGCCTGTGTGCTTGCACAAGTATGGGCTTCAGATGGATGAGTAATATTAATGTCTGGATAGCACACTTGCTTTAAATATGCAAATATACACAACAGAACAGCAATTTGTTGTCTACAAATATAGATGTTGATTTTACTTAGTCTCTTAAATATGCAGAAAATGCAATACCCGTTGATATTAATACACTGAAGTCTCGCGCAACATTGTCAATATTGGGCAATATTGTCCCGTCAAGGTAATAATACTCCAGATCGAAAAAAAGCATGTTTCAAAAGGAGGCATCTGAGCATTGCTGAGTTTAACCTCAGTCAGAGGTATTTCGATTTAGTCTATAGTGAGTGGCCAAGAATCGACAGTAAAGGGAAAAATCTGCGGTGTGCATCCGTCACTCAACGACACAACTATTGTTAATAGCCCCTTGGGGCCTCTAGGTGTCACAGAAGACATTCAAGTCATTGCAGGTTACTTAGAGTTCATTAGCTTATGGAAGCGGAAAATGGCAGAAATCGACCCTGAATTGTATGATACGGGTGCAATGACCAACAACGCAGGGAAGAGACTTAAACGGACTAATAGGCATGTTGGAACACGCTATAGCCGACGACCAGTTTCGTGCTGCCGGTGGTGTCAGACTTAGCATTGCCATGTTTAAGAGATAAGTTGTCTACTGTTGCGCCACACTGGAGCCTGGTGGACTGCAGAAGGACGACAGGCGTCGACCGGATGGCCCTACCAGTTGGAACTGGGACCATAATCGGCCGCTGTCGTGAGACGTCACGGTCTCCGATACGTACGCCCTTGGCAATCGTGCATTAGCCAGCGCGGGCGTCGGCCACATCATTCATCATCGGAAGATCCACAAACGGCGCCAATACGCGCATCTTCTTGAGAGCCACGTAGTAATGGCGTTTGGTCTTGAGCCATTTGGGGCAAGGATGCACTTAAACTGGCAAAAGACCTTTAGAAGGAGCTCTTTGAGGCCACAGCGGAGCCAAAATCGACTGCGTTCTTTCGACAGAGGGTGTCATTGAAACTTCAGCGAGGCGACGCCAAGATGATGTTGAGTGTTCAGCGGTGCGGCCGTGCAGGATACTGTCGCATCTCAAACCAGGCATTTGCCTTTTTCCCACGGCGGAACGGTCACACCGTCAGGCTTTTTATCGTCATGGAGTTCTAGTCTGGGTTCCAGCATGCTAGGTATTCCCGCTTTCCGGAGAGCTCTTTGAATTATTGCGTTTAGTTCGGTATGCCTAGGGGCCCGACCTTGGCTCTTGATGCAGCTAAATGGGTGGAGGCCATCCTTCTCCACTGGTTTTCCACAGGCCTTACAAATGTGAGGTTCGCATATTTTTCCGCCGATTTTTAGAGCCGACACCATGCGGAATGAGATTCTTATTATTATTTTTATTAATAAAGCGAAAACGGCCGTAAAAAAACGGCGAAACGGCCAACAAAGAGCACACGAAGGAAGGTAATACGGTAACTCCTGGCTGAAGCAGTCCCCAGAAAGCGGTTCTAAGCAACTATCTCGACAAACTCATCCAGCCAGCATTCTCAAAAATAATCTACTTCGGACAAAACCACCTGGCAGAATATAGCCTGTAAGTTTTGCATGAGGTTTCAGCGATCGCTAATTAGCTTTAGATCACCAGCTCCTGTGGCGGGCCAGAGAAGCCAAGGGCCCTCACACTAAAGCACTTCTAAGCACCGAGAGTCCCGTTGGCTTTTGCGGCCGAGAACGGAATGTCAGTCGTTGATATCGGACTCGGTATAGATTAACGCAGTTTACGAATAGCGCCTTCCGTCAAAAGGCGCTCGGGTACAACCTGGCCTGTGACAAATTTCAAGCATGCCATTTAATTTGCGTCAGTGGTAGCGATTTTGCTTGAGGGGCCTCTCCTACATTGATTGCGCAATTCTTCCACGCCATTTTGAGTCTTCATATCGCAGCCTCCATCGTAAAAAAAGCGCGGTGGGTAGTATTAGTTTTATTAAACACCCCGGAACATTGCTAACAGCCAACACGATTTAGTGTTTTTAGGCTTTTTTTTTAAGAATATCAAAGCATTTAACCTACTGACGTTAACTTGGTGAGGTTGTGAAATAGTAGGCCGATGGTGTTGCTTCTATTGTGGCTTTAACATGTCTAGTCCAGCATTTGCACATCTCAGACCAATATTTTCCATCATTTAAAAAAGCATTTCTCCTTTATGAATATTGGCCCCGCATCCAAGTGGCCGCCAACAATAATTGTTATATGGTCAGCGGAGAGCACCACGAAGTATGTACTTTTCCGGACGCATTGCATGAATGGGTACATGATTTTGTAGGTATGGTCTAAAGATAACGCACCGCAAGTCCGCCGACGCCCCAGTTTTATAGGCCGATGATGAAGCGTTCGTATTTAATTGATGTGAACTTCGTCACGCTGAAACGTCTCCGTAAGCAATGCAATACCAATCATCTTAAAGATGTTCTCACGTGCAAGATCCACCGTACTACAAGCCCAGAGGAACATTCGCAAAGCACGCTTGTTTCTGCACTTGCAGTTCTAGAACTGATCAGTCATTTACGGGAACTTAGACCTTCAAACGAAATAAAACTCTCCCTAAGCATCCTCTCTCATTGACGGATCAGGCTGCCCGACAGAAGCCTGTTTTGCCGGAATTGATTTGTGCAATAAGTGGTCTTTGTCACGTAGCACTACCCAGAACCCAGCATGCGTGTGCAAGTTAAAAACCACTCTTACAACTATGCTCCTGCCGGTTAGTCAACCGCGACTCTGTTACTAATAAAAATGCGACTGATGAATAATTTGCTTTTCATAGTGGTATATATATATATATATTTATATCTATATATAGTTGTGATAATTAACTTGATTTAATAACTTGATCTATTTATGTGCGAGTCATAAACAAGTAAACTACCAAGATGTTTTGAAAATATGTAACTGGCTGTGTGGCACCAGCGTGTAATGCAGACTATATTTTAAACGCATTGTTAATTAAGATTTGCGTTTAAGGCTAAGTAAATACACGTTTGATGTTCCGGCGAGCAGGAAGGATAGGCGCTCGTGTCCTCTCGACTGTTCATTAGGCGTGATGGGATGTGCTATTGATGCAGTGGCGCGAGGGACCGGAGGCGTCGCCGAGTTCTTCTTAACGCTCTCGGCTTAAGCAAATTTGAAGTACTAATATTGGGACGACGGGTCGCCTCTCTATTCCGACTGCACACTACACTTCTAGATCACGATGTGCATCCCCACGCCCTGAATCAACCCAGTATAACTAATTGGTGATCAGCTGTTGAACCAGCAAGTTGCATCGCTTGCGAGCTCTGTCTAAAGCAAGTCATACCGGTGTAATTGTGGTGTTCCCTTAGCAACGGTGACCAAAGTCAACAGTGAGCAGTTCCCAGGATATAATGTGCAACACATCATCTCTTTAGTGCTTGAACCTGTTACTGCAACGGACACATCTAACTACGGCACCTCCACATTACATTGGCGGTAGACTGCTATTTCACGGGCTCCAACGATTGTAATCGATCGTTCGAAAATTCGTGTGTCTTATCTGTGGTTCAACATTGAACTTGAAAGCCAACATCGTTTCACCCAAGCACTTGTTGAATCATCATCATCATCACCATCATCCTGCTTTACTGACGCGTGAAGCCGTCAACGACACCTGCCGGCAACTCTGTGCTTTGTTGTTGTTGCATTTCTACCCTCTCCCGCCCCTCCTCCACAGTCTGCTCTCTAAGCTGGTCGCGCCTATTAAAACGGGATGGAGGCGGTTTGTTCTACGCCATTTTACGGTTTGTTCTTTCTAAGCCAATTTCCCAAGGGCTGATGCATGTTTCGTGTAGAAGTTGTGCGCCAAATGTGCACCTCGCCTGTACAGGCGTTCAGCTCAGGGAAGGGGAGAACTGGGTACGCACTTTTTGCAAAGCTGTTGGAGAATTTAATGACACTGGCTTACTGCCCGTAATTGATTCTGTCGTAAAAAGCTCACACAACGGAGAGCTATCCACTGTCTTAGCGTGGCTATTCAAGCGTGTGTGCGTTCTCACCAGGGAAGTGGATGCCTGCAAGCAGCATTGCAATGCACCGCCGGCAACACGCGCATCTACAGCAGCGCCGGAAACAATGGAACCGGCGATAAGAAGATCTATAATAATTGGGGATATACTTCTTAAGGGTTGCCAGAAGCGACTATCGCTACTCAAGAGGTTCAAAGATCTTCATATTTCACTAAGACCATTCAGTAATGATTTCAAGCAGATTTTCACTGACACATTGCAGGTCATCAGTGCCACCTCGGACCCGCTACAAGTTGTCATTCATGCAGGGCATGCAGAGTGCATTAAACTAGAAACTGACGAGGCGCTGGCTCTGTACGAAGGCTTCCTACTTGAGGCGAGGGACAAACACCCTGGGCACTTTCTTGTCCTGGTGTCAACTCCTGTTTACAGCCAAGAGTGTAAGCGTTTCAACAACGGACTTGCCAGCCTTGCTTAAAAGTTTAACGTGCAGACCAAGTTTTTAGACATAACTTATATACAGGCAGCAACAGGATTATCTCAAGTAATAAGATTGCAAACGTTCTAGTGCGATATTCATGTAAATTTGTTGGAGTGAAGAATCCCTTGCTGCGCACTTCGAAGAAGACCTCCAACGTCAACAAAGTTGTTCACAAACAACAGACAGCAGTGTCAGCGGCAAGCAACGACGTTAAGAAACTCCCGAACCGCCAGATTTGTAATGGCAAACAAAGCTTCAGGTGCAGCAACGACAAACTAATAACAGAGAAACCAGAATCAACAGGCAAAAGGCTAAACACAACAACAGCCACTGACAGCAGCAACGTAGACCGAACATCACTCGGACCAACCGTAATGATAATCGAGAGCGTAACCCGGGTAATTTGCTGGGGCTTCCCCCAATGATGACCAGACCCTCTTATACAATCCGTTCGCTGCTCTATCCGAGAATTACTGGATGGGCATGGGTCAGTACCCATTCCAACTGCAGTGCCCTTCTGTGCGAGGCAGACGCTGGAATTAAATATAATGCAGTGGAATATCGAGGGTGCCAAAACAGGTCTAGATCTTCTCCCGCACGCAGAATTATTCGCGTTTGACATTGTTATTCTAACTGCTACATGATCTACAAAAAGCATAAACGTGAATGGATTTTACACTGCTGAGTGTCTGGCACAACACGCAGCAGGACCAGGAAGACCAAGTGGGGGCGTAGCTGTTTTGTACAATGGCAGATTTGACAATTCAGTATAATGACGACAACTGTGTTATTTTAAGTACCGATAAATGTAATGTCGTTGCCATGTATTCAAGTCCCGCGGAGAGAATAATAGATCTGCTCGATAAGCTGTGTCGGTCGCTCGATTCAGTTGATCTGCGAAAACCAACTCTACTCTTGGTGACTTAAACTGCCCAATAGATAAACCTAGCAATAGTTAATGCAGATCGCTGATCAACACCTTACATGATCGAGGTCTCTGGCTTGTCACCTCTCCGAATGTGCATACATATGTGGGACCACAGGGTAGATCAACGATCGATATATTTGCAACCAACATGGAAAATACCTTCGTGACGTATCACGGCGTACTGTCGCAAACTGACAGCTTTCGGAGCCAAATCGCATCTTCCGGTTGGACTCAGTGCGCTGATGCCGGCGGAATCTCTAGTTCAACGGAGATTAAAATGGTCGGAGTCGCTAGACATTAATCGTCTTGTTCAATGTTCCCGATAAATGTTGCGGCTTCCAAAAGAGTTTTCGGTTGATGAGTACGCCAGTCGAATTGTTTTAGTCATACGACGAAGCGTCTGCGAAAAGCGATCCAGGCGCAGCGTACCTTGGATGAACACAGAGCTGCGTAAGTTTAGCATTATGTTGTTCAAGCTTATATTCTATCCCAATTACAAGTCATTATGTTGCCGTTATATCAGTGGCCCAATAGGGCGTACAAACAAATGATCAAGTCAGTCAAAAGGGACTTTGCGCTGAATAAAAAAAATCATCTCATTCTGGAAGCCATGAGACAACCGTATAAATGGATTCAAAGCGAATCCCGGACTGTCGCTTGCCCTATCCCATCTAAGAAGTTAAGAGCGTACTTTGGGCAAATGTACGCAATCGATAATACCATCCCAGAAAACGTTCCTGAGCTTATATCTGTGTGGGATGAGATAACTATGCAAGCCAGAGAGGGTACTTTGGCTGAGATAGCTAAAGTGATGTTATCAACGCTATACTGATTTCAAAATTTCGTAAAGCACCAGGTCTAGATCAAGTGCAAAATGAACTGCACCAAATTATGCTGCTGGTTCCCGCCATTCACGCTCTATTCAACAAGAAAGAATCCGTAAGGGTCTTATGGCTTTTCTCAGTATTCAAATACCAGTGCGGCTGTCGTTACAGACAGCCTTGCAGCTATTTAATATAAAAATAGGCCCTACAGCTGTGTATGAAATACAAGTGATATGGCCGTACCTCAGCACAGCGAACCTCGTTGATCTCAATAGACTCAAAGCTGCATTCCTCAAGCGTACCGTGGGTGTCCACAGAACAAGCCGCAACCGACTTGTCTACCTGGCGGCTGGTACACCTCTCTTCATAGAAACTTTGCAGCGAAGCTTCAACCTGCCTCACACTAAGGCATTTAAGCAGCACATCCATAATTGGGAGGCGAAACTAGCTGATGTCGATCCAGCCTTCTTTATGACGCCTGCCCTCATTTCGGACACGTGGAAGGAGACCAATATGGCAAATCGTCATCTTACCCTTCGAATCGCTATGCATGGATTTCACCATAAAATTTGTGTTCGACCTGGTCACTATGAAGCTGACGAATCATGCACTTGTCAACGTTGCGGCCATCAGTGCACAACATATTATTTTCGTGAATGCTCAAATCCTGTTTCTGTAAACCGTCTAATGGAACAAAATATAATACCTACTATTTGGTCAATAAACTTAAATTTGAATCAACCCAGATGCAAACCAATAAAAAAGACACCCCAAAAATAAGAAAAGAAACATGGCCAAGATGGCGGTCAGGTTCCTTGTGTAAGGCCAAAAAGAACAATCTCAGAAACAGGAGTGTATAGTAAGGGCACTAATATATCCTTCGTATGAAGAGCACTGAAATTGCCTGAGCATGAAAGAGGCAATGACAGAGCTTAAACAATAGAGCCGGGAATCATATTGTCGAACAAATGAGGGGTCATTTCATTAAGACCTAAATATATCAAGTAAACCGGGATATGGCCCTCTAAATAGTAATATTGCGCAAACAAGGAAATGGTCTCAGCACAGCTATGTATCGAAAACAAACTGAGCAAAGGAGCGAGATCTAAAAAATAGGTTAAAGGAAAGGGCCGATTACCGTCAAGAAACAGGAAAACATCTTAATCACCAAGTCAACAGTAAACAAAAAAAAAGAAAAAAGATTACTGAATATGTAAGAGCAACAGACACACCATAATAGAGATTAGCATAGGAGAACTGGGAAACAAAGGGCACGGAAGCAATCACTTACGAGCATAGATTGTCCATAAATGAGCATTAAAAGATGAACGGCCATACATAAATACAACTGCCAAAGAGAAAGCCCGTGCGCCGCATTATATTTTAAACTGGGCTGGCCATCATCGGGGGTAAAGGGATGGCTCGATTATATGCTGCACTATCACTGTAAGGTTTTGAATAGTGACACGTAACGGCAATGCGGCAAAGTAGGCCGAATAGCCAAAAACTATAAAAACTAAAATGCCTCACCTGCAAAAAAGACGGATACTGGACCAAGCCCAATAGAATGTCCACAGTACAGGGCCTGCTAAAGCCTACAAAATATAAGGAAAGCCCGCTGGAACTTAGAAAAGGATAGCAAATGACCCAGGCGGAGACCCCGAAAGCGTAAAATATGACAACCAACGGAAATGATAAAAAAAAAACACGCAAATGGAATAACTGAGAGAGAAGACAAAGCTGTACTCGTAGCGCAGGCAGAAGAGAACAACTCAGGAAAACAGAGAACACGTCTAATCAGGACAGCTCCGCGATATAGAAAAAGATGCCTCATTAAATGCCCGTCATAATGACGAATAAGCGTAAACCTACAGATAGGTCTGAAAATACGCTACGTGGCTTATAATGTCGTAGCATGCATTGTAAGGGATCAGAGAAGGATGTGGAACTTAAGAGCTAATCTAGAAGGGATAAGGCAAAAATAGAATGGTTTGCAGATGAAAAGAGGGACGCAGCATCATGAATAGCAAATTACGACATTGAAGTCTCAATAGGCAAGTGCAGGGTATGTGTAAATTAAGACAGCAAAGAGATATGACAATTAGAAAGGTAACCCTAGAGTATGCACATAGTCACGCTTAATGTGGGAGGGGGAGTCGAAGCATAAACGAAAAACAACACACAATATAAAACGGTAATAAAACAGACGGATCGTTTTTTAAAAGATACCTGAACAAATGTCAAGCCAACTGAGAGAGTATTAGCTTAAATCTTTGACCATCGGAATTACAGGGAGAGGGAAACAAACAACTCTAAAAAATGCAAATTTTGTGTTGTGATTTAGACAAATATTAAATATGCTTTTAAATTAACACGTTGGCAAGTGATTCGAGAAGGAATGGGAAACACGGAATCTCCAAATACCTACATGGTGTAACGAAGAACTGCTTTAAGAACGAAAAGCATTGACAGAGGCAACCGGGCAGATGATGATGTCCGTGAAGAGATGCAGAGCACGCTTGTACACGATCTTCACTCACAACTTTCGTGCGAACTAAACTACGGTCTAACCTAAATATTTTGTATGACTGTCTCCACGATAACCTTTATCGGATAGCTGTGTCAGGTCGAGAATCAAAACTGCCAAACCTGTGACAAAGGCGCAAAAGTCACCGCAGAGCATTTTTTGTCTTGTACTTTTATCTCGTAAAACAGCTGAAGCACTTATCACTTGCGCAGGCGGTTGATAAAATTTATTCTTCCATTATCGTCTTACCGAGGTATCGCAAAGAAGAGCGTAATCTACAAACTTCTATCGGCTATCCTAGCTCGTCGATTAGAATATTTTTTTGAGGTTAACAGAAAGCTGTCGGAGTAACAACATGGCTTCAGAAGGGGCCGGCCAACAATGACAGCATGTGCTGTACTTCTAACTTCGATACAACGAGCACTTTGAACTAAAGGGGCTTATCTATTTGCTCTATTTGAACTCTTTAAAGCGGCCTTTGATACGGCCGCACGAACGATTATACTTGACAAGCTGGCTTTTTGCGCGATCTCATTGAGTATATTGGAGCTTATTAAAGACATTTTACAGAAATGGCAAGTTATTATAGATGACGAAGCCGCTAAGCACATGTCGATCTTACGAACCACTGGTGTTGCCCAAAGTGATAATTTTAGCCTTCTGCTGTTTTCGGTGCACGTGAGAGACCTTCCTGAAGAGATACGGAGTCGACACTCGCAGATAGACGTCCTTATGTGTGCAGGCGACTTGGTGCTATATTCTCGCAGTCGATTTCATTTGCAACAATCCCTTGCGACCTTGCAGCATTACGTTCATCGAAACTAATTGGAAATAAATATATTCTTAATATTTCATGCATTGCCAGTATAAAGTTCCTATGCTTGCTGCTATATTTTCGCAGTCGATTTCATTTGCAACAATCCCTTGCGACCTTGCAGCATTACGTTCATCGAAACCAGTTGGAAATAAATATATGTTTAATACCTCATGCACTACTAGTAAAAAATTCTTATGCCGTTGTTACAAATAAAATCCACGTTCGTCAGATGATAGCGATGATGAAACCATGACATGTACCATGTTGCATATTAATTCACATAATTCCGGGATATTGGCTTTAAATATACAAACAAATGTGAGTCTAACCATTCATATAGTAAAGTATTTCTCCCGTACTAATTAAGCCCACATAGTTTCAACACGTTTTGTACGAGCAACTAATTTTTTCGACTGCAAGGATTACTCCAGTTTACATTAAATAGCTTCTTTTGCACTGTCGGGTCAAGGTAATGCGTTGGGAGTATGCAGTTAAGAGATTTGGTGACATTCTCAATATAATCGAGAAACTTGTTCATCTCATAGCCTCATGGTAATAAAAGTAGTTTTTTTACGTTATTCATAAAACACATCTGCGTTTAACATAACTTTAAGCAATTTTAGCGCCTTTAAATCAGATGAACATTAGGACAAACTATTCAATAGTTGCGAACCCGGGAAGCAAAATACAAATTGAGACTCTTAATACTCAGTCAACGAAAAGTGGTGCTAGTTTAAACTACTCTCAATTGGCGGCTGAGTGAAATGACTAAAAGGCTATGTAGAGAAATAACAAATGCTCTAAGGTCCTTACAAATTCGGAAAATACACGTGTTGGCCATTCATGCGATATTGCTGCTATTGAGGAATTTCCGAACGATTGGAGTTTACTACAGTGAGCTGGCATAAGCGTATTCATGCTCGGACGGTGCCGCCAATTGTAACATTTGACAGACCGGAAGTCGTAATCTTTTCCACAGCTAACAACGCTCTTGAGCACCACTTTAATTAAATTTGCGACGACATCGCTTTGCGATGTCGTCGGGAGGATATTCGACAGAGCAATTGTTGCTCTCATTATCGGAGTTAGCAAAAGTTAAGGTCTTCTTAAGCATAAGCGTAACACGATCCACGGTGACGAGCAAGACCGGGGTTCATACTTCTATTTCGGAATCGGTGCTACAGTCCTCCGGAATCTCAGAAGCTACTCAGGTGAAAGTGGAGAACCCAAAAACCAACGCCGTGTCGGCTATAGAGTGCGTTGTTTTGATATTATACTGCTATGGTGAGTCCGGAGCTGCAGCGGCATGAAATTCTACTATATCATGAACCCTCCCAGTGCTATATGTACTAGAGTTTGGATCACTTCACCGCTAACTGTAAGGCCCTGAAGTCCAACTGTCAAAATTGCGACCCTATAGAGCACCTCATGGCCTCGACGCACTCTCACAGAACGGTTTAAAAATTGGCAAAATGCCTCTATTCAACCGCAGGTAAACATGCGGGATGGTAGACAGGGATAAAGCTGAGTGAAGGAGAACGGCAAAGACGCCTCTCCCACGGCTTCGAAGTATTGCAAAAGTAATACCGAGCCTGGGAGAGTAGGGAGGAACCCGGGATTTAGTAGGTATGTAAGCCCACACTAGTTACACAGGCTGCTAGTGATGTGCATAGGCATTTTGCATTTTCGAAACCTTATATACGAAAAAAAATCTTCACGCTGTTCGAAAGCAGTTGCAACTGGCACACGACAGTTGCTGATCCAGTAGCCTTTTCAATAATCAGGGCTAACGTAGGCCGGGCCGGTCGAGGTTTAGCTCTCACGAGGCAAGCAAGGTGAGAAAATACCAGGAGATCAGGTACAGGTTTTATCCACTTGCGTTCGAGAGTCTTGGCAGGCCGGACCACCCACTTGTGGTTTGTTGCAGAATGTAAAAACGCAAAAAATGTAAACCAGATGGCGATTTTCTTAGACAGCGTCTGTCGCTGGATGTGCAACAGGGCAATGTGCCCTCGGTTTACAAAACATTTCAGAGATGGCTGGTCTTTGCTCCCTACCTTGGAAAACGTTCAACGTTTTCTGGTTTACCTCCGCTAGCTAGAATTAGCCGCGTTTTCACATTCTGCAACAAACCGCAAGTGAGTGGTCCGGCCTGCCAAGACTATATATATATAGAAAAGTCTCAAAATAAAAGTCTACTGGCCTTAGAATCCTGTTATTCTACATGCTATTTGGTAGTTAACAATGAAGCGAGCGGGTCAGGAGTTAGCCGTCGAAACTTCTTTAATGAAGTCGCATGAAGTTGGCAAAAAGGAAAAAAAAAGACATCCTGCGAGGTGGAGCAGGTAACGTTGCTTTGGCTGTGGATGCGCCTGCAGCACCGTAAGTGCAAACCACTCATATCAATTACGACTTAATACGATAATAATTTCCAAGATAGATATGTCGTAACGGCCGAGACAATGACGCCCATTTGTAGGTCATCAGATTTAAAGACAATCAGCTAAAATTCAAAGCACATTGACCTTAGATATTGTTATAAAGTAAAAACCTCTTGAATACTGCTATTGGGATTCGCAATCGCGTAAGGATTATCGGGGAAAAGCTCCGGTGAAAAAAATCTGGAAATTTGCCTTACATAGTAACATTAGAATGAACTCAAGGTTAGACTAAGAATTTACGTCATCTAAAGCTAGTATAGTGGTGGGCTACGATTTCAGTCGTCGATATTGTATTCTAGATTCTGGTTCACTAAAATTAATTAAAAAGTAGCAAGAGATATATAGAATTACTGGATGGGCATGGGTCAGTACCCATTCCAACTGCAGCGCCCTTCTGTGCGAGGCAGACGCTGGAATTAAACATAATGCAGTGGAATATCGAGGGTGCCAAAACAGGTCTAGATCTTCTCCCGCACGCAGAATTATCCGCGTTTGACATTGTTATTCTAACTGAGACATGATCTACAAAAAGCATAAACGTGAAGGGATTTTACACTGCTGAGTGTCTGGCACAACACGCAGCAGGACCAGGAAGACCAAGTGGGGGCGTAGCTGTTTCGTACAATGGCAGATCTGGTGAAGTAACAATTCAGTATAATGATGACAACTGTGTCATTTTAAGAACCGATAAATGTAATGTCGTTACTATGTATTCAAGTCCCGCGGAGAGAATAATAGATCTGCTCGATAAGCTGTGTCGGTCGCTCGATTCAGCTGATCTACGAACACCAACTCTACTCTTGGTGACTTAAACTGCCCAATAGATAACCCCAGCAATAGTTAATGCAGATCGCTGATCAACACCTTACATGGTCGAGGTCTCTGGCTTGTCACCTCTCCGAATGTGCATACATATGTGAGACCACAGGGTAGATCAACGATCGATATATTTGCAACCAACATGGAAAATACCTCCGTGACGTATCACGGCGTACTGTCGCAAACTGACAGCTTTCGGAGCCAAATCGCATCTTCCGGTTGGACTCAGTGCGCGGATGCCGGCGGAATCTCTAGTTCAACGGAGATTAAAATAGTCGAAGTCGCTAGACATTAATCGTCTTGTTCAATGTTCCCGAGAAATTTTGCCGCTTCCAAAAGAGTTTTCGGTTGATGAGTACGCCAGTCGAATTGTTTCAGTCATACGACGAAGCGTCTGCGAAAAGCGATCCAGGCGCAGCATACCTTGGATGAAGACAGAGCTGCGTAAGTTTAGCATTATGTTGTTCAAGCTTATATTCTATCCCAATTACAAGACATTATGTTGCCGTTATATCAGTGGCCCAATAGGGCGTACAAACAAATGATCAAGTCAGTCAAAAGGGACTTTGCGCTGAATAAAAAAATCATCTCATTCTGGAAGCCATGAGACAACCGTATAAATGGATTCAAAGCGAATCCCGGACTGTCGCTTGCCCTATCCCATCTAAGGAGTTAAGAGCGTACGAGTACTTTAGGCAAATGTACGCAATCGATAATACCATCCCAGAAAACGTTCCTGGGCTTATATCTGTGTGGGATGAGATAACTATGCAAGCCAGAGAGGGTATCTTGGCTGAGATAACTAAAGATGATGTTATCAACGCTATACTGATTTCAAAATCTCGTAAAGCACCAGGTCTAGATCAAGCGCAAAATGAACAAGTTATGCTGCTGGTTCCCGCCATTCACGCTCTATTCAACAAGAAAGAATCCGTAAGGGTCTTATGGCTTTTCAGTATTCAAATACCAGTGCGGCTGTCGTTACAGACAGCCTTGCAGCTATTTGATATAAAATAGGTCTCACAGCTGTGTATGGAATACAAGTGATATGGCCGTACCTCAGCACAGCGAACCACGTTGATCTCAATAGACTCAAAGCTGCATTCCTCAAGCGTACCGTGGGTGTCCACAGAATAAGCCGCAACCGACTTGTCTACCTGGCGGCTGGTACACCTCTCTTCATAGAAACTTTGCAGCGAAGCTTCAACCTGCCTCACACTAAAGCATTTAACCAGCACATCCAGAATTGGGAGGCGAAACTAGTTGATGTCGATCCAGCCTTCTTTGTGACGCCTGCCCTCATTTCGGACACGTGGAAGGATCCCAATATGGCAAATCGTCATCTTACCCTTCGATTTGCTATGCATGGATTTCACCATAAAATTTGTGTTCGACCTGGCCACCATGAAGCTGACGAATCATGCACTTGTCAACGTTGCGGCCATCAGTGCACAACATATTATTTTCTTGAATGCTCCAATCCTGTTTCTGTAAACCGTCTAATGGAACAGAATATAATACCTACTATTTGGTCAATAAACTTAAATTTGAATCAACCCAGATGCAAACCAATAAAAAAGACACCCCAAAAATAAGAAAAGAAGCATGGCCACGATGGCGGTCAGGTTCCTTGTGTAAGGCCAAAAAGAACAATCTCAGAAACAGGAGTGTATAGTAAGGGCACTAATATATCCTTCGTGTGAAGAGCACTGAAATTGCCTGAGCATGAAAGAGGCGATGACAGAGCTTAAACAATAGAGACGGGAATCTCATTGTCGAACAAATGAGGGGTCATTTTATTAACCCTAGGTATATCAAGTAAACCGGGATATGGCCCTCTAAATAGTAATATTGCGCAAACAAGGAAATGGTCTCAGCACAACTATGTATCGAAGACAAACTGAGCAAAGGAGCGAGATCTAAAAAATAGGTTAAAGGAAAGGGCCGATTACCGTCAAGAAACAGGAAAACATCTTAATCACCAAGTCAACAGTAAACAAAAAAAAAGAAAAAAGATTACTGAATATGTAAGAGCAACAGACACACCATAATAGAGATTAGCATAGGAGAACTGGGAAACAAAGGGCACGGAAGCAATCACTTACGAGCATAGATTGTCCATAAATGAGCATTAAAAGATGAACGGCCATACATAAATACAACTGCCAAAGAGAAAGCCCGTGCGCCGCATTATATTTTAAACTGGGCTGGCCATCATCGGGGGTAAAGGGATGGCTCGATTATATGCTGCACTATCACTGTAAGGTTTTGAATAGTGACACGTAACGGCAATGCGGCAAAGTAGGCCGAATAGCCAAAAACTATAAAAACTAAAATGCCTCACCTGCAAAAAAGACGGATACTGGACCAAGCCCAATAGAATGTCCACAGTACAGGGCCTGCTAAAGCCTACAAAATATAAGGAAAGCCCGCTGGAACTTAGAAAAGGATAGCAAATGACCCAGGCGGAGACCCCGAAAGCGTAAAATATGACAACCAACGGAAATGATAAAAAAAAACACGCAAATGGAATAACTGAGAGAGAAGACAAAGCTGTACTCGTAGCGCAGGCAGAAGAGAACAACTCAGGAAAACAGAGAACACGTCTAATCAGGACAGCTCCGCGATATAGAAAAAGATGCCTCATTAAATGCCCGTCATAATGACGAATAAGCGTAAACCTACAGATAGGTCTGAAAATACGCTACGTGGCTTATAATGTCGTAGCATGCATTGTAAGGGATCAGAGAAGGATGTGGAACTTAAGAGCTAATCTAGAAGGGATAAGGCAAAAATAGAATGGTTTGCAGATGAAAAGAGGGACGCAGCATCATGAATAGCAAATTAGGACATTGAAGTCTCAATAGGCAAGTGCAGGGTATGTGTAAATTAAGACAGCAAAGAGATATGACAATTAGAAAGGTAACCCTAGAGTATGCACATAGTCACGCTTAATGTGGGAGGGGGAGTCGAAGCATAAACGAAAAACAACACACAATATAAAACGGTAATAAAACAGACGGATCGTTTTTTAAAAGATACCTGAACAAATGTCAAGCCAACTGAGAGAGTATTAGCTTAAATCTTTGACCATCGGAATTACAGGGAGAGGGAAACAAACAACTCTAAAAAATGCAAATTTTGTGTTGTGATTTAGACAAATATTAAATATGCTTTTAAATTAACACGTTGGCAAGTGATTCGAGAAGGAATGGGAAACACGGAATCTCCAAATACCTACATGGTGTAACGAAGAACTGCTTTAAGAACGAAAAGCATTGACAGAGGCAACCGGGCAGATGATGATGTCCGTGAAGAGATGCAGAGCACGCTTGTACACGATCTTCACTCACAACTTTCGTGCGAACTAAACTACGGTCTAACCTAAATATTTTGTATGACTGTCTCCACGATAACCTTTATCGGATAGCTGTGTCAGGTCGAGAATCAAAACTGCCAAACCTGTGACAAAGGCGCAAAAGTCACCGCAGAGCATTTTTTGTCTTGTACTTTTATCTCGTAAAACAGCTGAAGCACTTATCACTTGCGCAGGCGGTTGATAAAATATATTCTTCCATTATCGTCTTACCGAGGTATCGCAAAGAAGAGCGTAATCTACAAACTTCTATCGGCTATCCTAGCTCGTCGATTAGAATATTTTTTTGAGGTTAACAGAAAGCTGTCGGAGTAACAACATGGCTTCAGAAGGGGCCGGCCAACAATGACAGCATGTGCTGTACTTCTAACTTCGATACAACGAGCACTTTGAACTAAAGGGGCTTATCTATTTGCTCTATTTGAACTCTTTAAAGCGGCCTTTGATACGGCCGCACGAACGATTATACTTGACAAGCTGGCTTTTTGCGCGATCTCATTGAGTATATTGGAGCTTATTAAAGACATTTTACAGAAATGGCAAGTTATTATAGATGACGAAGCCGCTAAGCACATGTCGATCTTACGAACCACTGGTGTTGCCCAAAGTGATAATTTTAGCCTTCTGCTGTTTTCGGTGCACGTGAGAGACCTTCCTGAAGAGATACGGAGTCGACACTCGCAGATAGACGTCCTTATGTGTGCATTGACTTGGTGCTATATTCTCGCAGTCGATTTCATTTGCAACAATCCCTTGCGACCTTGCAGCATTACGTTCATCGAAACTAATTGGAAATAAATATATTCTTAATATTTCATGCATTGCCAGTATAAAGTTCCTATGCTTGCTGCTATATTTTCGCAGTCTATTTCATTTGCAACAATCCCTTGCGACCTTGCAGCATTACGTTCATCGAAACCAGTTGGAAATAAATATATGTTTAATACCTCATGCACTACTAGTAAAAAGTTCTTATGCCGTTGTTACAAATAAAATCCACGTTCGTCAGATGATAGCGATGATGAAACCATGACATGTACCATGTTGCATATTAATTCACATAATTCCGGGATATTGGCTTTAAATATACAAACAAATGTGAGTCTAACCATTCATGTAGTAAAGTATTTCTCCCGTACTAATTAAGCCCACATAGTTTCAAAACGTTTTGTACGAGCAACTAATTTTTTCGACTGCAAGGATTACTCCAGTTTACATTAAATAGCTTCTTTTGCACTGTCGGGTCAAGGTAATGCGTTGGGAGTATGCAGTTAAGAGATTTGGTGACATTCTCAATATAATCGAGAAACTTGTTCATCTCATAGCCTCATGGTAATAAAAGAAGTTTTTTTACGTTATTCATAAAACACATCTGCGTTTAACATAACTTTAAGCAATTTTAGCGCCTTTAAATCAGATGAACATTAGGACAAACTATTCAATAGTTGCGAACCCGGGAAGCAAAATACAAATTGAGACTCTTAATACTCAGTCAACGAAAAGTGGTGCTAGTTTAAACTACTCTCAATTGGCGGCTGAGTGAAATGACTAAAAGGCTATGTAGAGAAATAACAAATGCTCTAAGGTCCCTACAAACTCGGAAAATGCACGTGTTGGCCATTCATGCGATATTGCTGCTATTGAGGAATTTCCGAACGATTGGAGTTTACTACAGTGAGCTGGCATAAGCGTATTCATGCTCGGACGGTGCCGCCAATTGTAACATTTGACAGACCGGAAGTCGTAATCTTTTCCACAGCTAACAACGCTCTTGAGCACCACTTTAATTAAATTTGCGACGACATCGCTTTGCGATGTCGTCGGGAGAATAATCGACAGAGCAATTGTTGCTCTCATTATCGGAGTTAGCAAAAGTTAAGGTCTGTTGCATTTATATGATGAGAGCCGCATCTGACGCCGTCGTTGAGTACCTTTGTTTGAAATCCATTCATTTGCGCGGGCAACCAGCGTCAGCGGCATTCAGTTGGCGCGTTCAAACCCAACGGACGCAACCGTACGATCTCAGTCGTACGACAACCACTCCTCAGTCGTCATCACAGCAATAAAGACTACACAGTCAAGCCGTCAGAGAGACGGTAGCTAACTAGTAAGGCAAAGTGCTTGTGTCTTCTTCTCTTGGTGTAGAATAGTACGGTAACTCGGGGCAACAGTGACATAGACGACAGCTTACGGTTGACAAGATCGTCAACAATTTGGTGCCGTGACCAGGATTCGTGACTCGTCTGTGACGTTTGCCGACCGAAGTGGCTGTCCTAGCCTGCCGTACTAATGCCCCCTCAGCGGTGGCTACCTGGAACAACTTGTTCTAGCGTTTACACATGCTAAGCCGACCGCCACGACTTCGGCGCGTTTGGGCTTAATTCTCGAAGACATCTAGTTGATTCCGTCGCCTCGTAGACTGTGTGAGTGAATCCAACGAACGTTTCGGAGGAGTTGGAACTCGGTGTCATGATGAGTACTACCGATGACGACAACTCGCTGGCTTCGCTGCGGCGAGCACGTGGCCTAGAACGCCGGCAGCTATCACGAGCAGCCGAGAAGGCGAAACAGTGGGACAGTGATGTATCCCGACCGGACAGAAATGTGATAGTGGACTTGATATCAGTTGTGAAGCAACGTCAACAAATAATACGTGAACTGGATCTACAGGTGTTTGCGAATAGGTCGTTATCTGATGTAATGTTAGAGGAGGAGGAAGCTCACTGTGCCGAGTATAGTGACAAAGCGATGACAACACTCGCGATCTTGACTCGTCTGGTTGGTGGCTGCAGCACAGGAGTGCCTTCTACTTCGTTGCCGGCGGTGACTCCGACCGCGTCGGCAGCTCCCATAGCAACACCAACCTCCAGTTCGGCTTGCTATTTAGACCTGACGCCCGAGATCTTCAGTGGCAATGTATTGAAATATCGGCTGTTCATTAGCCAATTTGAAAATTGGATTGCTCGCCGGTCCGACGCTTCCCCAACAGACAAGCTAATATGTCTTTTGAAGCACCTGACAGGCGAGCCGAAGGAGCTTGTGGCTTCGCTCGAAATTTGTGACAACAGTTACAGTGTCGCGCTTCAATTGCTGAAGGAGAACTATGGTAGGGTTGATGTTGTTCGTGAGCGACATTTTCATGACTTGATGAACATTCGTCGTGTGACAAACCCGAGCGATGTTCGTGCATTGCGGTCGCTGCTCAATACTGTCACCGCGAAGATCCAGACGTTGGGTGCTCTTAGTAGCCCGATTGACACGTATGCAGTTGCATTCTGGCCTGTATTACGTGCTGCTGTTCCTGGTGACCTATTCTTCGATTACAGCGAACGCCACCGAAGCGGCGGGGTTACAGACAGTGCTGAAGACGCGGGTGACTCTATTAATAGCCAGTCGACTAGTGTTCAGGAGGCTGCTGTTAAAAATGTTGATAAGTTATTGGCGTTCCTTCGGCGGTTTGCTGATCATAAGGAGTACATGGCACTTCTTCCGACCCCTGCTACTCCCGAGCAGTTAGCCCGTGATGCTGGAAGAGAACACAGCGGTCAGCGACACGACAAAAAGAGGACGTCAGACTTCAAACGCACTACAGTCTACAGTGTTGATGGCCAACAGCATCAGCAACAACGAGCAACGCGACAGCCGCAGCAATGTACTCAACAACAGCAACACCAATCACCCCTACAACAACGAGCACATCGAGAGTGCTTATTCTGTAAATGTCCTGATCATCCAACTTCTCGCTGTACTGCGCCTCTCAGTGTGGACGACCGGCGTAAAATTCTCTCTGAAAATAAACGCTGCTATAGATGCTTCCGCGCAGACCACCGACTGCGGGAATGCAAGTCTCGGGTGCACTGTCACACTTGTCAATCGCACCAACATTTCTCGTCTATGCACAGAGAGGCCGCTGAAGACGCACAGGTCTCAGCAGCGGTTTTGGCGGCCCCCGGCTCATTGGCGGGCACTATTCTCTACATGGCTACCGCGTATCTCATAAACGGCGAGAATAAAAAATTGGTCCGCTTGTTTCTGGATATGGGTAGCTCGGCAACGTTCGTATCATCGAAATTAGTAGCACAGATGTCTAACGCTCAGCCACAGCAGAAGACTCGACTATCTGTCCAAGGATTCGGTGTGGATGAGAGGGTGGTCGACTCCTTTCAGTACCGGCTGCGCCTTCAAAGCACACATGACAACCAAACGATTGATCTGGTTGCACATGAGTTTCCTGATATCCGCGTGGACCCTCGAGTCCCGTCGTCCGATGCGTTGCGCAAGGCTCTGATTGCCTTCGGCAAGGACCACCAACTTGCTGATCGCTGCCTGCTCGAGCGCGACCCCGAACCACCCTGCATACTCGTTGGTATGGACCAGTTCTTTAGGGTTGTTTACCGAGAAGGTGAAGTGCCGCTCCTTTCGGGGGTATTCGCTAAGCGCTCACGACTCGGTTGGCTCATTGGTGGTCCCGTGGAAACGCGAGTAAATGCTACGGTGCAATCCGTCCAGGTGCACTGCTGTGCTACCAGTCTGGCCGCGTCTGTTGGTGACATCGAGAAACTGTGGTCGCTTGACAGACTTGGAATAGAGCCATGTACAGAGACCCGCTTAACTAAGGAAGAAGAGACCGCGCAAAAATTGTTCGAAGCAACGATCCAGCATCAGAATGGCCGCTATACGGCAACTATTCCGAAGAAAGATAGCATCGTGAACCTAGCCAATAACAAGAAAACCGCGTTGCGACGACTTGAAACGACACTGAACAAGCTGAAGCGTGACCCTGATAAGTACCAAAAATACAATGTCGAGCTTATGGCTTTCCCCCGCAACGGATATGCCGAAGAGGTTCACAACTTCCAGGCTGAGGGACCACCTGAGCGTGACGGAACGTACTATATGCCTCACCATTGCGTTGGCTCCTACGAGAAGTCTCGAATTGTATTTGATTGCAGCAGCGCCGCGCCAGGAGAACGTTCTCTTAACCACCATCTTTTAGTAGGCCCTAATCTGAACCCCGAGATGATGGAACTACTGTTAACGTTTCGCGCACGTCCGATTGCTGTTTCAGCTGATATCTGCAAAGCATATATGCAGATTGAGGTTGTGCCTGAAGACAGGAGGTTATTCCGGTTTCTTTGGAAGGGCCCGACTGACAAGAGAATTCGCTGCTATCAGATGTGTCGCGTGACGTGGGGTGCAGCCCCCGGTGGCTTCCTATTGGCCGCAGTCCTCCGAGAACACTTTCACCGCATGGATCCCAAGAACGAACTGATGCTTTCGAATTCGTTCTACCATGACGACATGCTGCGTAGCTTCAACAGCGAAGAGGAGGCATGCCGATTTGTAACAAGACTGATTGATGGACTGGACCACGCTGGAATGAAACTGGCTAAGTGGAAGACAAACTCTGCAACTGTCATCAACCACCTGCGCGATCTCGGGCATGGAAATCACGACCACACAGGGCTGAGGATTTTGGGCATAACGTGGACACCAGCCTCGGATGAATTCACCGTGAATGTGGACAGCCTTAACATACCCAATCGACACGAAATAATCACCAAGCGGAAGGTACTGCAGCGGGTTGCAGGAATATTTGATCCGGTTGGATGGATGTTGCCATTTGTGCTACGCGGCAAGCTGTTAGTACAGTCACTGGCAGCAGAACATTGATTGGGACGATGCCGTGCCGGAACTCGCGCGCTCGCGATTTGAGGACTGGTGCCGTGAGGGCCAAGTTTTGAACGGTATGGCTATTCGAAGGACGTACAGCCACCCCAACAAGGCGATCAAGGGCTACGAGCTGCATGTTTTCGCTGACGCATCCGAGAAGGCATATTCCGCCGCTGCTTATATTCGAACGCTGTACATCGACGGCTCAGCTGACGCGGCTCTCCTGATGGCAAAATCGCGTCTGGCCCCTCTGGTAAGGCAGACTCTGCCCAGGCTAGAGTTAATGGCTGCCCTCGTGGCCTCAAGGCTTCGGAAATTTCTTGTCGACAAGCTCACCCTGCAGATTGCCCGCGTCGCACTCTACACCGACTCGATGGTTACCTACCACTGGGTGACATCAGAAAATGCAAATCGCTGGAAGATGTTTGTGGCCAACAGGGTTAGCGAGATACAGGAACACTCAGCCCCTTCCGAATGGTACTTCGTTCCCGGGGAGCAAAATGTCGCAGATTTTGCGACCCGAGGCGTCACTGCCGACTGTCTCCGAGGCAATAGGGAATGGTGGTCGGGTTCGACTTGGCTCAGCGATAGCGGCGTCACCTCCCCAGCATGCAAACCCGGGATCAGCGCGTCGTCTTTGGAGCCGGTGTTAGATGAGATTAGGGTCACCGCCGCCATGGTCGGTCATACCATAAACACCCCGCTTCTCGATCTCAACAGATTCAGCAGCTTTGACAATGGCTGTTCGCGTCGTAAGCTACGTTATCACGTTCGTTCACAAGAAATTCGGCCGCTTCCAGCAAAATTCTGCCGCTGTCGATCGCTCTGCAGAGCTCCTACTGCTCCGGTGGTGTCAACAAGAGTACTTCGGGAATGAGATGGCGTGTGTGCTGGCCGGAAACCGCGTGTCAACAAGATCGAAGTTGTCGAACTATCGACTATTTCTTGATGATGATGGTCTTCTTCGCATAAGAACCAGATTAACTCAAGCTCGACACCTGACATATGATGAAAAACATCCAGTCGTTATTCCTGGGGAGTCGCGTCTCGCGCATCTTCTGATAGTCAAGACTCACCGCGTTAACGCACATTTCGGTGTGGCGACTGTACTGTCTATGCTTAGACGACGATTCTGGATCATGCGGGGACGCCAGGTCATTAAGGCAATATTGAGCAAGTGCGTGTGTGTAGACGCCATCATGGACCTGCTGCCGATCAGGAAAGCGCGCCGCTTCCACCGCAAAGAGCCGAGATGATAACGCCGTTTTACACGTGTGGGCTGGACTTCTGTGGCCCCTTTTTTGTCAAATTGAATGGCGTTGACACCAAATGCTACGTTGCGCTGTTCACCTGCGCGAGTACTCGCGCTATACATCTGGAGGTAGTACCGACGATGGCTAATCCGATGTTTCACCTCGCGCTTCGACGATTTCTCGCTGCAGCGCCTGGATGTCGACGATTGGTATCTGACAACGCCAGAACATTTGTCAAGGCATCCACCGAGATAAAGCGCCTTTTTAATGCCGTAAGGGACACACGAACGCAGGCGCTGATACGCGAGCGGCGCCTAACCTGGGACTTCATTTGCCCTAGAGCTCCCTGGCATGGTGGCTTTTATGAACGTCTGGTGCGCTCGGTAAAGGCCGCTCTGCACAAAACGCTCCAGAGAAGCTTGATCAGTTTTGAACTGTTTCGAACTATAATCACTGAGATTGCGGCTGTGATTAATTCGCGGCCAATCACCTACGCCAGCGGTGACCCCGGGGAGCTTTGCGCAATCACGCCTGCTGATTTCCTTCACGCCGCGGCGCCACAGCCGTTGTGTGCCGCACTTCCACTCGACCCACTGGGAGGGACAGCGCCTGGCGGTGGCGGTCCAACTCGTCCTGATCTCAACCGCGCGACCAGGGCGATGACTCGCTATCTCCAGGATCTGTCCGTTCGATGGAACCACGAATATCTGCTTCAACTACGTTCAGCCAACATTGACAGCTCGGGAGGTAGTCAATTAACACCGTCCGCTATGGATCACGCGTCTAGAACGGCTATAGGGTTTTTAAAACGGGGACCGTTTTCCCGGGGAGTGTTGCATTTATATGATGAGAGCCGCATCTGTCGCCGTCGTTGAGTACCTTTGTTTGAAATCCATTCATTTGCGCGGGCAACCAGCGTCAGCGGCATTCAGTTGGCGCGTTCAAACCCAACGGACGCAACCGTACGATCTCAGTCGTACGACAACCACTCCTCAGTCGTCATCACAGCAATAAAGACTACACAGTCAAGCCGTCAGAGAGACGGTAGCTAACTAGTAAGGCAAAGTGCTTGTGTCTTCTTCTCTTGGGGTAGAATAGTACGGTAACTCGGGGCAACAGTGACATAGACGACAGCTTACGGTTGACAAGATCGTCAACAAGGTCTTCTTAAGCATAAGCGTAACACGATCCACGGTGACGAGCAAGACCGGGGTTCATACTTCTATTTCGGAATCGGTGCTACAGTCCTCCGGAATCTCAGAAGCTACTCGGGTGAAAGTGGAGAACCCAAAAACCAACGCCGTGTCGGCTATAGAGTGCGTTGTTTTGATATTATACTGCTATGGTGAGTCCGGAGCTGCAGCGGCATGAAATTCTTCTATATCATGAACCCTCCCAGTGCTATATGTACTAGAGTTTGGATCACTTCACCGCTAACTGTAAGGCCCTAAGGTCCAACTGTCAAAATTGCGACCCTATAGAGCACCTCATGGCCTCGACGCACTCTCACAGAACGGTTTAAAAATTGGCAAAATGCCTCTATCCAACCGCAGGTAAACATGCGGGATGGTAGACAGGGATAGAGCTGAGTGAAGGAGAACGGCAAAGACGCCTCTCCCACGGCTTCGAAGTATTGCAAAAGTAATACCGAGCCTGGGAGAGTAGGGAGGAACCCGGGATCTAGTAGGTATGTAAGCCCACACTAGTTACACAGGCTGCTAGTGATGTGCATAGGCATTTTGCATTTCCGAAACCTTATATACGAAACAAAATCTTCACGCTGTTCGAAAGCAGTTGCAACTGGCACACGACAGTTGCTGATCCAGTAGCCTTTTCAATAATCAGGGCTAACGTAGGCCGGGCCGGTCGAGGTTTAGCTCTCACGAGGCAAGCAAGGTGAGAAAATACCAGGAGATCAGGTACAGGTTTTATCCACTTGCGTTCGAGAGTCTTGGCAGGCCGGACCACCCACTTGTGGTTTGTTGCAGAATGTAAAAACGCAAAAAATGTAAACCAGATGGCGATTTTCTTAGACAGCGTCTGTCGCTAGATGTGCAACAGGGCAATGTGCCCTCGGTTCACAAAACATTTCAGAGATGGCTGGTCTTTGCTCCCTACCTTGGAAAACGTTCAACGTTTTCTGGTTTACCTCCGCTAGCTAGAATTAGCCGCGTTTTCACATTCTGCAACAAACCTTAAGTGAGTGGTCCGGCCTGCCAAGACTATATATATATATAGAAAAGTCTCTAAATGAAAGTCTACTGGCCTTAGAATCCTGTTATTCTACATGCTATTTGGTAGTTAACAATGAAGCGAGCGGGTCAGGAGTTAGCCGTCGAAACTTCTTTAATGAAGTCGCATGAAGTTGGCAAAAAGGAAAAAAAAAAGACATCCTGCGAGGTGGAGCAGGTAACGTTGCTTTGGCTGTGGATGCGCCTGCAGCACCGTAAGTGCAAACCACTCATATCAATTACGACTTAATACGATAATAATTTCCAAGATAGATATGTCGTAACGGCCGAGACAATGACGCCCATTTGTAGGTCATCAGATTTAAAGACAATCAGCTAAAATTTAAAGCACATTGACCTTAGATATTGTTATAAAGTAAAAACCTCTTGAATACTGCTATTGGGATTCGCAATCGCGTAAGGATTATCGGGGAAAAAGCTCCGGTGAAAAAAATCTGGAAATTTGCCTTACATAGTGACATTAGAATGAACTCAAGGTTAGACTAAGAATTTACGTCATCTAAAGCTAGTATAGTGGTGGGCTACGATTTCAGTCGTCGATATTGTATTCTAGATTCTGGTTCACTAAAATTAATTAAAAAGTAGCAAGAGATATATAGAATTACTGGATGGGCATGGGTCAGTACCCATTCCAACTGCAGCGCCCTTCTATGCGAGGCAGACGCTGGAATTAAACATAATGCAGTGGAATATCGAGGGTGCCAAAACAGGTCTAGATCTTCTCCCGCACGCAGAATTATCCGCGTTTGACATTGTTATTCTAACTCAGACATGATCTACAAAAAGCATAAACGTGAAGGGATTTTACACTGCTGAGTGTCTGGCACAACACGCAGCAGGACCAGGAAGACCAAGTGGGGGCGTAGCTGTTTCGTACGATGGCAGATCTGGTGAAGTAACAATTCAGTATAATGATGACAACTGTGTCATTTTAAGAACCGATAAATGTAATGTCGTTACTATGTATTCAAGTCCCGCGGAGAGAATAATAGATCTGCTCGATAAGCTGTGTCGGTCGCTCGATTCAGCTGATCTACGAAAACCAACTCTACTCTTGGTGACTTAAACTGCCCAATAGATAACCCCAGCAATAGTTAATGCAGATCGCTGATCAACACCTTACATGGTCGAGGTCTCTGGCTTGTCACCTCTCCGAATGTGCATACATATGTGAGACCACAGGGTAGATCAACGATCGATATATTTGCAACCAACATGGAAAATACCTCCGTGACGTATCACGGCGTACTGTCGCAAACTGACAGCTTTCGGAGCCAAATCGCATCTTCCGGTTGGACTCAGTGCGCGGATGCCGGCGGAATCTCTAGTTCAACGGAGATTAAAATAGTCGAAGTCGCTAGACATTAATCGTCTTGTTCAATGTTACCGAGAAATTTTGCCGCTTCCAAAAGAGTTTTCGGTTGATGAGTACGCCAGTCGAATTGTTTCAGTCATACGACGAAGCGTCTGCGAAAAGCGATCCAGGCGCAGCATACCTTGGATGAAGACAGAGCTGCGTAAGTTTAGCATTATGTTGTTCAAGCTTATATTCTATCCCAATTACAAGACATTATGTTGCCGTTTTATCAGTGGCCCAATAGGGCGTACAAACAAATGATCAAGTCAGTCAAAAGGGACTTTGCGCTGAATAAAAAAATCATCTCATTCTGGAAGCCATGAGACAACCGTATAAATGGATTCAAAGCGAATCCCGGACTGTCGCTTGCCCTATCCCATCTAAGGAGTTAAGAGCGTACGAGTACTTTAGGCAAATGTACGCAATCGATAATACCATCCCAGAAAACGTTCCTGAGCTTATATCTGTGTGGGATGAGATAACTATGCAAGCCAGAGAGGGTATCTTGGCTGAGATAACTAAAGATGATGTTATCAACGCTATACTGATTTCAAAATCTCGTAAAGCACCAGGTCTAGATCAAGCGCAAAATGAACACCTGCACCAAGTTATGCTGCTGGTTCCCGCCATTCACGCTCTATTCAACAAGAAAGAATCCGTAAGGGTCTTATGGCTTTTCACAGTATTCAAATACCAGTGCGGCTGTCGTTACAGACAGCCTTGCAGCTATTTGATATAAAATAGGTCTCACAACTGTGTATGGAATACAAGTGATATGGCCGTACCTCAGCACAGCGAACCTCGTTGATCTCAATAGACTCAAAGCTGCATTCCTCAAGCGTACCGTGGGTGTCCACAGAATAAGCCGCAACCGACTTGTCTACCTGGCGGCTGGTACACCTCTCTTCATAGAAACTTTGCAGCGAAGCTTCAACCTGCCTCACACTAAAGCATTTAACCAGCACATCCAGAATTGGGAGGCGAAACTAGTTGATGTCGATCCAGCCCTCGTCGATGGCCCTCTAAATAGTAATATTGCGCAAACAAGGAAATGGTCTCAGCACAACTATGTATCGAAGACAAACTGAGCAAAGGAGCGAGATCTAAAAAATAGGTTAAAGGAAAGGGCCGATTACCGTCAAGAAACAGGAAAACATCTTAATCACCAAGTCAACAGTAAACAAAAAAAAGAAAAAAGATTACTGAATATGTAAGAGCAACAGACACACCATAATAGAGATTAGCATAGGAGAACTGGGAAACAAAGTTCACGGAAGCAATCACTTACGAGCATAGATTGTCCATAAATGAGCATTAAAAGATGAACGGCCATACATAAATACAACTGCCAAAGAGAAAGCCCGTGCGCCGCATTATATTTTAAACTGGGCTGGCCATCATCGGGGGTAAAGGGATGGCTCGATTATATGCTGCACTATCACTGTAAGGTTTTGAATAATGACACGTAACGGCAATGCGGCAAAGTAGGCCGAATAGCCAAAAACTATAAAAATTAAATGCCTCACCTGCAAAAAAGACGGATACTGGACCAAGCCCAATAGAATGTCCACAGTACAGGGCCTGCTTAAGCCTACAAAATATAAGGTCCTCGGTTCACAAAACATTTCAGAGATGGCTGGTCTTTGCTCGCTACCTTGGAAAACGTTCAACGTTTTCTGGTTTACCTCCGCTAGCTAGAATTAGCCGCGTTTTCACATTCTGCAACAAACCACAAGTGAGTGGTCCGGCCTGCCAAGACTATATATATATAGAAAAGTCTTTAAATGAAAGTCTACTGGCCTTAGAATCCTGTTATTCTACATGCTATTTGGTAGTTAACAATGAAGCGAGCGGGTCAGGAGTTAGCCGTCGAAACTTCTTTAATGAAGTCGCATGAAGTTGGCAAAAAGGAAAAAAAAGACATCCTGCGAGGTGGAGCAGGTAACGTTGCTTTGGCTGTGGATGCGCCTGCAGCACCGTAAGTGCAAACCACTCATATCAATTACGACTTATTACGATAATAATTTCCAAGATAGATATGTCGTAACGGCCGAGACAATGACGCCCATTTGTAGGTCATCAGATTTAAAGACAATCAGCTAAAATTTAAAGCACATTGACCTTAGATATTGTTATAAAGTAAAACCCTCTTGAATTCTGCTATTGGGATTCGCAATCGCGTAAGGATTATCGGGGAAAAAGCTCCGGTGAAAAAAATCTGGAAATTTGCTTTACATAGTAACATTAAAATAAACTCAAGGTTAGACTAAGAATTTACGTCATCTAAAGCTAGTATAGTGGTGGGCTACGATTTCAGTCGTCGATATTGTATTCTAGATTCTGGTTCACTGAAATTAATTAAAAAGTAGCAAGAGATATGAAGGAAGACAACTGTCGATTGAAGATGCAAATAATGAGCTAAAAGAACGCGCCCTTAAAGTTATGAACATATTTAAGAATGTGTGTGAATTCTGCCATTAAAATAGTCAAGGCGCTTTTCTCATCAAAACTGGACTGCGTCTTGCCGTTCATGACCAACTTAGCAAAAAAGAGACAACCGATCTAGGCACAATGACCGCAGGGTGTGCTAAAGCAGCGCTCAGTTTACTCCCTATGACCGGTACACAAATCGCTCCGACAGAAAGTGGCCTTATGCTCACCATACGACAAGATTCTTTAATAACGTATATAATCAGCATAATGGCCAGGAGTGGCAGTAAACTACTAAGATTTATTTGGGACAAACGCCGAAATACTAGCGCAGCGGTCAACCTCGAGGACATTTCTGAACTGAGCGTGGGGATGCAGGGTCCTGATAAGCATGTATTTCATATGCCAAATTTTAAACATTGGTCTGTGTCACTATCTATACCCAACCTCCTGAAAAGAATGAACATTACTCTTGGTATCTGAAGCCACTACATGACCTTACTCTCACAGGAGTGTTTGTCTGTGATGTTCAGCGATGGTTCGCAGCATGGTTTCACTGGAGGAGCAGCCGTTGTCATACCGGACACCGTGACAAATCTAGCAATACGTGTCGCCAACTGCCAGGGTTCAACTACTGCAGAAATTGTGGCTGTGCATAGGCCTTCGTATTCGCTCTTTAAGATGGTAATTTCAAGACCACGGTCATTTTCATGTCGAAAATGGCATAAACTGGCAAATGGAATCTCACAAAAGCGTGTTAATATGGGGATCGGGATAAGCTTTGCAGGGCCACATATGTTAAGCAGGGTCTCCCGTAGATATGGGGTTACGGCTCGCCTTGAGATTTGCCAAGGGTCTAGGCAAACGCACACTCAACCAGGTCGGGTAAAATCTTCACTCATGTGCGAGCAATGTAGCAAATATGAAGACGTTACCTTAGAAGACGACCTTACCTTACCGACCTAAATGGCTGGGAGCAAAATTGCCAACCTGGTGAAATTTGTCAATTCTAGTGGTCTAGTGATGTAAGTCAGCATGAGGCAACGGACGCAATGGTCAGCAAAACATGTACAAGTTGTGAACATATCGGACTTTAGAAGCATCTAAAACGTATAATGTACACCTGTGTAGTAGGTCTCTGATATAAGATTTCCTAGATCATATATGTAATCAATAAATATCTATTAAGAAACAAAGTAGATAAAAAGTGATCTTTGTTTAATATGCTAAAGCTCAGCATTAACCAAGCTGTAAGTGATTTTATATTCCCCCTCATCGAGTTTGTATCAGACAAACTCGTCTAGATGTCTGATAGAACAGCATTAATGCACTGACAATTTTATTTCAAAATTAACGTTTAGGTAAGTGAGAGAAGTGCGATCCAAGTGGTTACTGCTGAGCGCACATCCATTTAACAGCTTTTTTTCGAACGTGATAATTCGAGTGGTGCAGTCGACTTTCTTCGAGCTCTGTGAAAAACTGTGATTTGGTGATTTTGCTGACCTCGCTCAGTGCTGTTTTTTGTCGAGCAATAACTTCAACATCCGGTGAACACTTGTATGGTGGAGTGACATCAAGATGGGTGTGATACGTTCGCCAACGCCGGCACAAACACCACGGCAGGATAATCAACCTGGCTCATCGACGACAACAACAACAACAACGTCGCCACCAGACGTTTCGAGCGGCGACCATGATTCGCCTCCTACCGCAGACGCGGAAACATCGGGAGACGTTCGAAAAGCTGCAGCCGGTCAAGAGACTGAGGCAGCAGCAGAAATGTCAACAAGTGGAAAGGAGGTAAGGAGAAAGCAGCCGCAACGTACAGCCGGTGGAGGGATGTCGTCGGCATCGACACCGCTGTCACAGCGGCAGCTATCAAACGGCAAGCCACCAGCCCGCCGCAACGGGAGAAACCATCGAAGACGAGAGCGGCCGGAGAGAGCGGTGCAAAGCTGACAACGTTAGCGGAATCCTCTGGCGCTAGTAACGATAGCGCTGAAAGGGAAGCCATGGAGAGCGGTGCCACAGCGCGGCCAACCGGGGACTTCGGTGAGACGCACGACGAGGAAGACACCGAGAGTTGGAGCGTAGTTGGTGCGGGTGGCAAAGTTATTAGAAAGGAGGCAATACCAAAGGTTAAAACAAATGAGCGACCTGAGGCGATTATTTTTGCCGCCGATAATAATTTGCTGGAGAGCAATTTTAACGCTGTTTGCGATGACGTCGCTAGACATCTTAAAGGAAAAGTTGAGGAACCTCGTTTTACACGAGCCGGCGAACTTGTTATCGTCGCCGAGGACGCTGAAGATAGAGCAACATTGCTGAGTTTAACCTCAGTCGGAGGTATCCCGGTTCAGTCTAGAGTGAGCGGCCAAAGATCGACAGTAAAGGGAAAAATCTGCGGTGTGCATCCGTCGCTCAGCGACACAACTATTATTAACGCGTTGGGGTCTTTAGGTGTCACAGAGGCCATTCGAGTCAGAGCGAAGAACGCACACACTGGCATAGTTATGGCCACTGACCAAGTAATCCTAACTTTTGTCGGAATTGATTTTCCGACGGAAGTTCGTCTGGGCCTTAAAACACACGGGGTGATGCTCTATAGAGAGCCACACCAGTGCTACCGGTGTTATAGCTTGGACCACATCAAGCCGGACTGCCCCTAGGCGGCACCTCGCTGTCGCCGCTGTGGTTCCACGAACCATCTCCGGAAAGACTGCAACCAAGCGGCGAAGTGTTGCCTATGTAAATCAAACCATGAAGCTACTTCCGGCAGTTGCCCGCATCGACTTCGCCGTATGGAGCAGCTAAAGAAGTCAGCAATACGGGTTATACAGAGGAAGCCTGAGGCGACGCCAGTCAAGATCTGCGCACCCGTGGCCGATATTCAGCCGTCGTCCTCCTTTTCCAAGCGGTCTTTCTCTGCCGTTGTTCAGAACGGGGTTAAGGTACCCGCGGCGACACCCAAGGTTTAGCCCCCTGCTGGCACAGTGATCAAAAAGCAAAAGCAGGTCACCAATGATGTACACCAAATCAACAACATTGACAAGGTGGTGCAATGCGTCACGGAGAAAATAGTTCCAATTATAATTGACGCCATAGTCACGCAAATCGGAACAGCAATCCAAAGAGCACTTTCGACTGCTCTCCCCAGCTTGCACATTCAAGCGGCGCCACCCATAGCGCCTGGCAGCGTCTCTGAGTTGTCTTCGGACGGCTTTCGCGGCCAGCTGGAACTGGCTCTCCGCTCAGCACTTGAGTTAAGCATGGTACAGCAACCTCAGCCGGAGGCTCCACAAACGACTTCCGCAGTGACGCCGTCGCTCCATGCACTCCAGACATCGTCGCCTTCGACGAACACTGGCTACGGAACAGGTGTCAATACGGGGTCGCCTTCTTCTGATCCTAATGACCACTAGACAACTAGACATTCGTCAGTGGACTACACCGCTGACGCACAGCAACACTGAGACGCCAACCACGACGTCGTCAACACGACTTCCGGCACCGATCTCACCGTTAACTGCCCTCACTCGCACCGTTGAACGACTGTCCGCTGTTCGCCAAAATCTCAAGATGCTCTCGATCGTTCCTCGTGGCGTGAGACCTATAGTTGCTGCCGAACTGACCAACACAATCAAGTCGATTTGCTCAGCGAATGATCTGGACTCGTGGTCTCGTCTGGCTCATTTTGCAACAACGGTCCTCACCATCCCACGGCAAAAGGCAAAAGGAAAGTCTCTATGTTCACTTATTCGGGACAACCTCAGTCGATTCAGGAGTCGTGCCCCACTCGATGCTGCCATCAATGCTAACCATGTCGCGGCGTCGAAGACTAACACAAACGATGATAGACAAAGAGCTCGGGTGGCACAGGCAAAACTGGCTCAGGGGGATGTTTCGGCAGCAGCGCGCATTCTTATTTCAACGGATTCGATGGCTCCACAAGACGCCAATACGCATCGCATACTTAGCGATAAGCACCCGAACATGCCAGAAACAGCGGCATACCCGGCACCGCCTCGTGGCGTTCCATCAGCCGACCAAATCAACATTACCCCCAGTGAAGTCCGAGCAGCAATCCAAACTTTCCCAAATAGCTCAAGTGGAGGCCCTGACGGTCTCAAGCCCAGACACCTAAAAGACCTTATTGGAAAGGGTGATCAGATCTGCCCCCTCCTTTTTGCTCTGACGGACTTCTGCAACCTTGTCGTGAATGGCCGCCTACCAGGATTCGCACTTAGTAACTTCTATGGAGCGAATCTTATAGCTTTAAAGAAAAAAGACGGTGGTCTCCGCCCGATAGCAGTCGGGAATACCCTGCGGCGGGTAGCGTGTAAAGTGCTAATCCGCAAATACATGGCGCCGATTATCGACAGGATTGCCCCGTTCAACTGGGTTGTGGAGTTAAAGGAGGCTGCGAGGCTGCTGTCCACGCGGCAAGTGCCTTTGTAAATACTAACTCGGCGTCCAATAAGGTGCTGATAAAACTCGATTTTAAAAATGCTTTTAATTCGCTGAGAAGGGATGTAATTCTTGAAGCCGTCAAATCAAACTTTCCAGAAATGTACCCCGCAGTCTACCAAATGTACAGGAGCCCATCCAATCTCTTTTGGGGGGAAGAGATCGTACTCTCCAGATGTGGGGTACAGCAAGGGGACCCCTGTGGCCCGGCCCTTTTCTGTCTGGCGATTTGCCAATTGCTTTCTGCTTTGGAGTCTGAATTTAAGCCGTGGTTCTTAGACGATGGCACAATTGGAGGTACTCTTGATTCCGCCCTTAGTGATGTGGAAAAAATAATCGAGTTCGGCGTCACCTCTGGACTGCAACTAAATGCTTCAAAGTGTGAGCTGTACGTCTTGTCATCCGACTGCGCCTTTCGTGACGAGTGTTTACGCCGGGCGCAGGGCCGCCCTTAGGAGCTCCCCTCACAACGGCCTCCGCAAAACTCGCTCTAAACAGGAAGTGCAAGCTAATGGATCTCTGGTGTTCCAGGTTGGAATCCCTCGATGCGCATCCTGCATTATTCTTAATGCGAACTAGCCTCTCGACACTAAGGCTAATCTATATCCTTCGCTGCATAGATGCATCGGCCCAAAAGAACATTCTACAACAATTCGACGATAAGCTGAGACAGTGCGTGAATCGGGTGTTAAATTTGAATCTGGACGGGGCAAATTGGGACCAGGCTACCATTCCTACAACAGCCGGAGGTCTAGGAATACGACGTGCAGCCGATCTGGCCCAGACCGCATTCTTGGGTTCAATCACCACACTTCAGGAACTGATTATATCTATATCTCCTTCGAACGTCAAGTCCTTTCTAGAACGGCTCATGGAGTCCAAAAAAGAGGAGTTCGCCGCATATCATCGCGTGGCGCTTGACGACACACGCCAGCGTGCTCTGGATGCTGTGGTAGTCGAAGCCATTCAAAAGAATCTTCTGGACAACACGGCTAATGCACTCGGCAAGGCACGCCTACTAGCAGCTTTCAACGATAAGAGCGCAAAATGGCTTCAAGCCATCCCCTCGCCGCAGCTGGAAACGATGCTGGACAACACAACACTCCGCATCGTTGCCGGCCTGCGGTTAGGGGAGGCTGTGTGTGCGCCCCATAGTTGCTCCCTGTGCAACACACCGGTGTCGCCGACGGGAGAGCACGGCCTCAGCTGTCCTAGGAGCTGCGGAAGACATTCGCGCCACGCCGCCCTCAACGAAGTGATTTCAAGAGCGTTGCAATCCGCTAACGTACCCTGCAGAAAGGAGCCAGTCGGACTAGCAGCGGACTCAGCCTTACGTCCAGACGGAATGACCTTGGTTCCGTGGTCCTCCGGAAAGGCCCTTGTATGGGACGCAACCGTGTGGGACACGCTGGCGCCGTCTTATAGAAGCCGAGCCTCAAGATCTGCAGGTGCTGTTGCTAATTTAGCGGAGCAGCGGAAAAGTTTGAAGTACCGCGAGCTAGAGGCATCTTTTATAGTGCAGCCAGTTGCCATAGAAACATTGGGAGTCATAGGCGAATCAACAGTAAAATTTCTGAAAGAAATTTGGAAAAGAGCGGCAAGTGAGAAGGATGAGAAAAGGGCAGGGGAATTTCTGCTACAAAGAATATCAATTGAAGTGCAACGTGGAAATGCGGCTGCGGTGCTAGGTTCGCTGCCCTCAGGCAGTGGTCTACCGGGTCTGCTCTGATTACGTATTATAAATATGCTGTGTATAATGTATAAATAAACCGAGTTCACTTCTTATATATAAAAAAAAAAATTAACAGCTTAAAGTATGCCTTTGAGAAACGCGTCTGTTTGAGGTGCATGCTTAAGGCAGACTTTACTTGCTGCTTTAGTGTAAACACTTGAGCGCATTTCTTTTCAAACTTATCAATGTTTATTCAAAAAGAGAAAGTTGTTAAATTTGCATTGGTGCTATAGTCATTTTATTATAACGCTGCGAATCTGTAGAATCTCTTAAGGAATTCTGCGATTCGCAGCGAATCTGTAGAATTTCTTAAGGAAACGAAGGTTTCTGTAGAAACCATAAAATATATAAATGGGCGCGCACCGTTGCTGCTTGATGTTGTAGCACGATTGTAAAAGTATTGTAATTGATAGCAGCGTTTTGTTATTTTGATTATGCTGTCATTTCATAAGGTGCTAAAAGCCCAGTGTGTGTTAAATTGAGTAAAGCAATTTTCTTGATAAATAACCTGTTAATTCTGACTCGTTACAGATTTCCTGTAGTGCCGGTTGCAGTCATCCTCTTCGTAGTGGTATTAGGATTAATAGCTTTCGACTCGTTTCTCTTACTCGAGCAGCGGCCCCACAAACCCTTGGCCAATCTCACAACTACTCGTGGTACTCCAACAGCAACCAAGAAAACAACCAAGCATACAACCACCAATAAAACAACAGCCAAGCATACAACCACCAATAAAACAACAGCTAAGCATATAATAACAACCAACAAGAAAACTACTATACACACATCTCCTACTAAACAAACTCAAGACTTTGCCAACTGGTGTAACTACAGCACAGAGAGTATAAATCAATGGTCATACCGGCTTTTCTACAATCCCAGCCGCATTGCAAAGTATATCAACAAGGCATCTTATGAAGTCGTCTTCACGGTAAATCTTCCCGAATCAAATTTTTACCTTTTGCTCGATTAGAAACTAAGTGTTGTATCAAATATGCGGAAGCGTCGCCAAAGGCAGTAACTTTTGGGGAGGTGTGCCGTTCTATGCTAACGTTCGAAGTAATGGCATGAATACCTTCAAAATAATGCCATTAATTCGAAACCACGAGAGACGCGTCTCCGTGACATTCGCCAAAGAGGTCCTTCACGGCAATAGATCTGCACCTTCGCACAAATGAGAACCTCAGCATTAACCACTTGGCGTGATCGCGCTATATTATTATCGCAGCTTTGCCTATTTTGCGTAATTCTGTTTCATCGTCTTGTCTAAGCATCAGCAAGAAACTGATATCTGTGGTCAATAATCTTGAATGTACTAATACAAATACGTACTAGCTATGATCAAGACGCTCTTGAATTTAAAATACGCTGCACTACACGCCGGAGTTTAGCTCTTACATAACCCGGCTAGCCCACTCATCATTTCTTGTTTTTAACATATTCTTTTGTTAATTTATGAGTGAGTGAGTTGTTTTAATAAAGCACCCCGACGGTCTAAATGTTTGGTGGTTACGCTTGAACTATTATTGCTATTGGAAATAAGAAGCATGTTGAAACGTTCATTATGAAGCATTGAGCTGCAGCCAATTTGTTTACTGGACGTAGACTTCTTTGATATTATACAGGCCATTGGGTGACGAATATCTGACAAAGCCCGGTGGCAAGGTGCATTCCGCCTATGCCTCGCAACCAGAAAAGACACACTGGTGCGCGGGTTCAAGCCCCACCGTTGTACATTTGTATTTATGAAGGTCAATCTATGGAGCATTGCGAAAAGCAATCCCGTGGACGTTAAATCTTGACTGAAATTCAGCCCGAAAAGTATTTTTTAAAATATCTGACTTAGTACTCTAGGACTGGAAAAGACTGGAAAGAACATTATTTTGCAAAAGTGGGCAAACAACAACGTTTCTATAGTTAGAACGCCCCAGCGGCGTTAAAACCACCTACACTGACACCATATGCACAATTTCTGGTGTTTCAGATTGCCCAGTTTGTTTGGGTAACGGTATACAAGGATGGATATACGTATAAAACGCATGATGCTGTTGGACAGTTTATTCTTCCTCAAACGAAACCGATGGAGGCGATCCTCTTTGATCTTTCTGATACCTACATAAATCAACAAACGGTGTGGCACACGACAGTGCAAAGAGTGGATGTAAACAGGTATCGGTGCTTTGAAACGAAACCTCAGCTATATATTTTATTTTTCATTTTTAAGGAATTTAATTAATCCTTTCTATTTATGCAAGAATAATTGTTATGTGAAAAGACGATCATTAAACGTATGTATTCGCTAAGTGATTACAAATGGCACTAACATACCTGTACAAAAGAAATATTAAAACTGTTTACTCGATAATATTGTAACGGGTTGGTACCGTCACGCAGATGTACGCGGTCACGCGTCATACACGGGGATGTACTCTCAGAGCGGCGGTACACGGATACGGGAGAGCGTCTACTACTTTTAACGACAACACAGTCCTAAATGTATATATATATATATATATATATATATCGTTGGCACCGCATATTACTATAGAACGGCCACTATTTTGCCGCACTGGAGAAGTAAGTAGATTAATAAGATAAAAGAGACGCCTTATCAAAAATATCCATGCTCGGGGGCGACCTGTCATATGAGTTGAATAGCACCCAACCACGTACACATCTGTAAGGCACGTGTGTGTGTCAAAATCATTTTAATGTACAAATTTTATAAGGCCAGTTTATTTAGGGATCTCCACGAGCCTGGTTTTCTGCATTAGGATGTTGGGCTCCAAATCGTGATTAAACCGTCATTGAAACTGATACGCTTCCCAATGCAAGAAAATCGCACAAAGTGCTCACCCCGTCGTCAGTACGCTTTCTTTTTGTTAATATGTAGATATAATTTAGTCGTAACCGAGAACCAGATCCGCTACTGGTTACAGCCCAGTATTTGTTGTTCTATTGAAATTTGCGGCTAATAACAATGCCTGGTCAAGTGCCGAAAGCGATCGTATGCCCAGCTTTGAGAGAACCTTGAGGCCCGGTGCAGAAGCAGGCCTGACAACGTACTATCCCAACGTGACTGGAGCGCCCCTTAGCACGCTGAGATACAATAACGCCCCTTGAATGACACTGCCGACTATACGACAAGAGCTCGCCTTAACGCAGTGTCCGCTAAGGATTCAGCGCTTGGTTACACGCGCTGTTGTACAAGCAGCGTTAAACGACGTGCAAAAAACAAAACTATACGTTGACGATCCAGAAGGTTAGATCAAAGCCGAGAGTCATGCCTATCGAGACTGAGGGGTTATCAGGCTTCAGTGGAAAACGTCTCTATTACAATGACATTGCCCTTGTCACATAAGTCCGTTACGAGTGTTCCCGTGTACCATCAAGTCTCCCAAAGCGTCTGCCTCGGAGACGTCAACAATGAATGTTGAGTAAGAGGCAAGCCTAGGTTTAATCTTACGTACTCTAAAAGCAGTAACTCCATTTGTCTTACGATCTCCGTGTGCTCTTAATGCTGAAACGTGTTTCAAGTAAAGCTTCGAGACGAACACTGAGCTGGTCTGTATGCCGGCCTTTGCTACATAAAATAGTAGATCTGGTTTGGATTGTAAACCCTGGGAGCCGATTGCTAGAAGTGCTGACTTCCCGATTCCGAATCTACAAGCGTAGCGGGATCCTAAAAAGTACCGCCAAAATTAAACACGCGGCGCGATAGTTTTCAGAATTTTTGTTTGATTGAACACCGATTTTCCGAGGATAGCGTGTTGTACTTTACGAACGTTTTGATTTGTGAATGAAACCCTGGAGTTAGAGCGCGCTCTCGGGGTCTGAGATCGGCCTGAGTTGCCTCGCTTGGCCTGTCTTCCACGATTGTTTGACGGGTCAGAGACCTCAGCTGTTAAATGCAACAGATCGTTATTGAGCTTGTTGTCTGTGCTTTAGGACAATTTAACTACCGTGCGTAGTGCACGTACCTCTTTTGCATGTGTGCGCATGAGCAATTTGTCGTCTACCTCGTCCACCACATTTCCATGTGCGCCACCGCCGCCATGGGACATGCTGTCAAAACTGACTGCAGTGTCATAGGCAGACGGCTTACAGTTGTGGCATCTAAACTCAGCGGAGCTGTCAATACGATTACCGACGTTGTGAGCGGTGACTTGGGTGCACTGGATATGGACTTGAAGCTCACCCAAAGTGCAACGAACTGTGTTTTTTTGTGCCAAACAAGACTGGAGTCACAGTTTAGGCACTTTTTGGGCTCATGAGTAGCTCCCTTTGAAGAATTGATGATATCGTATTGTGATAGAGCCCGCATCATTAGACACGTATCTGTAAAGCGGTTGTTTCTACTTACTCTATAAATCAAACAGCAAGTTCACAAACAACGCACAGGAACGCACCTCTCAAGAAAAAAAAATCAGCAGCGTTGTAGAAAATGTCTAGTGTTTACATTATTAGCGGATCAGGTATAATATATATATATATATATATATCCTTAAGGTACTCCTGTTCTCTTGTCACCTTGGACCGCCAATCAAACGCGGGAGAGAAAAACTGAAGATTGGTTTTATTCGCCTTTCCCAGCTGAGTGCTCATCGAGGGTTGTACCTTTCACGTTCGTACTTCACCGCGTCAAGGCTGAATTACCTGTTCAGGGAGAATCATCCGTGCAGCCTTCTTGGCCCAGTTGAAGGACTTGACCACTGGCTGCATTACCGGTAGTGCCTGAAGCGTTTCTTTTAGTCGCAGCATACGCCGCCTTCGATCTAGCGACTAGTGGCGTTTAGTCTATTTTAGACTCCCGGCGGATTAAAACTTCCGGGCTTCGCTTCTGTTCTTCCGCGTACGTGGTCAGGACTGGCAAACCATAGTTGATGAAACGGTTTATGGGTCTCTAACAAAATGAGGTTACAGGCTGTAAGTTATCTGGACTTAAGCCTGAAAAAGTCTGAGACAACCCAAGGGAGGTCCCTTTGAAGCCGGGCACAACCAAAGTTACTTTACGTTGCATTTAGCCCGCTTGCTGTTACTTATGCAAAGGTAACCACGAAGAGACATGTGGATCGTGTGTTGAGCGGCTAAATCGTATAGCACTTTTAAAGAAATCAGCCAAACATGTAATTCAGAAACAACCTGAGGCCATACCTGTTAAACTTTGCGCACATGCATAAAGCCCGGCGCAAAAGTTTGCAGGCGCAGTTTTGCTGCTACCGTCCAAAATTGCGTCAAAGTTTGTGTAAATAACGCGCGTGATACTATAACAAGGGGGCCCGCCGCAATTCAGCCTGTACAGACAGTCGCTGACAACGTGAGTACTCCTGCACTCAGCATATAAAGTATCCTGCAGTCGGTTACAGAGAAGCTTATCCCGCGGATAGTTGACATCATTGTGGCTCAAGTAAGCGCTGTTGCGTCAATTATCCTGGGGCTGTCTTTGAACTCTCGAGCGGAATCTGCGGAACAATTGGCTCTCGCGACCCAGTCTGGCGGAGATAGACATTCGGAAAGAGATGAGAGAGATACTTAATCGAATACCCGGCTTTCTTGCGATCTCGTGTCTTAGATGGGTTACAGGTGGTACAGACCAAAAACTTATAATGACCAGTCGGCAAACTGATATCCGACGCTGGGTCTAGTCAACACGCAGACAGAACAACTCGCTGGTTAACTAAAAGCAGACACGCCCACTCAACCGCTACCTTCTAAAAGACAACCGAACCAACCACTTCAAACCGACTCTGGCCAATGTTTTTACTTCGCCGACTAATTTCTAAAAGTCGTGGAAATTAAATCTAAGCTAAAAATGATATATTGCACACCTCGCTCTTTAAGAGGTCATGTTGCAGCGGAATTATGTAAAACTATAAATGATCTGTGTTCGTCTGCCTCACCGGAAAATTGGGAACGGCTTGCTTTCCCTACTCAGGGTTTAGCATCCTTGCAAGAAAAGAAAGAGGGACCTTACTTCAGTTATTCGGAAAAACCTGGCACGCTTCCGTCGAAAAGCTAAAGTGAAAACTCTCAGCTGTGTGCAACAAAACACGAAACGCCCTTGCCGTGCGACACTGACTTTCGACGGTCAAAAATGGTACAGACGAAACTGGCTCTTAATGATATTTCATCGGCCGCCCGCACGCTTTTGTCTACTGACCAGATGGGCCCAGTGGATCCACAAACCCTCGAGAGCCTCATAGCCAAGCACCCCGAACACCCCCCAGACACACCTTCCCAGACGCACCAGCGACCAGACCACCTGGATCTGAAATCTCCGTTACCCCAGCGGAGATCCGCAACGCAATTAAAAAAATTCTTTATTGCTCCAGCGGTCTTCGCCCTCGCCACTTAAAGGATCTCATTGGCAGATAGGATGAAAACAGTAATCATTTGCTGCTTTCTCTGTGCCGCTTTGTTACTCTGGCCAGCAACGGACAACTACCGGATTTTATATTGCCAATACTTTACGGAGGTTCTCTGATTGCCGTTCTGCAGAAGGACGGCGGAATAAGACCTATTGCAGTGGGGCTCACTCTACAAAGACTTGTTGGCAAAGTCCTCGTCAAGAAATCAATCAAGGATATTGTTGAGTTAGTTGCCCCACTGCAACTTGGCTGTGATATTAAGGGGAGTACCGAAGCTGCCGTACATGCCACCGCTGCATACATTGAATCACACAGAGCCGCAAACCAGAAAATTTCAGTAAAGTTGGAATTCCAAAATGCCTTTAACATGATGCGAAAAGGCCACATTTTAAATTCGGTTAAACAGCGAATCCTTGGGATGTACGTCGCTATCTACCATCATCATCAGGTTGTTTTATTGATATGCTCTTTTACAGGCAATCTGCCACAATTGATGTCAGTCATTTCATTAAAAATACCTATCGTCGGATCACCTGAACCTGTCAAATGTAATCACAATATTATACACACATACAAAATTATATATTCTAATCTAGTACAATGTCGACATTTTACTGATTTAAAAACTAAGAACAATTGTGTTCAGCATTTAGTTCCTTGGTTAAACGTCTTCTAAAAACGCCGACCCACTTCGTATTTCGGAAGTCCTGCGAGAGCTCGTTCCATACTTTTGGCAGCATGCAGGTTAGAGAATGCTGCGTTAAGGTCAACCTGCATCTGGGAACCCTGAGTTGGCCCTCATATCGCTGAGACCTGAAGGGGGTGAGTTGGAATTCGCAATCTCAACCTGAAGGTAGTTTGCCTTTAACCACCTTATGGGCAAGCACGGCTAAATTTATTCGTGCCAGCTGATCGAATTTGAGTAGTCCGAGTCTGCCGTACCATGGCGACACGTCGTCCCGACGAGACAGACCAGTAATGGCTCGCACCGCATTGTTCTATATCACTCGCAACGAGTGCAGGGTTTCCGAGTAGGTTGCGCCACATATAGTGATTCCGTAAGTGAGAATAGATTCCAGGAGAGCCCTGTATACAAGGACCAGAACAATGCGGGAGACCTTGGCCTTCCTCAGACGGGCCAGCGATGCCACTACAGCACAGCAGACCCTGACGCTCGACCGAACGTGACTTTCTTATTTCATGTTTTCATGAAGCGTGATACCGAGACATTTTACTTCTTGACTTAGAGGGACAGACCTCATCCGCATATACCACTGGTCGACACTCTATATCCCTTTCAATGCCACGCAAGACGAAATTTATGTACAATGGATTATGAAGATAAAGGGGCCAAGAACCGACCCCTGGGGAGTCCCAATCGAGACAGTCCCAGGAGTGGAGCTCAAGCCCGCCACCGACACAAACTGTTTACGTCCGTCTAGGTACGACTTGAACCAGGCAGTTACACCTAGTGCGCAACCTATTTCTCGCAGCATCTTGAAAAATATAGAGTGGTCAAGACAGTCAAAGACCTTTGCTACGTCAAGGAATGCGCCGAGACACATTTTCCCGTCTTCAGCAGCTTTGACTATGTCCCACCAGATATGGTTTTGAGCCAACTCCGCTGATCGCGACTCCCTGAAACCAACTTGGTTTTTAGAAAAAAATTGGTTGCGTTTATAAATTCCTCGAGCTGCTTTTTAATTAGTCTCTCAAAGACCGTAGATATGAATGACACCAGCGATATCGGTCGATAGTATCCAGGCTGGTTCTTATCGCTCTTGCCTTTGTAAAGTGAGATTACCGCTGATGTCTTTAAGCGTTCTGGGAACACCCCGGTCCTGATCGGCATATTGAAGATGCAGCTAGAGGGCCTGATAACGCGTCGATAAAATTTAACTGTAATCGACCAGGCACGTTTTCCCCGGCTTTAAATAGATTCGATTTAAAATTTTTGGCAGCGCAGTGCAGCTCCTGAGCTGTGACATCACTAAAGGAAAATGAACTGGGCTCGGAGCTTCCTATGCCAGAAATGGTGTCGTCTACCGCCTCTCGTTGGGAAAGTCCAGCCGCGGTTTTAGCACCGATTGAGGTGAAAAACTCGTTTAGTGCGTCTGTCACTTCCTGAGCCTCTTCAAACTCTTGGCCGTCGACTAGCAGATGCTTGGGTATCGTGGCCTTTCTTTTACCAGGGCAGCAAATTTATTAAGAGGCGCCCACAGTTTTGCAGGCCGATTACTGACAGCTACAAACTGTTTCTCGAAGTAGGCGTCCCTAACCCTAAACAATACCAGATGTATTGTTTCCCGTCCAACCTCTACTGAAAAAAAAGAAGAAAAAAAGGCCTCTACTCGCAGTTAAACTTGCGACCGTGGTAGTTAGACGATAGACTACTTGCAGGCGATTTGCCTGCTGTCCTTTCCGACATTAAGAAGGTCCAGGACTTCAATGCGGTCTCGGGCCTGAAGCTCAACGACAATAAATGTGAGCTTCTTGTTTTATCGCACAGCCACAGAGAGGAAACTGTTGCCGTAGTACGAGCAAAACTACCCAATATTAAGTGGCTAACGGAGGAAAGCGTAGAATTGCTGGGTGCACCGTTAATTGACGCAGCAGTTGTGGGTGCCCTCCAAAAGAGGCTGAAACGGTGGTGCAGTAGATTAAAACATCTAGACGCACAACAATGTTCCCCCTCGTACAAGAGAGATGACCTGCTCCACGTTTTCGACAAACTCCTCCAAACGACACTTGAGTGCTTACTCAATGTGTATGCCTAAGAGACAACGCATAGGCCCCAAGCTACGCTGCCGGTCAGCGCAGGTGGCCTCGGTGTCAGTACAACTAAAGATCTGGCCTTGTCAACTAGGTGGGCTCGGTCACAGATTTAAAGCATCTAATTGGCTCCATAGGCCCGGAAAGTACATCGGAGGTGATCGAACGGGCTTCGAATACGAGCCTGGACGAATTTGAAGCGCGATAATGGGTTTTACCGGTTTTCCCAACGCAAGAGCTCGACCGCATTGCCGTAGAGCGGAAACAGGTTTCACTCCTGGCTCGGGCGCAAACCACGGCTGACAAGGCTAGACTACGAGCTTGCTTCGATCCTTTTTTTTTTTTTTTTATACAGGAGGGGGAAATGCTTTTAGGCACGCTGTGCAGGACTACACGCCGGCTGGTAGCTCGATGACTACCAAAGCCTTTGTATTACCTGCTAAAACCCTCATACCTCCTGTCATCCCCCGTAACCGGGTCCTATAGGTAAAACTAATATTGCTTACAGTTAAGAGGGGGAGTCTTTAATACCATCACAATCTTTCGTGTAACAATCCGCACCGGCTCTTGTTTAAAACTCTGTTAATTAATTTTTTCTTGCAAATCAGGCTCTCACACAGCTTATATCTGGACGCCATCCGTTAAATCGACCGCCGCCGAGACCACATCCACCATCACGCCAATATCCACCTTCGCCAACCGCATCGTTTACAATGGAGTCGGAGGCGCGTCGTCGTACAGCCTCTTCCTTGGTCCGATCCGATGAGTAACAAGTGGCTTCAAGTCCTCCCCCCACCGCAACTAGGTACGATGCTGGACAATAACACACTCTGCGTCGAGTTTGGTCTGCGGCTGGGGGACACGGTCTGTGCCGCTCATCGTTGCAACCGGTGTCGGTTCCCCGTAACAACAACAAGGGAACACGCTCTATCGTGCCGATACAGCGCCGGCCGCCACCTACGACGCTATGCAATAAACGACGTCGTCTGCCGTGCACTACAGGTGCTGGCCGTGAAAGAGCCACTAGGCCTCAGCGCCAATAGTGGGTTAAGACCGAACGGTAAAACTAACCCCTTGGGAAAGAGATCGCCTACTTGTATGGAACGTTACCGTGCCGTGTACATTGGCCAGAAGCTACGTCGCTCGAACAAGCCAGGAAGCTGGTGCTTCTGCTTGTCCTGCCCAGGACCGCAAAAAGGGCGGGGGGGTTGGATGGTAATGCACCATCTCTTTTTATTGAGACAGCTGTGCTCCCCATTTTTTTTCGATCATGATCGATTTTTAATCCACTCCGGCATTCACCTTGTTTAAATTGGGAACCATGAAAACTAATTTAGGAGTGGCCGGTCTGGGTCTCGAACACAGGCCTCCCGAATGCAAGGCAGAGGCTTTTGCCACTAAGCCATCTTGCTCGGTAAAGATAGCGAACAGTTTATCGTCCAGCCAATTGCCAGAGCAACTTAGGGACCCATGAGGGAAGAAACGTCAACATTTTTTAGAAAGCTTGGAAAAAGGCTTAACGCAGTCACACGGGATCCTCGTTCTGGAGAGTATCAATCGAGCTTCAGCGGGGAAACGCAGCGTCAGTCGAAGGGTTCCTTCTCTCCGCCGAAGGGTATATTATTTGTTTTCTTATATATTTTGTTTGTATAAATACATTTTAACTTTTTGCGCACTCGATTCGGCAGAGTGCTGTCGTAGTTAATTTTTAGACGTTTCTGTTTTTGTTGGGTTCCATAAAACGGACTGTTATAGTCAAGCCAGCACGTCCTGCTAAGTGCTGTAAGAATGTTCTCAAATGCGCAAGCTATGGAAATGCGCACAGAGCAGCCTCCCTTTCGTCCCCGATGTACGTTGTCGCTTGGGAAAAGAACAAGATAATTAGGTTCAGTTAGTTCAAACTACCAGCAACAACATCACTGCTGGAGTTTTGCCTTAACATCAGGCGCAATATGCGGGAAGTTCCGAAAGCATTCGACAATCCTTTGCAATAGTAGACAGTGCATTGCGCGGACAGCCAACGGTCACATTAAATTTGAGCATTAAAACTCAACAGATACCACTGAACAATCTCAGTTGTACGAACACCACTTCTCTACCGCAGCAAAAGAGATTACACAGTTCATTGCCTAGGATACAAGAGCTAATTAAGTAAGGCAAAGTGCTTGCGTCTTCCTCCCGTGGTGTTGAGAGTACGGTGATTCTGGGCGATTTAAACGAGAGCTTACACTGGACAAAAGATAGTCAACAATTTTGTGTCGTGAACAGGATTCGTGACTTTTAGTTCGGCTTAATTTTGAGACCTGACGCCTGAGATCTCTAGTCACAATGTATTTAAATATAAGTTGTTTATTAGCCAATTTGAAAATTTGATTGTTCGCTTGTCCAATGCTTCTCCAACAGATAAACTAATGTCGTTTAAAAAACCTGACAGATGAACAGAAAAAACTTGTGGCTTTGCTCGAATTTTGTGACAACAGTTAAAGTGTCGTACTTCAATTGATGTGGGAGAACTATATTAGTAGGGTTCGCGTCGTTCGTGAGAGACATTCTCACAATCGAATAAACATTCGCTGTGTGACAAAACGATCAACTAGAGCGATATTCGTGGATTATGCTTGCTGCTCAATACTGTGACCGCAAAGGTCCAGACGTTTGCTGCTCTCAATAGCTCGATTCAGACGTATGGAGTTGCATTCTGGCCTGTATTACGTGCTGCTGTTCCTGGTGACCTACTCTTAGACTACAGTGAACGCCACCGAAACGGCGGGTCCACAGGTAAGGCTAAAGCTATGAGTGACTCCAGCAGACCAGTGTTTAGGATGTCACTGTTAAGAAAACTAATGAGTTATTGGCGTTTTTCCGGTGGTTAGCGCATTATCTAGAGTATATGGCACAACTTTCAGCCTCTGCTACTGCTGAGCAGCCAGCCCACGATGCTGGAAGAAAACGCGGCAGTCAGCGACACGACACGATAAGGAGAAAACATTCACTTCAAACGAGCAGTGTCTACAGTGTTGATGACCAACCGCATCAGCAACAACGAGCAACGCAGCAGCCACAACAGTGCACCCCTGCTCCCAGCAAAATCTCCTGATCATCTAACCTTTCGATATACAGCGCCTTTCAGTGTGGACGACCGACCTAAAATCCGTTCTGAAAACAAACGCTACTATAGATGCTTTCGCGCACACCACACACTGCGAGACTGCAAGACTCGAGTGCATTGTGATGCTTCTCAATCGCACCGATATTTCTCGTCTACGCATAGAGAGGCTGCTGAAAACAATAGTTTTAAGCAGCGGGGGAATGCTTTATTAAGTTCACCAAACTAAAGTGGAACAACCGTTTTTTAATATTTATCCTGGTTTGCGCCTGGGTATTTAAATTAGGATGCAAAAGGGAGTGAGGCACTGACACGCGTCTCTGTCAAAGTAGAACTTTTTTTCAAATTCGATACAGCTAACTCTTACGTTATATACAAAGGCGGTTCGACAAGTTTCAGAACTTCAAATTTTAAAAATTGAACAAACATTACTAAGGCATTTCGATTTTTTTGCTACAAAGGACTTTTCATCAGGTACGCATAGACAGAATATTGCGATTTTTAAAAAGCCAAAATTGGAGAAGCAACAAATCTGCATTCTATGGCAAAAAACAAATCCTATGCTGAAAGTTGTAAACATGTTACAAACAGCGTGTAGTAATAAAGTAGTAGCCAGAAACACGTAAATCCACATTGCTATGCATGTAAGTGCATTGCAGTGAGCAGGATTTATTACAAAAAAAGTCAAACACACTTTGGAAGTTGATTAAAAAAATTTGTTTACATATAGATATATATATATATATATATTCTAGCGACTGAATTCTGGTTTCAGAAAAGACCTGGTGGTTTGGGCGCAGAAGCTTGGTAGTTTTGATGTAGAGACTTGGAAAACATTCAAGACGTTTATTTCTCAGTTTATTCTTGACTTCACCAATAAACAGCTACGTGTTCAAACCCGGACAAATGGTACGGCAAAATGGAAACAACAACTCACAAAAAAGGTTAGCGGAGGCATTTCCAGTTGTTATTGCAAAGCCTACAATTTTCATTTTCTCATTTAAAAAATGTGACTAAAATCAAAATAACCAATTTGTGAAACAAATATTTATATATGTTGATTTAATGAAACGTGCACTTTTAATCCTACCTTCGGATTCACTAATGCGTCCAAATAGTAGAAAAGGCCCTGTATATAAACATATCTGATATATAAACCTATCTGATATAAGCATATAAACATATGCCATATTTTACAGGTAAGCTTCGCAGATGTGTTACCTAAAAAGCAGCCTGCGCTCTACATAGTGCTGGGTAATCGCGGAATTCCCCAGGCTAGCCAGCAACTGAACGCTTCGCACGCGCTTTGTTGCTGGGTATACCGTGTAGACAAACACGGACAACGCACGCAAATGTGTCGACTCAAAGATCGAGAGGGCGCGGCGCCTTGCAAAAAAAGAGGCATTATCGTGTATTCCGTATCTGAGGGGCTGGTAGATAAGTAGTACACATAAAGAACAGCTGTAAATACGCCCTTGGTATGGACATGTCTATATTGTCTGTGTAGAGGGAGACGTACTTGGAGCCTTAGTGTTTCTATGTACATGGATTCTGTTCCGGAAATGTGTCACATAAGTGAGAGTGCTGCTCTAAAATACCCTATTTGTTAAATATATGATCTTGGTCTGGCAATGTATCGTTTTTAAAAAGTATTCCATAGCGGGCTTTGTCCTCCGTAAAATCAATCGACAAGCTGTCTTTCTTGACACTTTTCTGCTACCAGTCTTTTGAATAGAGCATTTCTACTTCCTCGTAAAAGAAGTTAGTAAAATGTTGCCCCTACTCTTAATTGTTAAAGAAGTGAACACAAAACGGTCGGCTTCGTGAGGAAAAGGGTCCATGTTTGTTAAAATGCTATCTTGGGCTTGCAGCCCAAGACCAACGTGTGGCCTTGACGAACTTTTGTTAGGAATTATCTAGGCGTTGGAAAAGAAGTACGTGTATGATCTAACAAAGTATTTTAGTAATTATTTAGAAGGGGCAGACTCCTAGAGGGTTGGTGGAAGGTAAGAGTTCCTCTTCTTCCTAAGGGTAGGATAGTTATTAACACCTTACAAAATAGGCGATTAGTCACCTATAACGTATCGAATATTTAAGATTAGAGTACAGAGTATTTTAGAAACAAATGAAATAATGGCAGTGACAATTTAAAAAAATATAGGCTAGATTATCATATAAGTCAAGTTGTGGAAGTGTCGAGATTGCGGGGTCAAATGTGTGGAAGTGTGTTTAGATCATAAAAATCATATATTATGGTGAATTGGATAAACTTGTCATAAATCATGTTATAAAACATTTTGAGAGAAGCTGGGAGAGTTATTAGAACATTTTACAGGAATTTCAGGGTTCGAATAATAATAATAATAATAATAATAATAATAATAATAGACAGGCAATCTAGTGCGTTTATGCTGCTGTTTGTGGATGATACGGTAGTGTTCAAGCAGGACATTAGGAAAGTTCACCGACTGCTAAATGCATGTAGGGAAGCAGCGGAGAAACTAAACATGTTTAATAAAACAAGAGCGCAATTTTAGTATACTATTGGGGTTAGGCGGAAAGGAAGCTTGTATAACAAGGGGAAAATTGGACTATCTAAATTAGTACAAGTTGGGGCAACAATGACTACAGGGGAAGATCTATTCTGTTTTCATTTGGAACGTAGGCAATTGTCTGCTGAGATTGTGTGCACATGAAATATTCTCCATCTTGTGAAGAATGGGCTGGAATCACTGCAAGAGCGTGCTCCGGATAGACGCCGCATAGACTGCACTCCCGCGTTGGGCGTCGAGATCGAGGCGCTGTCTAAGATAAACTGCAGATCAATCTCCGCTTGCGAGGTTCAGCTGCTCACCGACCCTGTAGAGAAGCTTGCGAGTGACGTCGCCTGGGCCGCCCAAGGTCTTGAACGCTAGTGGTTAGAACTCATATGGGTAGTCTATTGATGCGTATTTCGCGAGCTTTCTTGTCTCGGCAAGATTACCAGCGTAACCTGATGAGGCCGCCCCGCTACCGACAAAAACAACCCTGGGGCTCAAGAATACAGGGAAATCCGCTAGATGAGAGCGCTCGGCTAAAAATGTCGGTAATACTGGCATGTCTGGCATGCCGTCCGGCACTCATGACGCACGACAACCCATGATAGGCTTACCTATCAACAGGTTGACCACACTTGCATTGGTGAGGGAATACAAGATTGCAGCCGAGGCGAAGTTCTGCCTCGATTCGGGTCGTTTCGTCGTCCAAAAGGGTGCCCAGTGGGGCTTGAAAGCGCATGCAGCCAGGCCCCAGATTCCTTAGCGGCGACCGCCCGAAGACGAGCCTTTGTGGCGTCGTCAATGGCGTCCGCGAGTAAGCCGCAATATACTTTTTCGTGCAACAACGCGCTCCAGTCGTGTTGGCTCCGTGGATTATCCGGGGACCCACTGCAAATTGTTTTTAACTCCTTTTAAAGGCGCCTTGTGAGGTCTTTGTACTGAACAGCGCCGGCTTCGTCTAGAAGTGCAATGACCTTGTTCTCAGATTGCAGAAGGGAAGAGACTATAGCTAGCCCAGCCGAGATAAGTGGATCCGGGATCCCCAGGCCTCCCTTGAAAATTAGTAGTTGCGCCTGTTTTCGAACGGGGGTGCCAGCATACCATGCTTGGTGGTTATTATCGGCTATGACTTCCGAAAGAACATTTGCCAATGCCTCCGCTACCTGTTTCATTACGGGTTTTGGAACAATTCTCAAGTCTTGACCTCTTCCCTACACCCGGGGCCTCTTCGATAATGCGGGCGGTCTGTTGTGTGTTGTTGTCGATCTGTTTGGAGGAAGTTGCGAATAAGCTAAGAGAGGGTGATGGATGCTTGGCTGCTATATGCCTGGCGTAAGCCTCTTCTTGTGTACTGTCCGTTGCATAGGGGGCAAGCTGTTTGCTATGAGTGTGCCGTCGACCCAGTTGATCCGCCGCTGGATATGTTGTTGAGCTCGTGCTGCATCATTATTGCATTATACGTTTAAGGCTCTCCAACGTTGGCAAAAGCTGCAGGAGGGATTCTAAAGCCTACATTAAAGTCGTAAGCTGGCCCAACAGTTCTGATCCGCCTCCTAACACGACTTGCAACAAATAAGTCGCAGCATCGGCCGTGACACGGATAGGCCGCGCGGATTTGGGTGCTCGACGCGCTGTGGCGCGGTTTTGTCGTCACCGTGGGGAAAACATCTCCCTGTTGGCGTAAGGTTTTCCTGTACGTTTCTTAAGCTTTTTGGCGGGGAGTGGCCTTGGTGCTGGCAGCAGCTGTAGGTCAGGGTCCTCAGGAGACTAAAAAAATCCGCAGACCACGTTGGCGTACGTGGGTTGCCCCCTTAGATGTTGCTGTGGCGTGTCTGATTGGGGTATGGGGTTTGGTCGAGGCAACGCCTGTTCCTTTCTCTGAGATAGGCTAAGCAGGGGCACGAAAGCGACCCCAACTTGCTGTTGTGTACACCGTTCCGCGAAGTGCCCAGGTCGTAGGCATTTGTGGCAGAGCCTAGACTGGTCAGGTTCAAACACGACCTGGTGTGATTGAATTTCCAAAAATAATGATGTTGGGGGTTGTCCGATAAACGAAAGGATCACAATACCCATAGGGACCCTAGCACCGCCGTGCAATCGCGAAAGTCGTTTCACATGGCTAAACTCCAAGCGGTGCTAGTTCCTTTAAAATTTCGTCCTCATTTAGGCAGGTTGAAACTTCCTGAATAGGTGCTCGAAACAACGATAATGATGGACAGTGGACAGACACCGAAAAGTCTCCAAGATTGGTAATAAGCAACAGCTTCTGGGTCGATTCTACGTCAGGAAGCCACACTATAATCGACTTTCTGTCCCCGGATATCTTAGACTTGGATGACAAGGCGAGGATGCGCTTGTATATAGTTAGCAACGAACCCTCGGGGAATTCTGTTTCAGTGCACCCCGACGTCTCCTTTCGTCGAATGATTACTTTGAACGCACCCACCGAACCCGTTGATAAATCTTCCTTAAGTTTCTCTAAGCCTTGTTGTTCTTTTGAAAGGGTCTTTTTCTTTCTTCGGGATGTGACTACCTAGGCTGCGTTTTCTGTTACCACCATAACACACCTTAGCATCTAGCCTGCGCCGACGGTGTAGCCACATGTAAACAAAAATAATTGTTTTTTTTTTAGATTTTCCGTAAGGCTAAAGCCCGTGTACGTTTTTTTTCATGTCATGGCTAATGTTTAATCCACTCCGGCATTTACCTTGTCTAAATTGGAAACCATGTAAACCAATTTAAGAGTGGCCGGTCTGGGTCTCGAACCCAGTCCTCCCATATGCAAGGCAAAAGCTTTGCCACTAAGCCATCTTGCTTGGTATCTGTACGCTTGTCAATAGAATGGACTTGAATAGCCCTGCGCACTAAAAGAGATTGCCAACTCTTGGGCACGTTTAGGGCCAATAAAACACTTCAGGATGCACAGCACTCAAAACTCGGCTACACAGGCAATCTCTGTGGTAGAGATCACTGTAGATAAGGTGCTCAAACTTATTAAGTGCTACCGATTTAGCCACCGCTCTCAACGATTCGAGAGAGATTATTTGAAGCGGAAGACATGCGGTAGGGTGCAAGGGTTTCTGGAGATGCATCTCTGGTCTACAGCGCGAGGTTGGGAAAGATGCTAACAGCTTTTACTTTAGGGAGCTGCTACGCACATCACGCACTAGCACATAAATGCGAGAGACGGGGCAGGCCAAGCGGGGGGTTAATTATTTGCAATTGGAGATATCACAATAAAAGCATAGCGCAAAACTTTTTTTACTTATCTGACAACCACATTTTAGACGCTCGTTATGGGCTAAGTTGACTGTGGCACAAGATATTACGAAGGACAAAAGAAAGAAGAAGACATGCGGTATGGTGCAAGAGTTTCTGGGGTTCTTCCTCTGGGGATGCATCTCTGGTCTACAGCGCGCGGTTAAAAAAGATGTTAACAACTTGGGCTGGAGACTGGGCAGGCCAGGCGAATTTGTTATTTGCAAGAGCATTCACTGGAGAAATCACAATTTAAGCTTTGCACAAAACTTTTTTTAACGCTCTGACAACCACATTTTAGACGCTCGTAATGGGCTAAGTTGCCCTTGGCACGATATTGTCTAAATGCATCTATCGTCATCGCGTTCTCGTACTGGACTTATATAGGCGTTTTCCAGCAGAGGTATGTAACAACAGGGCAATGACAACCACGTCTAACAAATACAACCAGCAAGGCCGGGGCTCGAACTTGCGATTGTTTTGCCAACCATGGCTGCCATGGCAACGCCCCGTTTCGAACAGTGCATTAGCCGCCTAAGCCGACTTAATAGCAATGGCATCAAGAGGTGCTGAAATTGTGGCAACCTATGTAAAACTGGAATTCACTGAAATCATGGCAGAGCGTCTTTGCAAATTTGATAAAAATGCAACGATTCCTCACCAAGAACGTAAAGGCAGACCTTGGCGTAGAGCAGCGAAAATCCAGCAGCCAACAGATTAACCAGAGAATACCTAAAGATTTGTATGGTATCGAGGCCGTTTGCAATAATGATGAAGAAACGATATTGTACAACAATTTTGTATAATCATAAACGTTAAATAATTCACGTTAAAAATATTGTACAACTGGCATTGGAACAAAAAAAAAACAGAACTCGTACAAGAATAGGTAGCCCGATCAGTAAGATTAAAATTCCTCACTGGCAGATCAGTCTTAGTCGAATGCGTTGTCAGAGCAAAAAGCGCCTAGAAGCAAAGCAGAAATGATATAATAAGAAATGAGCTGGCGCCATGCTATATCACTTTTTTTGACGAATGCCTTGAATCTGGGAAAATACCTGAAGCGTGGAAGAAGGATTCTATACCTAAAGGAAAAAAGCATATTTTGCCCCTATAAGAGTTGCCCCTATAAGATATTCTTGGGGATAATATTAGATCAACTCGAGTAGTTTCTCGAAGTCAGACGGAAGCTGTACCAAAAAGAGCAACATAGGTTTAGACGGCTTTGCGTCAATTGCTAATATAAATTTGGGAACTAAACAAGCCGAAAAGACCATTGTACGCGGTCCTTTCGGCTAGATAGGTTTTAAGACCGCCTTTAACTGTACGAGTTGTTAGAACTTTTGGAGACCACTCTTTTGCTAGAGAGTGCAGTATAAATCGACAATGGTATAAAAATTGTAGGAAGGGTAATGCAGACGGTAGAAGTGGCCTAAAGCGACAGACTCAGCCTGTTGCTTTTTCGGTACTATTGGAAGCGCCACCTCACTAAGTGAGGCAGGGTGGACCCGAAAGCGGGCAAGTACTTTAATGCACGCAGATGTCATTGCAAGATATAGTAAGAAGATATTTAGTGTTAAGCAAAGCCTGGAAATGCTAATTGACGCTAATGATTATATGGACGTGATGGACACAGTATTAACTAGTAAAGCACTACGTAGTGCGTCATAGCACTTCAATTTCTAAGAGGAAATCCATTGGCAAAAGACGACGTTTTTCGAGCCAAAAGTAATGTAGCAATTTTTTAAATAGATTTACCCATTTAGGGGCTACTATAACGTCGATAGATAGCAGATTCCGTATGCATATTAAAAACAGAGTAGGAAAGCCATTTAAGTGGCAGCTGCAGCTATTAAAAGCTCGCAAATGTTTTCAGTACATACCGCGTCCGCCCTTGTTAAAATTAAGGTGAAGCCATTAGCAACATTCGGTAAATCACTTACATGGGTTAAACTAGGAGAGGTGCATCTACAGTTACTAGATAGAGTTCGATTTTTTTATATTCATCAAATGGGTTTGGGGTTAGCCAATTTTTGTAGGAACAGGAAAGTTCATAGCTTAGAGGGAGGACTCTAATGACGCAGGAACTACAACTACGATGGGGTTTACCTAGACCGAAAGCGTTTGAGGTCTACGCTATGAAGTAGACGGAAAAATTAAAGGACATTGACATAGGAATATACACTACGGTAGCGATGAGAAATTCGGCCTGGTGAGCAGCCGGATATAATAGACATCTTACTAACGCGTTCGCAGCCCACGGATTTTATCACGTGTTGTGCCGTAAGCAATAATTCTACGATCCCTAGGAGTGTTGTAAGTGCGCGAGATGCTTAGGCCATTGCATAAAATACCACGCTGCAGAATGTCCAGCAGTTCAGTCAATAACTGAACCAACATGATAAGAGAAAATGCAGTGATGTGAAAGAACCAGAACTTGTGACTGAAGAACATATGTATAATTTATCCAAATTGAGTGTTAATAAACCATAATAATATTTCAGCAACTATACGATTAGTAATTTATGGCTTAAGAAAAGTCGTTGTTCTTAAGTAAAATCAATAGCGACGAATGATTTACAGCATTGGCTCAATATTACATTTTCAAAGCTTTTTTAGGTATCTTCTCTCAAGATCTTTAATCTTGCCTATGTGCTTGCACAAGTATGGGCTTTAGATGGATGAGTAATATTAATGTCTGGATAGCACACTTGCTTTAAACATGCAAATATACACAACAGAACAGCAATTTGTTGTCCACAAATATAGATGTTGATTTTACTAGGTCTCTTAAATATGCAGAAATGCAATACCCGTTGATATTAATACACTGAAGTCTCGCGCAACATTGTCAATATTGGGCAATATTGTCCCGTCAAGGTAATAATACTCTAGATCGAAAAAAAACATGTTTCAAAAGGAGGCATCTTTTGAAACATGTTTTACGGCTCTTTTTCGAACGTGGTCATTCGAGTGGTGCAGTCGATTTTCTTCGAGCTCTATAGGAAGCTGTGATTTCGTGGTTTTGCTGACCTCGCCCAGTGCTGTTCTTTTTCGAGCAATAACTTCAGCATCATGTGAACACTTATCAGACGTATCGAGCTGCGGCGACCATGATCCGCCTTCTATCGCAGACGCGGAACCATTGGGAGAAAGGTTCGAAAAGCTGCAGCCGGTCAAAAGACGAAGGCAGCAGCAGCAGAAGTGTCAACAAGTGGAAAGGAGGTTAGGAAAAAGCAGCCGCAACGTAGAGCCAGCCGGTGGAGGGGATGTCGTCCGCATCGACACCGCTGTTACAGCGGCAGCTGTCAAACACCAAGCCACCAGCCTGCCGCAACGGGAGAAACCATCGAAGACGAGAGCGACGGTAAAGAGCGGTGCAAAGCTGACAACGTTAGCGGAATCCTCTGGCGCCAGTAACGATAGCGTTGAAAGGGAAGCCATGGAGAGCGTGTCACAGTGTGGCCAACCGGGGCTGCCGGTGAGGCGCACGACGAGGAAGACACCGAGGGTTGGAACGTAGTTGGTGCGGGGGGCAAAGTTATTAGAAAGGAGGCAATACCAAAGGCAATACCAAATAACAAATGAGCGACCTGAGGCGATTATTTTTGCCGTCGACAATAATTTGCTGGAGACCGGTTTTACACGAATCAGTGAGTTTGTTTTCGTCGCCGAGGAAGCCGAAGACAAAGCGACTATGCTGAGTTTAACCTCAGTCAGAAGTATTCCGATTCAGTCTATAGTGAGTGGCCAAAAATCGACAGTAAAGGGAAAAATCTGCGGTGTGCATCCATCACTCAGCGACGCAACTATTGCTATCGCCTTGGGGCCTCTAGGTGTCACAGAGGACATTCGAGTCAGAGCGAAGAACGCCCAAAGTGGCATAGTAATGGCCACTGACCAAGTAATCCTAACTTTTGTCGGAATTGATTTTCCGACGGAAGTTTGTTTGGGCCTAAAAACACGGGTGATGCTCTATAGGGAACTACACCAGTGCTACCAATGTCATAGCTTAGACCACATCAAGCCGGACAGGCGCTGGGCGGCACCTCGTTGCCGCCGCTTTGGTTCCACGAACTATCTCCGGAAAGACTACAACCAAGCGGCAAAGTGATGCCTATGTAAATCAAACCATGAAGCTACTTCCGGCAGTTGCCCGCATCGACTTCGCCGTTTGGAGCAGCTAAAGAAGTCAGCAATACGAGTTTTACAGAGAAAGCACGAGGCCACGCCAGCCAAGATCGGCACACGCGTCGCCGATATTCAGCCGTCGTGAATTCGTCGTGAACAACGGCAGAGAAGGGCCGCTTCGTTTTCCAAGCGGTGTTTTTCTGCCGTCGTTCAGAACGAGGTAAAGGGACCCATGGCAACATCCAAGGTTCAGCCCTCTGCTGCCACAGTGATCAAAGAGCAACAGCAGATTACCAATGACGTACACCAGAGGAAATAATCAGAGGGGGCCAGGTCTGGAGAATAGGAAGGTCAATAAGTTCGAACCTTAGTTGGGCCTGTTTTGCCGATGCTTGCCGGGACATGTGTGCAGGAGCATTGTCCTGGTGAAACAGGACAATCTTCTTCTGCAAAGCGGGCCGTTTCACGATGAGTTCTTGCTAAAGGCAGTCTAACAGTCTTGCCTTATATTCTCCTGTGATCGTTTTACCGCTCTCAAGGTAGTCGACCAGCATTATTCTACGTTGGTCTTAAAAAACTGTAGCCATCACCTTTCCGGTCGATGTCGTTGTCCGCACCCTCTTCGGAGGTCCTTCATCAGGTGCACACCATTGGCAAGATGCTTCTTACGTCTCGGGAGTGTAGTGATGGACCCAGCTTTCATCGACGGTCATGAATCTGCGCCAAAAATCCGACGGATTTTTCGACATCTTGGCCAAATTTCGCTGTGAAGCGAAAACAGGCGCGTTTTTTTGGCCTTGGTTGAGCAAATGCGGCAGCCATTTTTCTCTGAGCTCTTTCATATTCAAGTTTTCGTGCAGGATGAAATGCACACTACCCAAACTGATCCCCAAGGCCTTCGCTATCTCCCTAATGTTCACTCGCTTATCTGCGGCAACGATTTTCCGCACCTTTTCCACGTTTTCCTAATCAGTTGCCGTTTTTGGGCGTTTTGAACGTAGTTAATCCCGGTGCTCCTGCGACCTCTTTTTAACTCATTAATCCAGTTGGAAACAGTGGCAAAACATGGCGCAGAGTCACCGTACACCTCGTCTAACTCAGTTTTCACTTGGGTCGCATTCCAACCTTTGAAATAAAATGCTTGATAACCAGTCGAAACTCTTTTTTCTCCATTTTTCAAAATCACGCCGATACGTTGCACGGGAAAAGCGATCAAACGAAATTGCAACGGCTAATCACCATAATATTCTGACTGCTGGCAGTCGAAAAGTTGCAGTTCCTAATAGCGGTGGAAGCGCGCCAAAATTTGAATTCTAAAAAGCTCATTCTAAGAACTTATTGAACTACCTGTAGTGCAATGTGTCACGGAGAAAATACTTCCAATTATAATCGACGTTTTAGTCACGCAAATCGGAACAGCGGTTCAACGAGCACTTTCGGCTGCTCTACCCAGCTTGCACATCAAAGCGGCGCCACCCTATAGCGCCTGGCAGCGTCTCTGAGCTGTCTTCGAACGGTTTTTGCGGTCAACTGGAACTGGCTCTCCGCTCAGCACTTGAGTAGAGCAATTCCAACCGGATGCTCTACAAACGACTTCCGCAGTGAAGCCGTCGCTCCATGCACTCCAGGCATCGTCGCCTTCAATGAACACTGGTTATGGAACAGGTGTCAATACGGGGTCGCCTTCTTTTGATCCTAATGATCAATAGACAACTAGACATTTGTCAGTGGACAACGCCGCTTGCAACGCAGAGCAACACCGTGGCGCCAACCACGACGTCGTCAACACGACCTCTGGCGCCGATCTCACCATCAACTGCCCTCACTCGCAGTGTTCAACGACGGTCCGCTTTTCGCCAAAATCTCAGAATGCTCTCGATCGTTCCTCATGGTATAAGGATACCCATAGTTGCTGCCGAACTGACCAGAACGATCAAGTCGATTTGTTCAGCGAATAATCTGGACTCGTGGTCTCGTCTGGCTCATTTTGCAACAACGGTCCTCACTATCCCTCAGCAAGAGACGAAAGGAAAGGGTCTGTGTTCACTTATTCGGGACAACCTCAGTCGATTCAGGAGTCGTGCCCACTCGATGCCGCCATTAATGCTAACCATGTCGCGGAACCGAAGACTATCACAAACGATGATAGACAAAGAGCTCGGGTGGCACAGGCAAAACTGGCTCAGGAGGATGTTTCTGCAGCAGCGCGCATTCTTATTTCAACGGATTCGATGGCTCCACAAGACGCCAATACGCATCGCATACTTAGCGATAAGCACCCGAATATGTCAGAAACAGCGGCATGCCCGCCACCGCCTCGAGTCGTTCTATTAGCCGATCAAATCAACATTACCCCCAGTGAAGTCTGAGCAGCAATCCAAATTTCCCAAATAGCTCTAGTGGAGGCCCGCCCTGACGGCCTCAAGCCCAGACACCTAAAAGATCTTATTGGAAAGGGTGATCAGATCTGCCCCTCCTCCTTGCTCTGACAAATTTCTGCAACCTCGTGTCGTGAATGGCCGCCTATAAGGGTTCGCACTTAGCAACTTCTATGAAGCTAATCTTATAGCTTTGAAGAAAAAGACGGTGGTCTCCGCCCGATAGCACGCCCACGCTGCAAGTGCCTTTATAAATATTAACTCGCATTCAATAAGGTGCTCATAAAACTCGAGTTTAAAAATGCTTTTAATTCCTTGAGATAGGATGTAATCCTTGAAGCTGTCAAATCAATTTTTCCAGCAATGTACCCCGCAGTCTACCAAATGTACAGACGCCCATCCAATCTCTTTTGGGGGGGAAGAGATTGTACTCTACAAATGTGGGGTACAGCAAGGGGACCCGTGTGGCCTGGCCCTCTTCTGTCTGGCGATTTGCCAACTGCTTTCTGCTTTGGAGTCGAAATTTAAGCCGTGGTTCTTAGACGATGGCATGATTGGAGGTACTCTTGATCCCGCCCTTAGTGATGTGCAAAATAATCGATTTCGGCATTACCTTTGGACTGCAACTAATTGCTTCAAAGTGTAAGCTGTACGTCTTGTCATCCGATTACGCTTTTTGCAACGAATGCTTACGCCGGGCGCAGGGCCTGCTTCCTGACATCAAGCTATGCACTGATGAAAACATCGAGCTTCTTGGAGCTCCCCTCAGAACGGCCTCCGCAAATCTCGCCCTGAACAGGAAGTGCGAGCTGATGGATCTCTAGTGTTCCAGGTTGGAATCTCTCGATGCGCATCCTGCTTTATACTTGATGCGAACTAGCAACTTGACGCCAGGGCTAATTTATATCCTTCGCTGCATGGACGCGTCGGCCCAAAGGGACAATCTACAACAATTTGACGAGAAGCCGGTGTTAAATTTGAATCTGGACGGGGCAAATTGGGACCAGGCTACCCTTCCCACATCAGCCGGAGTCTAGGAATCCGACGTGCAACCGATCTGGCCCAGACCTCATTCTTAGGTTCAATCACTACACTTCAAGAATTGATTTAATCTATATCTCCTTCGAACGCCCTTTCTAGAACGGCTCATGGAGTCCAAAAAGAGAAGTTTGCCGCCTGTCACCGCGTGGTGCTTGACGACACACGCCAGCATGCCCTGGATGCTATCGTAGTCAAAGCCATTCAAAAAAAGCTCTTGGACGGCTGATGCACTTGGCAAGGCACGTCAACTAGCAGCTTCCAACGATACGAGTGCCAAATGGCTTCAAGCCATTCTCTCGCCGCAGCTGGGAACGATGCTGGACAATACAACACTCCGCATCGTTGCCGGCCTGCGGTTAGGGAAGGCTGCATGTGCGCCTCATTATTGCTCTCTTTGCAACACACCGGTGTCGTCGACGGGAGTTTGTTGGATATATATATACATATGGTGTTCAAAACGTATCGCGACTTTTGTGTTTTTTCAAAAATTATTCATTTATTCATGAATATCTATTTTGTCCCCTTCAAAGTAATCCCCATGAGATATTATACACTTGTGCCAACGGTTTTTTCAATCTTCGAAGCACTTCAAAAAACCATTTTTTTTATCTTGTTCAGCTCCTCCTTCGATGCCGTCTTTTTCTCGTCAAGCGTAGCGTAACGTCGTCCTTTCATGGGCCTCTTCAGTTTAGGGAACAAAAAAAAGTCACAGGGGGCCAGATCTGGGGAATACGGTGGCTGCGGCATCATTAGTGTGTTGTTTTTGGCCAAAAACTCGCGCACAAGCAACGATGTGTGAGCAGGGGCGTTATCGTGGTGCAAAAGCCAATTTTTGTTCTTCCACAAATCCGGGCGTTTCTGGCGGATTGCTTCGCGCAAATTGCGCATAACTTGCAGGTAATATTCCTTATTGACCGTTCTACCCTGTGGCAAGAACTCATGATGCACCACGCCCCTGCAATCGAAGAAAACTGTCAGCAAAACTTTCACATTCGACCGAACTTGGCGCGCTTTTTTCGGTCTTGGTTCGTGCGGCAGCTTCCATTGAGATGATTGAGCTTTGGTTTCCACGTCATAACCATAAACCCACGATTCGTCACCAGTTATGACCCTCTGGAGCAAATTTGGGTCGTCGCGGACAGAGTCCAACATCTTATTAGCAATGTTCATGCGATGCTGTTTTTGGTCGCAATTGAGCAATTTTGGTACGAATTTCGCGGCGACCCGTCTCATGCCCAAATCATTGATAAAAATCGAATGGCACGAGCCAATCGATATATTTAGGTCCTCAGCAACTTCTCTAACGGTGATTCGACGATTGGCCAATACCATTTTCTCCACTTCATTAATTTTTTCGTCTGTTGTTGAAGTGCTCGGGCGTCCGGCACGCTCTTCGTCGTTCACATCTTCTCGGCCTTCTGAGAACATTTTGTACCACCGATAAACGTTGCTTCGGTCCAAGGTAGCTTCTCCGTATGCCACAGTCAACATTCGGAATGCATCCGCGCACTTAATTTCGTTTTTCACACAAAATTTGATACCGGTTCTTTGATCCATTTTTTTGAATAGGTAAAAATCGAAGACGATCCAAAACACGTGCAAGCAAAGCAGCTGTCAACAATTAAGTGAACATTCAAAATGGCCGAGCTTGTCGGCATAAGTGAGAGACATGAGTACCAACATAACGCCACAAAAAAAATCGAAATTCGAATATACGTAACCCGCGAAAATTCAAAAGTCGCGATAACGATTGAACACACCTCGTATATATCCTGTCTAGGAGCTGCTGAAGACATTCGCTTGAATTTGAAGTGATTTTAAGGGCGTTGCATTCTGCTAACGTCCCCTGCAGAAAGGAGCCAGTCGGACTTGCAGCGGACTCAGCCTTACGTCCAGACGGAATAACCTTGGAAAGGCCCTTGTGTGAGACGCAACCGTGTGGGACACGCTGGCGCCGTCTTACAGGAGTCGAGCTTTTAGATCAGCAGGCGCTGTTGCCAATTTAGCGGAGCAGCGGAAAAGTCAGAAGTACCGCGAGTTGGAGGCATATTTCATAGTGCAGCCAGTTGCCATACAAACAATGGGCTTCATAGGCGAATCAACAGTAAGATTTCTAAAAGAAATTGGGAAAAAAGCGGCAAGTGAGAAGGATGAGAAAAGGACAGGGGAATTTCTGCTACAAAAATTTGCTGCTGGGTTTGTTGCCCTCAGGCAGCGGTCTATACGGTCTGACCTGATTATGTTGTGTAAAATGTATAAATAAAAGTGCAAAGGAGACATTTTAAAGTGGATAGCTCTATCATATTGTCAATGCATCAGCGGCAGATGTCGTCGACACCAGACTGTAGCGCAGTATGCGCTGAGGGAGACTCCAGGAGAGCGTATACATATTTAAGTCGTCAGCGTACAATAGGTATTTGACACTCGACGGAATGTAAGATTTTATGTCTAAAACAAATATTGTGTACAGCAGAGAAGAGAAGCAGCCTGCCTGTATGACGCCGGGCTGAGCCAGTCGTGGCTTTGCTAAGAGCTTTCCCGCATTTCACTCGGAACGACCGATTGTGCAAAAAAGCGGCAAGCCAAATACGAGTCTAAATATGGACCCAGAGCGTCTCCATCCTTTTAATAGAAAGCACATGATTATACCCTGTCATTTATCTGCAAGGCCCAAACAATTATCATTTCTAATAGTTGCACGTAAAGCGTCGAGGCACAAATCTGTGTTCGAACGTGTCAAAAAAGTTACTCCAAGTCATATAATTGGTTACGTGCTTGACTAAAACTCTTTCAAAAAGTGTGCAGGTAATGGAACACCGAGCCATAGGGCGATAATGCTCAATGCGCTTCTTGAGCCTTTCCAGATATTTGGTTCAGACAGCGGGGGGATCCACACCTGGTTGCCACGAGGCATGTTGACCTTTCACTTTTAGAGGTTGATAGCCTCGAGGTGGGTTGTGATGTGGATACTTGCTGTGAACTGCTAGAGAGAACCATGAGAAGTGCAGTCAAGTGGAAGAGACCGGGGCAGAGGAAATCACGACAGTGGTTTTCTCAAGCTTGCTATCTCGCCCACCGTGGGGTGCTCGAGCTCTTGCGCCAAGCGAGGGTAGAGGCACCACCGCAGCTGCTAACCAGACGCAGGCTTGACTACTTCAACAGTAGAAAAGCTTATATAAAGCTATGCCTTGAGCACAAGCGTGAATACGCTAGGCGGGAGGAAATTCGACTGCTTGAAAGAGCAGAACGCAAGCCCTCAGCCTACGTTGTACGACCTCGTAGGGGGGCGAACCACCTGCTCAGCGACGAACAGGTAACGAGTCACCTGACCGGTCTTCTATATAACTGCGAGACGGTACGCCTGGCTCCAATGATTGAGCACCCGCTAACATTGGAGCAGGAGACTATGAATCTGCCCTTTGAGGTAGAATAAGTAAGTCAGGTTCTGCACTCTCTTCCGAGAGGAAAGAGTGCGGGACCAGACCAGGTGTACTATGAACACTGGGTGCAGTCTGAACCACTCTTGGCAAACCATCTTTGTGATTTCTTCAACGAGATCATGAAGACGGGACAAATGCCACGAGTCTGGCATACATCCAGGCTTTCTCTTTTATTTAAGGGCAAGCATGGCGATGACAGACGAGACCCAAACTTATACCGCGGTATAGCGTCTGAAAGGACGCTGAAGAAGATCTTCTGTAAATTGGTTATAAAACGGATCGAGTACGTTGTCGACCAGACCCTTCCACCGGAGCAATTCGGCTTTCGAAGAGGTCGAGGAACGCGTGATGCAATCCATGTGCTTCAGTCAGAGATAGAGCGAGCTGTGGCAAAACCCGGAGGTCATTTGTATGCAGTCTTTATAGACTGCGTCAAAGCCTTCGACAAGGCACCTCGAGATCTCCTGGTGAAGTCATTCCGATACGCAGGGGTTGGTGGCTCTCTTCTGAGCGTAATTTCGAGCTTCTTTGATGAGGACACCTTACTGGTGCAAGGTGAGCAGGAAGTGTTGCAGGTAAGGCAAAATGTGGGAACCCCGCAAGGCGACCCATTGAGCTGCGTCTCCTTCACTCTACTGCTTGCCGATTTTGTCGATCATGTTCGACGGGAGTTCCAGAAGGCCACAGTTGTGATGTACGCAGATGACATAGTGGTCGCCCATCACGACCTGGGTGCCATCAAGCGCATCACTTCTCTGGCGGAGGTGTTCCTTGTCTCAAGGGGGCTCGAGATAAACGCCATGAAGACCAAGGCTATGAAATTCAGAAGAGGAGGTCGATTGGCTGCTAAAGACGTTATACGTTGCGGCGGCCAATCCTTAGAATTCGTCAACTCTTTCCGGTATCTGGGGCTTCGGCTTCATTATACTGGGACGACCTTCACTGCTCACATCGTCGAAACAGTGCGCACAGCTCTAATCTCTCTTTATGGAGAGGTAGGCGACGTCCGGCGACTGTCGGTCCCGACGGCAGTGGCACTTTTCTACCTCAAGATTGTTCCAACGCTGATGTATGGTCTTGACAGAATATGGGAACACCTCACCCGGGCAAACTTTGGTTTGCTTGAAAGGTGTTTCACAATGTACATGAAGCGGGTACTTTGCCTGTCAATGCGGGCAAGGAGCCGCTTTGTGTACCTTATGTCTGGCTGTACACCGGTTGTTGAGATAATTCGATTGAGATTGAAGACGCCGCGTACAGTACCATTCGAGAGCTTCATCTCAGAATGGGAAAATAAAGTTGAACAAGCCCGACGAGAGGTTGGAGACCTGGATATTTTCAGTGCCTCTCACCTCTGGTCTGGTCTTGCATGTGACAATCGCCATGTCTATACCAGATATATAGTTCATGGCTATCATCACCTGGTCTGTTCGAATACGAGCTTCCACGAGGAGTACACGGAGTGCATCTGTCGACTGTGCTCTCAGGCGTGTACGAAGTTTCATGCGTCTGCCTGCCTGGCCCTTGCGAAGAGATCGCTGCACTGCCTCTCTCGAATAACATGCCGCGAGCAGCTGACTATATAATTGTATAATCTATATAATTATCTATGTTATATGCATACTCAATATAAGTGAAATAAATAAGATGATGAAAGCTTCTTAAGCCTTTTTTTATATATCGGTATCACGATGCTCTGTTTGAAAATCTCTAGAACTACGGCGTTATTGGATGACCGTTCAAAATTGAGCTGTTACTTCTAGCTATTATTTTTTTTATATGTGGATGCCATCGGGTGCATTGCTATATTTGGGCTTCAAAGATAAAAATTGCATGTAGATGTCTCATTCATTAAAATCAATAGAAGAATCGAGGTAGATAAGATGTCGACATGGGTGAGACGGGGGTGTTAATAGTTCAACCATCCTTTCGTCTGTCGATGCCGAGTGTGAGGTAGAATCCAGGGTTGGTTGGGATTGGTGTCTTATGAGACGCGAGTTCACATAGCGGAACAAGGACCGGCTGTTCTCGAAGCTTATATTCATCTTGGTTGGGATGCGAAGATTTTTTTATTTTTTATTTCATGGGTTCCTGGTGATATCAGTATGATTTATTTATTGCAATAGTATTGCATTTCAAGATTGTACATAATTACAATACAATTCATTCATTATATACAATTTGAATACTTCAGCCACCGTTCCACCGACTTATGCCATTCCATCTCAAGGTTCCCTGGCGAGGTACACATCCAACTGCGCTACATCTGCCGAGGCCTTAATCACTTTTCCCTGCCACTCCAACAAAAATTGCTGAAGTGGTCCTGTAATAGGTGACTTGTTTGGTGGCAGCCTTTTCAGGGTAAAACAGGCCATGGATCGACTAGTTATATTCATGGATGAGAAGGGCTTGAAGGCTAACTGGGTCCGCTCCGCGACACTTTTGGTCTACGAGACTTTGCTGTTATCGTGACATCCGTGCTAGGTAATGTGATCTGTGCATTTTGACACTCGTGATGTAATCTGTGCGCTTTGACACACGTGATTTGAACTGTGCGCTTTGACGCCCGTGGCGTGATCTGACACCCGCGTCTCGTGCGCAGAGCCCGAGGAGCAACGCGGATGCGTGTCCGCCTCTCGTTACAGCTGTGAGCCAACTATCGACCTGTAGTTCCAATTGTGGCCACTGTCGGCCTTGTCCGCCTACCCGGCGAGACGCAGGTCAGACAGACGCGGCAACGCTGCTACTCTTTCTTTCTCAGTAACTTTGATAGCGAACGGCTATAAATATCGCCTTGCCGTTTCGCAACCATAAAATACTTGCCCAAACGCAGCATAATCTAAGGCGCTCACGACAATACCTGCTGCACTTCCCAATAAATCTGGGGAAAAGGGGTACAATGGCCGTACGGCCGTCGTCGAGCCACGCGAGGCCGTCCCCTGATCCTCCGGTGTCTACCAGCGAGGACATAGGGGGCGATGGATCACTCGTGCGTCGAGCCTCTCGGCATTCGAAAACGTCCATCGGACACTGCGATGGGAATTCATTCTGACAAAAAACGTGCTTCTGACGTCGGCGAACAATACACCGTGACACCCAAGGCGACCTTCGCAACCGGGTCGACGGATCGGGCAGATCCTAATCTCAAACAAGGCTTTGAGGCGGAGGCAGCAAGCGGCTGGGCGTTAACGATCCTCAAGGGACATGTCAGGACAGTGGTAGAGTCCTGCAAGTTAAGAAATTCCAGAATGGAGCTCAAAGAGATATCAGAGAACCTGGACCTGGATCTCCACAGGGTCAAAACGGCAGTAGATCCCTTTAAGGTTTCTCTGCGGACCCCGCTAAAGGACGCGGAGGAGGCGGTGCAGACGGAACGAGATGAGTTGCTGGCGCGGCCTCCTCAATTCTCGGACCCTTCAGCAATCTGCCTGCGATGTGCTCCGGCGGACCCTGAGGCTGCCCAAGTGTATTTAGAATCGCGCGTACACTCTTGACGCAATGCGAAACCCATCGAATTACGGCGGGGGCTTCAGCAAGATCTACTACCCCCTAACATGGGTCGGGTAATTCTGCGATTAGTGCCATCCCACGTAGAACCCAAACTGTAACATCAACTTATATCTGTAAACCTGCAAAAATCTCTTCCAGAGTGTCCGGCCAACTTTACTCCGTCTTGTCGATAAACAAAAAATCTATAAAATAAATTTGCCAAACTAGAGAAGATCGTAGAACTAATTTAGATAAGCGTTTTCATTTTAAGAGAATAGGGGAAAATGTCCTAGTAGGGGTCCCGGGAGTAACCCATGCTGTGGTTTATTATTATCATCATCATCATCACTACTGCGATCATACCAGTCAAAGTTGACGGTACATTAAAACCTAATAGACGGCAAGTGCCGCCCGTCCGTCACAGATATTTTGTCTTAAAATTAATAATAAAATAATAAAACGCAGCTAAATCTTTAGAGTGAGCTAGCCGAAGTTGAAGAGACGGTCAGCCTGATGTTGATGACTTCGCAGAGAGCCATCAGGTCATCCAGCTGACACATCCGTCATTACACCTCATCAATATCAACATTCAAGATTTCATTTAGCCTGGCATGCAGCACACGCAAGGTGGTACCTCGACTGCGTTGTATATGGCCATATGACGACGCACGTTTGTGATCACCTTGCATATCGTGGCGCAGCCTTGCCCTGAGATGTTACAGCGATTATGCGTCACCACCCGCCATGTCAAGCACGTTCGTCGCTAGCCAGAAAATACTAGAGTCGCCGACCAGAAGGACGAACTTGACCGGTGGCGAGAAAATAAATGACTCTTAGGTAGAATAAAAGTCGTCTAAGAGTTTAACTGAAAAAAAAATTTGCCATCTCGAACAACGACTTGCCCTTTTTTACGACCTGGCGTGGCCCACGCCATACACAATTGACGTTTGGTGCACCTGTCTAGGTTTCCTAATGTACGCCATGTCTCAGCCTTCTTCCTCGTACCGGTAGATAGACCGCTCTCTTTGTCCCTGTCTGTTTGTTACCAGGAACAACGTTGCATGTCCTGTTTACGAGTCATGCCTTTGTCTATAACGTGCGTTGTTGTTCACGTGAACACGACATGCATTATTGTTCCTATCAGTAAACAGACAGGGACAAGGAGAGCGGCACGAGAGAGAAGGCTGAGACTAGGCGTGCAATAGATAACCCAACATACATATATAAGGCCTCACAGAATTTGTCCAACTTTGCTCACACTCTAAATAAAGTAATTTACGCCAACTTGTTCCGTTTGGAAAAGAAAATTTCCAACTATACCCCACATTTTGTTGGGCGATTTCTGGGAGAAACTTATATATATATATATATATATATATATATATATATATATATATATTGTGAGAGTCGGGTTTCATTCATTTCTTTATGTGCATTGGTGTCAGTTGATCTCTTGACGGTGTTGACGTTGCTTCCCCCCTTTCCCCTTTTGTATGACTACTTTGTTGTGTCTCTACAAGATTCGAGCAGACAGCAGAGTCAGTGGAGGTGGGGGAAGAATTAGAGAAGAGGGAAAGGGGAACCGGCTTTATCATAGAGAAAGATGGTTAGCGAACATGTTGCAATGTGCACTCTGGCGACGGCTGCCGAGGAGATCGGGTCGCAGAGCAGTTACGCGAACGACGTAAGACGTCGTAGTTGTCGGCAGTGTAGCCGTATGAGCGGCGGTTGGCCGAAGTTGAAGTTGTTTATATTTTTTTAATAAACCTTACGCTGTTGAAAGCCATTCAGTTGTACTCTGTGGGATCCTCTACTACGTAGGCAGAAGATAACAATTTTCTGCTTACATTTTGGTGGCAGCGGTGGGGTCTCCGTTCGTCGTAACGTGCGGACGCACAGACTTGCGGCTGGTGGCTTAAGATAGCGTAGGTTCGAGTTAGGCCTGGATCGGCAGAACGACCGAAGTGAGTGACTCAGTGATTTTTTCGTGTGGCTTGGTGGTGGCAGCCGAAGACGCAGTCAGAACAAAATGGAGGAGACGGACAACAAGTCACTCGAAGATACTGTTGGTGCGCTAGCAAGAATGATGCAGAATATGGCTGCAGATAACCATAGAAGACTGGAAGAATTTCAGAAACAGCAGGAAGAATTTCAAAAATTCGTAATGGAGAAGGTGCTGAAAACAGAAGTACCGGGGACAGAACAGCCTACAGCAACTATGGCACCGGCGGCGACACAAGTGGTGGCTGTGCGATCTGAAGCATTTGTTGATGTTTGTAGCCAAGTAGACTCGTATTATGGAGAAAGAGGCTTGCCGGCCAGGGAGTGGATCCGAATGTTTGAGCTGGCGAAGAAGATTGGAGAGTGGTCCTGGGCGGAGACAAGTCGCGTGCTGTTCGTTAAGATGTGCGGAGAAGCCCGAACATGGCACACAACCCATGGACACAGGTGTCGTGACTTTTATGAGTGGCGGGAGATGTTCATGGCTGCCTTTGACCGAAAGGCAGACAAAAGTGTCCTCCTAGACGAAATTTGTGCGTGTCGGCAGCAGACGGGTGAATCTATCGGTAGTTACGCCCGGCGGCTCGAAGCTCTAGCGTTGCAGCTACCGTTATCTACGCAAGAAATCAAATCGCGTGTGCTTACCGGGTTGCGTCCGGAGTTTGGATTTTTGATTCAAGATGTGGCGCGCCAGCAACATGATGATATATCCTCGCTGATCCACGACATCCAAGACGCGATTGATCTGCAGGAGCGTTGGCGGCAAGCCAGTGGCGGTGTGACCAAGAGCGGCTCTATGACAGATCAGTCGAGATACAGTCGGGGCCAGAATGTTGGCCATCGAGCTGAGAACTGTGTAAAGCCAAGTTCTAGAGAGTCCTGGGGCGGCCAGCAGCAGAAATCATTAAGTTATGCGTCGCGACATACGACCTCGGTGCATCAGCCACGTCACTGGGACCGGGCCGGTGGCAGCGATAACGCCGAAAACAGAAGCGATCGCACACGGCTCCCCACGTGCTTTAACTGCGGGAACGCAGGACACATTAGGCGTGATTGTAAGGTCCATAGCGTGCGACAGGTAACGTACAGGCCAACCGGCAGCGCAACTGGATCTCGTGTGGCTGACGAGAGCGGAGGCAAGCTCGTAGTAGTGGACGGCAAGAAATGGCAAGCCAAAGTAGACACCCAGTCTGATATAACGTGTGTGTCTCGTAAGGCAGCCCTGCAGATGGGTCTGAAAATACGACCGACGACCGTTGGTCGCGTCCAGGGTATTGGTGGTGGCTTCTGTACGCCGGTCGGCGAGTGCATGGTCTCGGTAGCGTCCGATGGCATGGTGCATGAAGAAGTGGCACTTACCGTGCTGGAAGATGGTGCGATGCTCGGGAAGTCAATCTTACTGGGCAAGAACCTGCTCGACCGCCGAGAGCTGATTACACTTTACCGAGAGGGTAGTGCTATTATTCTCAGTTCAGCGGCGTACCCGGAGCTAGCGAAGTTACTACCAGGCTCGGTAGAGCCAAGGGTTGAACTCGTCGCCAAGGAAAGCACTAAGCTTCTTCCGCGAAGCGTCTGCTTGGTTCGTGTACGGCCAATCGAGGCGGTGGATAGCCCGGTAATGGTGGAAGGCCATGATGGTCGTAGTGGAATACTGTTGGATGTAAGCGACGGAGTGGACGCCGTGTTGCCTGTTGTCAACTACGGGGATGAGATTAGTGAGCTAAAGGAAGGCGCTGTTGTCAAACGAGGGCGTTTGGTTGACGTGGAAGATATTACGTACCAAGTGGTACTAGGAGAAGAGACGGCAGAGCCTAGAGAGAGTGGCGAGGTCACAGCGGGGACATCGGTGTCGGTGAATGCTATGCGTGTGGCTGCGTCGATAAACGCGGAGAACCTGCAACTACAGGTTGGAGAGGGCACCCCGGCCCCTGTTGAGGCTAAGTTAAGGTCACTGCTGCATCAACACGCGCCGGTAATAGCCACGTCGATGAAGAATCTTGGCCACACGCCATTAGCAGAGTTTAAAATTATTGAGGTACCGGGAAGCCGACCAGTAGCGGCGAAACCTTACCGATTGTCGAGCGTGGAACGAGAGGCAATGCAACAGCTGATCGGCGAAATGATGCAGGCGGGCATGATTAAGAAATCAACGTCAGCTTACGCCAGCCCCGTCCTATTGGTACGGAAACGTGACAACAGTTTTCGCCTCGTTATTGATTACCGTAAGCTGAATCTTCAAACGGTAAAGGCTCAGTTTCCAATGCCACTGATAGACGACATCCTAGACGCGGTTGGTGGTAAGAAGTTATATACGACGATGGATCTGGCCTGGGGATTTTTCCAAATCCCGATGGAAGAGAAATCCGCGGAGAAGGCTGCCTTCGTCACCCCAGACGGCCATTACCAACCAAAGGTGATGATGATGGGTTTAGCTACTGCTCCGGCGGAGTTTCAACAACTTATGACAAGAGTTAAGGAAGAGATTGGTGTAAAGACAGCCTTCCCATTCATGGACGACCTCATCACTGCAGCCAACAGCTACGACGAACAACTTATGGCGATTGAGCGGATCTTGAAGGCGCTGATGAAGGCGAAGCTCACTATCCGTTTAGAAAAGTGTCGTTTCTTTGCAAAGGAAGCCGACTTTTTAGGATTTCGTCTGTCCGAGAACGGCGTAAGGCCCGGTTTGCAGAAGACACAGGCGATCGGCGAGTTTCCGACCCCAACAGATGCATCGGCGGTGAGGCGATTCCTGGGACTCGCTAGTTTCTTCCGTCGGTTTGTAAGAGGGTTCGCTGTAGTGGCTGCACCGTTGAGTAGATTGCTGAGAAAGAACGTTGAGTTCGCGTGGGATGACGAGTGTGAGCGCTCATTCAACGCTCTAAAGACGGCATTGACAGGAGACGCGGTGTTGATCAACTTCGATCGAGAAAGAGAGACTGAAGTGCACACCGATGCATCGGCAGTTGGGATTGCTGCAATGCTATTGCAGAAAGCGGACGACCAGTGGAGGTTGGTGTATGCGATAAGTCGCAAGCTGACAACGTCCGAAATAAACTACCACTCCACGAAGGCCGAGCAGCTGGCCGTGGTTTGGGCGTTGAAGAAGTTCAGGTATTATCTGCACGGGCAGAAGTTCACTGTGGTGAGCGACTGCATCGCAGTCAACGCACTCAGGTCAGCGTCGGCGACGGCTGTGTCAAAACAAATGGCTAGATGGATTGAAGACACAGCCGAGTTGGACTTCGACGTGAGGCACCGCGCGGCTACGTCGATGGCGCACGTCGATGCTCTATCAAGAGGGCCGTTGAACGACTCCAGCTCTGAGGATGAAAAGGATGGCCAGACGAAACACCGGTGGACTTCAACGCCGCTGCGCGCAGAACAGACGGTCAAGGAAGGAGAAGAAACGAAGAGAGTGATGGCAGTCTCGATTGAGACCCAAGTGGGAATGGCGCAAGCCGGTGATGTTGAACTTAAGCAAGTTATCGACATTTTAAAAAAGGGAGAAGCCCAACGATCAAGCAAGGAGAAAAGTCTGGGGCAGGGGTACGCACTTGTGAAGAATGTGCTGTATCGAGTTAGTGATGGCGGGGGAGTCGGCCGGCCTCACCATATGTTCGTTGTTCCGCGTGACTTCCGTAAATATGTGTTTGTAATAGCGCATAATGAAGCAGGTCATTACGGATTGGAGAAGACCCTGCAGATCATGAGACAAAGGTACTGGTTCCCTCGAATGAAGAATTACGTTGATCAGCAGGTTCGGTCGTGTATCGAGTGTCTGTTTATGAAGGGACAGAGTGGAAAGAAAAACGGTATGCTGAATCCGATACCACCCGAACGTCGTCCATTTCTTCGACTACACGTCGACCACATTGGTCCATTTCCCAAGTCTCACGGCAAGGAGCACGTTTTGATTGTGGTTGACGGATTTTCGAAATATGTGCTGCTCGAGGCTGTTAAGTCGACGGCATCGCGCTATGTTGTCAATTTTTTGAAAACTGTCATAAACCGTTTTGGAGCGCCGACCACGATTGTATCTGACAGAGGGACAGCGTTCACATCGTCGGAGTTTTCTGAACTGATGAGACAGCATACAATTCGCCATGTTCTAAATTCGACGCAGCACCCACAGGGAAATGGACAATGTGAACGAATGAATAAAGAAGTGACTCGGCTGCTAAGAACGTATTGCGAACTGGCCGATGGAAGAGACTGGCCGAAGAAGCTCGCGATGGTGGAGAGCTATATTAACCGAGCGCCGTCGAAAAGTACGGGACGGTCGCCATTTGAAATTTTGCACGGATATATTCCACAACACGATCGAGTGTCGACTTTTGTCGACGAGCAGCAGGCGAGCCAATGGACGCCGCCAGCAAATTTGCATAACGAAATATATCAAGGTATTTTGAAGGCACAAGAAGAATTCAGCAAGTATTACAACAAGAAGAGATCAGGACATCACCGGTTTTCGGTGGGACAAGTTGTAGTCGTCCGACGACTACCGCAGCATACGGGCGAATCGACGAAACTTCAGCCCAAGTATCGAGGTCCGATGCTAATTACGGAGGTTCTGCCAAGCGACACCTACCGTATAACAGACCTGCTAACCGGGAACGGTTATACAACGACTGCTCATTGTTCTCAATTAAAGCCGTATAATCTAGCGAGCAGCGAGCACGAAGATCAGTATGAACTAAGCGCAAGGGGCGATACGGTATTGACCGTAGATTCAGACGCAAGCGGAGAACAGTTTAGTACGCCGGATAAGTTTTCGATGACCGAACCGGTGGCTAGTGCGAATGACAACTCGGATTATGGCGACGTCGCGAGATCAACACAGCACTCGCCGAATACTGCCGCTGACTCCGCTGGATACACTGGCGAAAAGAAGGATGAGAACGCCGCCGATCGGGAAGACGAGCCACAATCGACGACTCATCCGGCGGCTGTTACGACTGTCGACTCTCCCGGGGAGGCAGGTACCGTCAAGGAGAAGCGAGCGCGGACCACACGAAGCGGTCAAGGGTTGGACGCAGAGGCGGGAGCGGAACAGAGACGAAGCTCCAGGCGTCGGCGACAACCAAACTATTATTATAATGATTATTAAACGCCTAAAAGTTCACTCGATGAGGACATCGACAATCTATCGGTAGCATTGGCCGAGTGTGAGAGTCGGGTTTCATTCATTTCTTTATGTGCATTGGTGTCAGTTGATCTCTTGACGGTGTTGACGTTGCTTCCCCCCCTTTCCCCTTTTGTATGACTACTTTGTTGTGTCTCTACAAGATTCGAGCAGACAGCAGAGTCAGTGGAGGTGGGGGAAGAATTAGAGAACGGGGAAAGGGGAACCGGCTTTATCATAGAGAAAGATGGTTAGCGAACATGTTGCAATGTGCACTCTGGCGACGGCTGCCGAGGAGATCGGGTCGCAGAGCAGTTACGCGAACGACGTAAGACGTCGTAGTTGTCGGCAGTGTAGCCGTATGAGCGGCGGTTGGCCGAAGTTGAAGTTGTTTATATTTTTTTAATAAACCTTACGCTGTTGAAAGCCAATCAGTTGTACTCTGTGGGATCCTCTACTACGTAGGCAGAAGATAACAATTTTCTGCTTACAATATATATATATATATATATATATATATATATGTGTATATAGTTTCCGGCGATGAGAGAAGAGAAATAGTAGTAGCAATACTCTAGCGCAGCCGGATGCGGTGCTCTTAAGCCATGACTTACAAGACCGTATGCACTCTAAGGCCTTTTTCGAGTGGCCACCATTTACCTTGGAACAGTCGTTTACATTCTCTTCGGCGTGCAAATCGGGTACAGGAGTTTCACGATGCACAGTAAGCAAGAATTCGAGCATATAATTAAAGTAATGGAGGTCCCTGAGGACAGGTATTAGAATACGCTATGCGAGATCAGTCAGCGTCAGATTCTCGCTGGTGGATACGGTTCACGACCTCGGCAGCGACGGATAAGCGCGGCGCAGCATGTCTTCAAAACAAGGGCCATGCCCCTCCGACAATTAGGAGAATTTAGGGTATACAGTATTTTCACGTAGATATTCTCTAGCTGACTCTTTTATATTATCTTTAACGAGACGACATGCCACAGTATATTAAAATCAGATCTGTGCTCAGATCGGGACCCTGTTAGATGACGAGTCGGTGAGGATCGCGGTCGGACTTCGTTTAGGGACAGAGCTTGTGTACACTCATGCCTGCGTCTGCGGAGACGTCGTCCAGCCAGATGGACGCCATGGGCTGTCCTGTATTGTCAGCGCAGGTAGGCGATCAAGACGCCAAGCCTTGAACGAAACCTTTAACAGAGCTCTACGATCCAGTGGTCTATCGTGCGTCCTGGAGCCCGTCGGACTAGACAGGGAGGGCGGGAAGACCCTGACGGTCTGACCTTAACTCTATTCGAGCGCAAATGCATGCTGGTTTGGGACGCGATAGTTACTGACTCATTAGCCCCTTCAATGGTCAGTGCTGGCGCGGCTTGAGTCGTCTGTCGCTGTATGTGCAACGGGGCAATGCGGCCTCGGTTCGAGGAACCCTACAGAAATGGCTGGTCCCTACACTGTACCCCCGTAATGGTGCACACGTTCACAGGGACCCAAATGTCATGGTCGCACCGTGAATGATTGATTGCATTGAATAAATAATAATAATAATAATAATAATAATAATAATAATAATAATAATAATAATAATAATATTGAAGGAGTGCCGGCCAAACAGTGCGGACGTGTGCATGTCGAGCTCCGAGAAAACACGTCTATTCGTGTGTGCGCAGGATGGCGAACCTAGGAAGTGACATGCCGGAGTGTTGCCTGTAACTCAGTGATCGGTTTGGTGTACTGTGTGTAACTATGCGACAGAGGCTCAAGCAGCCATGAGGCTGTTAAGATCCACACGAAATGGTGAAGCAAAACGCGTAATTCGCGTAACAGTCCGTAGGCTCCCAGAGGCACGCCGCTGCCGTTTAAATTCAATTTCTAACGGCTGCTCAGCTAGATTTGGATTTTGGAACAGCTAATCTACAAAGTGGCGCCAACAGAGATTTCAACAACTCATCGCGCGACAGCTACAGCAACCACTTTGTCATCACTAGAGAAGCAGCAGCAATACCACATAATTAAAGTTAATTAATAAGATAGTGTTAACATATAATGTTATTGTTCGTAATAATGTAATTATAATGTCATGGAATATTACTGCAAGAACCATGTCTATAATAATAATAATAATAATAATAATAATAATAATAATAATAATAATAATCAGAAAACTACGAGTTAACCATGAGCTCCCTACCTTTAGCCCATACTAACCCCGATCAACCCCAACTACGATCACAACAGTCATATACCTGCGAAATATGCAGGAAGTCCCTAAGGTCACTCCGCGGCTTGCGTATGCATACGACACATCTCCATCCGGCAGATACCCGGCCTCCACTCAGTCAACCCTTGAGAGACACGTCGTCGCCTGCGTTGCTTTTGGCACAAGACGATCCGAACAGGCCATCGGATACGACCCTCGACTCAATTACGCTAATTCGTTTCCTGGCCCGGGTGCATCGAAACAATAAACTAGTCAAAGTGATACCCAGAGGAGTAAGAGAAATATGCTGCGCAGCATACGCTGAAGCACTTTCCAACTTCAACACAAGGAAAGACAACGCGTCCTGGGAGAAGCTTCTAATAATGCCAATACTCTTGCTACGCATCCCAGCACTGAGAAACAATGATTGGTCATTATGCCAAATAATCAGGAAGAACGTTACTGAATCGCGGTGGAAAACACTCGCAAGTCTCTTAGACGAGTGTAACCGTAACAATATACAGTACGACACATCACTTGATACAGATCACGACAGAGGGAAGATGGCAGAGCGCAAATTAGATGAAGGTGATGTACGTTCCGCCGCACGGATCCTTCTTTCGACCGACTCTTTTGCACCATTTAACGATTACACGGAGCAGGAGTTAAGAAAGAAGCACCCCCCTCCGTTAGCAGACGCAAGCGAACGCCTAGGATCCCTCAAGGCACCAGTAACAACAAGAGGACACACCGTATATCATAAATTGGTTGTTGACGCCGTCCGATTTTTCGCCGTAGCATCCGGACCTGGATTAGATGGGCTGCGTCCCCGACATCTCCGGGACATGCTTGACAATTCAGTACCCTCATCCGGGAGACTTCTGGAAGAAGTTTGCTCTCTGGTGGCCTCGGCACTAAACGGCAGCCTGCCTTCTTCTTGCCTGACGACCTTTTACGGGGCAAATCTTACGGCCCTAAAAAAGAAGGACGGTTCAATCAGACCTATAGCATGTGGCCTTGTAAAAGTAGCATGTAAAAGGAGGCGCGGAGGCAGCCGTTCACGCTGTACGAGCATACATCGAAACAGACGGTCCTGTGCGGGTTTTAGCGAAGCTAGATTTTAGCAATGCTTTTAACACAATACGACGCGACGTAATATTAAAAGAAGTAAGACTACACGTACCGGAACTCTTTCCACTTGTATGGCAATGCTACAGGGACCCGTCACTTTTATCCTGGTGTGACAAAGAGCCACTTAAATCAACAAATGGAGTGCAACAAGGGGACCGTTTAGGCCCCGTCTTGTTCAGTCTGGGAATCTCCAGTCTAGTGGCACGAATGAGAAGCCCATTGAACATCTGGTACCTGGATGATGGTACATTAGGAGGACCGGCAGAAGTGATGGCCGCTGACATACTTAAGGTAATAAAGTTTGCAAATAAAGGAGGGACAATCCTCAATCTTTCCAAGTGCGAAGTTATAACGGTTGAGGGGGACACCCAGGAACGAGACGAAGCACGCAAAACCATTGCTGCCGTTCTACCAGGCTGTAAGCAAGTTAACCCGGCCGAGTTAGAAGTTCTTGGAGCTCCACTTAGTCCACAAAGTATTTACAAGACCTTAACAGAAAACGCCGGGCGTTGCTGCAGACACGGCCTCGTTTGTTGGCCATGCACTCACAAGCTACACTATGTCTTTGGAGATATAGTTTAGGTTCCCCGAAATTCAACTACACATTGCGCATCTCACCGACAAGCCAATGTCCCGACGCCCTGCAAGCGTATGACGACTCTACGAGAGACATACTGAGTGAAGTCTTTAACATCGATTTCACGGACGATACGTGGCGAAGAGCAAGCTTCCCCATAAGAGAAGGTGGACTGGGTGTTCGATCAGAGGCAGAGGCGCTAATCGACCCGTGTGCTCACCACCGGCTGCACATAGCTAAGCAGGAGGCAGAGTCGCTTGTCAAGCTAAAGTTGAATCCAGGTCCTGGGGAGAAACGTGTAACGCAGAGAGTGCTTGATAACTACAGATGTAAAGTTATAGCCCGTGAGATCACCGAAAGTCTTGAGTCTTCTACGGAGAAGGCAGTTTTCTTGGCCGCACGAGACACCTTCAGCGATGGATTCCTTAGGGCTTTCCCGTCGACACAGCTCGGCACCATGCTGGACAACGTCTCATTCCGCATGGTGTCGGCTCTCAGAATCGGCGGGTCGATATGCGAACCACACATTTGCAAGGCCTGTGGAAAACCAGTAGAGAAGAATGGCCTCCACCCGTTGAGCTGCATCAAGAGTGTGCAGTGATTCAAAGAGCTCTCCGGAGGGCGGGAATACCTAGCATGCTGGAACCCAGACTAGGACTTCATGACGATAAAAGGCCCGACGGTGTCACTATTCCGCCGTGGAAAAAAGGCAAATCTGCTTTCATTGGCAGTTTGCAGAGGAAACGCCGCGTCTATATTAGGTGCGATGGGCTGACGACAGCAAGAAAGAAACTATAAAATAATGAGTATACACATTCACACCACACAACTGTATTGCCCTAAGACATATTAAATAAATAATAATAATAATAATAATAATAATAATAATAATAATAATAATAATAATAATAATAATAATAATAATAATAATAATAATAATAATAATAATAATAATAATAATAATAATAATAATAATAATAATAATAATAATAATAATAGATCAGCATCCGTATACTTCATCAAACAATTTAAACATAAGTACGTCTACAATCTATAGTCTTAGCTAGCGTAGACGGGTTTCATTTTCACAGGTGTGGTCATGGATGCTAGATGCTCTTGTTTTGGAAACATGTTTGAGCAAACCTTCCTGCTGGCTAGCCTTGCATGCTGACATCATTACCATTTATTAGCAATAACGAATGTTGCATTTACCTATTATATTGTATTGTCTCTTATATTATAGCACGCTCTTGTATTTTTCTCAGATGTCCGAAATCACTCTGCACTTGACGAGCCACGGCAGAAGAGCTGACCTGCCAAGCCGAAAGGCCTGTTATCATGGCTGCTTCGACTGATATTCGGTGAAGACGCAAAGCCATGTTACAACAAAAGTCGTGAAAAGTTGTGCTGATGTCTATCGGCCGACTAAAATCACGACGTTTTTCTCAAGCAGCCGCTTTTTCGTGTGTAACAGACCTCGAGTCCAAGGATCTACTTATCACGTCAAAACATTGCTGTATGCAGACAACCTTGTCATTTTCATGTTCAGAAGTCGTTTTCATGTTCAACAGGCATTAGCAAGACTCTGCGCGTACAAAGCTATGAAAGTCCGCCGGAGAGGGCGACTAGCCGAATATGACCCTCTTCGTATAGGGCCAACAACCCTTGAGTATGTGATAGCTTCAAGTACTTGGGGGTGGTACACTACCTACCAACGGCCGATGCTTTAAGGAGCACATTCAGGGCAGGGTCGGGCAAGCCTTAATTGCGAGTGTTGGAGTGCAGACGCCATTGAAGCTATCGTTGCAGTCAACAATGGCCTTATTCGAGATGAAGGTTGCACCTGTTGTTGTGTATGGAATTCAAGTAATCTGGGAGTACCTTTCTGCGTCGCAACTTAGAATGCTCGACCGTAAAGAAGAAATAAAGCCAGCATTTCTCAAGCGTCATGGGGCTGCACCGCCCAACACAAATTAGTTTACCTCCTAGGTGGCACGCCGCTATTTATAGAAACTCTTAAACGACGTTTGAACCTTCTGACTACTCCAGCTTACTTAGAATTAAAAACATGTTTTAAGGAGGTTCTTTTTGATTCTAAAATATTCTCCGTCCCCTACGGGCTTGGAACTGAACCTGAGGTATATCTTCAATGCACCAAGGGCCGGATATGTTAAGATATCTAGGGTTTTCCCAATAGACCTTGTGGCAGCATGGCCGCTGACTCTCAGCAGTATGGTTTATCATCTATTCTCAATGAGCATCGCTCAATTCAATCAACAACAGGGATCAAACCGGCGACACCCCGGTAGATGACAACCATGACTAGCGCACTAGTCCTTTAGACCACGCCGCCATACTCCAACTTACTTAGAGCTCATTAGTTTATTGAAGAATGGCCCATAGTACTGTTCTATGGAGATCTGGGCCATCAGAGAGTTAAGCTTAAGGGTAAGGTGTGTTTAGTGGGAATGGGTCTCAGCGGGCTAACACCCTTCCGCTGGGTGAGAAAAAAGCTTATTGGAGCAATGACCAACGACGCATGGAAGGAACTTTACAGGTTCATTAGGCAGAAAGTAGTACGTTTTGCAGTTCAAGGATACCACCACATTCTCTGCAGAACATTAGGTTTTCATGTCCCATGTGATGCTTGTATTTGCAGTAGGTGCGGGAACTTTTGCGCCAGGTACCACGTAGCGTCATGCCTAGCAGTAATTTGTTAGGGAGTCTCGCTCTAACGAAGGGATTCTAAAGGCGTATTATTATGTCATGAGAGCATCGGAATAGAGATTGTACTCGGATTGGAATCATATAGATATATTTGAATACGGACCTGGCATGCGTATACAAACACAAGTTTTACAATGTATCTAACAAAAGTGATAATAAACGTCATATAAATATAAATATTGACGATATATTGGTATTATATTTATTCACGAATTACTGTTGTAACACGCAAGATTGTGCAAAGTAAATATAATAATTAAACAATGCATGCGCATACTAAGCATATGCCAATCGCTGAGCATCAACTTGTGTGCTAGCAATGAATGTTGCATTCTTCACAGAGGTTATATACGCAGTTATCGATCTCATAAAAGTCGCCTTTCAAGCACACGTAATGGTGAGAGCCATGCCAGGTAATCTTGCTTTCTCTGGGCGGCTCGCTTCCACGCCTCTGAAAAAAGCAGGACCTTGTGTAAAATTGCGCATTGCAAAGTTTATATTTCAGTATTTTTTAAATGCTTTGTGCGCTTTAAGTACCGTTTCAATGAACCGCAACCTAATGTAAAGTTTTCGGGCTGACCCTCAGCCAAGATTTAACGTCCACGGAACTGTTCGTCACATTGCTTCATAGACACACCCCCATTTGTGGACGCATTTTTTGGCAATCCCAGGATACGCTTCATAAAGCAGGCTTTCACTTGCTCTAAACCGTTAAGGGTAACGAATGTGAAGCGCGGCTCTACCACAAGGAGGCAATATTGTACTGCAAAAAAATAAGTACCATTCCAGCATATTGTATAACTCTCAACTTGGGCAATTAAGACTGGTCTGTGGTAAGCTACATTTATATATGTTATACATTCCTTTGGTCAATACGTGCATAACGAAAAGAACTTCAACAGTTTGTGAACATGTCCTACTTTTATAAAATTTCTAACTACAAATTTAGCTAAAGACCCCGCTGACCTCCACGACCTCATTGACAACACAAGGGAAGCCACCATTATTACATCATAATGCAGTCACAACACTAACCTATCTGCAACGACGACGGAAGCTAACAGCTGTGCTAAAAGACTAAATTATATTCCACCCGGGTCTACAAACATATATATATATATATATATATATAATAATAATATATATATATATATATATATATATATATATATATATATATATATATATATATATATATATATATATATATATATATATATATACAGATTCAGTGTGTAATGTCTCCGTGCTAGGAGAACCATATGCGAATGCATTCAGGTGTTTCCGGCTACAACTGGCGATTCAAACGGCGCCTCATACGCCTGGTAGGCAGTGGAAGAGCGGACTATCCGACACGCATATGGTCGTACATTTATTGCGGAGAGGTCTTGAGAGGTTTTGTGACTGTTGCACTACCACAACTCCCAACCCCAACAGGTACGGACAGGTTACAGACAGACTACCTGCAAAACCACTTGTGTGGTTTGTAACGAGACTGAAGGGAGTATACAAACTTTAGTTTAGTCCCATAGGCATTGTAGGTACAACGTGTGTAGCATAACAAACACATTGATAGTACCGCGTAGTATCTAACATAGCAAAATCGATACATTAAGACAGCCCAACATGCACGTATACATACGGTGTTAATCTAGTATAGAGAGCTAGTGCAATAGTACAAATCAAGGTACACATTTTATGTACTTTAATCGTAATCCATCATTCAAATGATAAGATTGTAACGCACCGAACGCATTGTAGAGAAGCCGCATGAGGTCAGAAAGTGATCGAACTCTTCTAGAGTGAGCAGCCGAATCACCCGGCGGTACTAAATTCCAGTATGACTACTACCTTCACAAAAGGCACTCAGCAGGCTCACATCGGCTTCAATCTGGTCCACTGCGGTGAGAATGACTTAGTAGAGCGGGGGCGTTCCACTGCGTCCCACCACTCAAGTTATGCTTCTCCAAAGCGGAGATGAAGGTGTGTTGCCCCAAACGCAGAAGGAAAGCCAAAGAATGTTTGCTATGGTGCGTTTATGGGCCATTGTGGTGATCCGTTGTACCGGTCGTATCTCGGGCGACTCGGTCATCGCCGTTTGGAAATTCCCGCCAAGCCATCCCGAGTTGGCTCCCCGAGTTGGCTCTAGAAGAGCTAACAACTTTGATCTCCCCGAGTTGGCCCTAGAGCTAAAAACTTTGATCGTTTGCGGTGAACTTCGAGATATAGACAGCGCTAAATATATTCACGCTCAAATTGTCCCTATTGTACGATACGTCCTGCCAGCAATAGCACCGTTTCGCACAATAAGCTATATTTCAATATCAAGGTCGTGTTAGATCTACCCCAAAACGCATCTACTGCCTTCACGCTTGAACTATTCCACAAACAAATGATGATTGGGCTTTGATGCTCTATGACAGCAAGGCATTCAATTGTATTTATTTTGATATTAAGTTAACATTTGAAACTGCCTCATTTAATAAACTTCTGCAGGTCATCCGGAGTTATGGTGTTAAGAAAAAAAAGAGTCGAGTGGATAGCTACATTCCTACGTGGCAAAACTTTCCGCGTCTGTATCAATGACCGCCTATCACCCTGTGCTCGAGCCACTTCTGGCTGTCTACAGGGCACCATACTTGGGCCGCGTATGTACATATTGTATACTGATTAACTAAAGTATTGTTGATGATGATGTTAAGGCTGCGGCCTTAAAACAGTATTAGGCAACTTGTTTGAATGGTCTTGTAAACTTGATCTTAAATTGTCCGTACAAAAGTGAGCTATTCTACAGTTTGGCAAATCGAATCCTAGATACTCCTACACCTTTGGCGATGAGCATCTACAAGCTACAACTACTATGAAAGACTTGGATGTACTGACTTGTACTAGTTTAAAATAAAGTGCACATATAACTGAGAAAGAAAAGTAAGAATTATAAGAAAAGTTAACTAGATATGCGGACGTTTGTACTGTCTTACGCTAGGCTCTACGTCAGTCTCAGCAAACAGTATTTGTTACCAGTGATGCTGTACGCGTCTTCTGTTTGGAACACAGGACTTGCGAAGGACAAGAAACGGATTTTTACAATACACATCAGATTTTTAAAACGCTTTGGATACCGGTGCGATATTGACCCCAATGAGATCGAATGTGATCCAATTTTACAGCTTTTAGAAGACAACGATACCAAAATGTTTGATCAAATCTGTCAGAACGAGTAAAAACTGTAATACTTTTTTAACAAGCTCGTAATACCAATACGTAGTGGCGCAAATTTTCACGCAAAAGCCGCCGCAAAAAAAAAACTTTTGTAAACAGCCTTTTTGCATGGCGCAGTAGCCTGCGTTTAATAAAAACGAACCCTTACAGGAGATTTCGCCCTAGACAGACTACAGCTTAGAGGGGCTGTACTCACAGTATGAAGAGAGTTTTGGGAGACACGCAAAATGAAGTTTGCATCTAATAACTATACAGACGGACGAGCGTTTTGCTCGAAAAGCTGGAAGAGAGGAACACAGAAAAACCGAGCATGAGTTTGTCAGGTCACATGGCACTGCTTCTGTTGGTATAGATCCTCAGGGACGTCGAGCACTTCAATGATTTGTTCAATATCAGGTTTACTATGCATTGTGAACCGCCTGTGGCCCGTATACACGCCAGAGAGAATGTAAACGACTGTTCCAAGGTATATGGTGGCCACTCCGAACAAACCTTGAAGTGCATACGGTCTCGAGAAGAGGGCCAAATAGCCTATGAAATTACTTCCCGTTGCATTAGCGCCAGAATTTAGGCAAGAATAACGTACATTTTGATCGAGTAGAACTGCATGGCTGCGGTGGCGGTGCAAAACAAGCACTAGATTCACTATATATAGTACAAGAGAATGCGATCGATTTTGGATTTAAACTGCGTTCGACGGGACTATTTATACGCGGAAAGGCTTAGGATACCAAGCATGATGCGCACACTAAATGAAGGAACCCGCCAACGTGGCAACAATAAGAACTGGCGAGTCATGGAAAAACGCGGTTGTGCGCTGCACGTGTGTACATGCACCAACATGATGGTTAAGGATTAGAGAGCCATAGAAGAGCACGATGTACCTGAACGACCGAGATCGAAAGATCGAGTTTGTCAGCCGGCTGCAGCTGTCATATACATCTTATGTGCTAAAAGATTACGTGACACGGGTTGTACGTATAGAGGCTGATGTTAAAGTAGCAAAGCTGACGTGCTTAAACTAGCCATATTATAACAGCTTTCACGCGCAAGTGAATGCTGACATATGGTCCGCCCACACCCGCTTTCATCCTTTTCGTGGCCAGCTTAATCTATACCGAATCCGCGGCCCAAATGGACGCACCAGCAGAAACGAAAGGCGAAGGCGCCTAAATGAAGATGGCTTGATGCCAAGAACACCAAAGTCACGTGACACAGACCCAACATATAGCAACACTGATGAGCTTGCGCAGAGCCTGCGATCAAAACGTCTCGTATGGAATTTTGAGTCATTGGAAACGCTGTGCATAAGGCGTTGTCTCGCAGCAAGAACTACTGAGTAGTTCCAATAAGTAAAAATCGCATGTTTATAAGAGCTAGGGTTGAGCTCACTACTTCTTCAGAAAAAAACTGTATGTTCTCTAGTTGTCCAGTTTCCTCCGTCTGCGCCAACAACATGTAATCAACGCGTTTACAAAGCGAGATGGCATCCAAGATAATTCCAATATCGTGTAAATTTTTTTTAGAACTTATCTAAGTTCATTAGCTGTAGATATCATTTTTGACGCCGACTTGATTCGGCTACAACGGAAAGGGAAGTCCGTTGCCCGAAGGCAATGAACCAATTATCGACGCGGCGTTTCCGCGTTGTATTTCAACTGATATTCTTTGTAGCAAGAACTGCCATGCCCTTCTATCGCCGGTTGACGCGGCGACTCTGGATCCCAGCTCCGTTAGAAAGCTCTTTGTGATTTTTCCCATTGGGCCTAATGTCTCGAAGGCGATTGGTTGAACGATGAAATTTTGCTCCAGTTCACGGTACTTTGCCAACTTGCGATCTTCAGCGAGGCGAGCGGCTGCTCCGACCTCTCGGCTGGTATGGCGAGCATACGAAGCGGCCAGCGTGCAAGACACGGTGACGTCATACACGAGGCAGCGACCTTCATTCCATGGAACTAGAGTCAGGCCGTCCGGACGCAGTTGGCTGTTGGCTGACAGACCGACCGGCTCTTTGACTGCAGGTATGTGGGCTGATTGCATTGCCCGGTGTATTACGTCGATCAGCGCCGAATGCCTTGAAAACCTACCGGCGCTCCTTTTGCAAGCCAGAGCATGCTCACCCGTAGAAGACACCGGTAGGTCACATCTAGCACAGTTATGTGCGAAGCAGACTGATTCCCCCAAACGCAGGCCGGAGACGATGCGGAGTGTGGTATTGTCCAGCATCGTCCCCAGCTGCGGTGAGGGTATGGCCTGAAGCCATTTTCCGCTCATCGGATCGATCACGGCTCTAAGCCGCGCCTGCTCTTTAACGTTGTTCGCCTGGACCATTAACCGCTCTTGGATCGACTACTTGCAAGTCCAGGGCTGATTGTGAAATGCGCTTCGGCAGTGGACCCTATTTTTCTGCATAGAAGCGGCAGGCTTGTTCCGATTGGGCGATGAAACTTGTGTAGGCATCCGGCGGTGCGATCCCTGACACCAAAGTCTCGGTGTCCTTTAGGGACCCGAGGTAGGCAGAAATGGCAATCTGCGAAGCCATGCGAATCCCCATTCCCCCTGCGGACGTTGGGAGCGAAGCTTGTAACCACGAGGTTTGCCTAAGCTGAACGTTTAGTATACCCTGAAGGGTACTTCGCAAGGTTTCGTCAAACGATTGAAGCAGGTCCGGTTCGGCATACGCTCGTGAGCACCGCAAGAGGTACATCAGCCTCGGAGTTGACAAACTTACGCGAAGCAGGAAAAGGGCTGGATGAGCGTCCAAGAGTCGCAGTCGAGAGCACCAGCGAACAAGGTCAGAGCCTTTTTTGGTTAAAGATACGCCAATAGAGTCGTCGAGAATTGGCGCCCCTAGAAGCTCGAGTTCGTGGTCAGCAATCAATTTGGCAGCTGGTAGAAGATTGCGCACCATTTGAAGCATGGAGCCGAGACGAGGGGCCTTTTGAAAGGGAAAGAAAATTTCGCATTTAGAGTCGTTCAACTTGAGTCCTGAAACCGCCTCGAACTCTATAACCTGGGCAATGTCTCTCTGCACCGCCGAGGCGTCACCCGCGAGAGTTCCGTCGTCCAGAAACCAAGGTCGAAGTTCGGAAGAAAGGCGTACTTGAAGTTCATGAATAGCAATGCAAAATAAAGCGGGGCCACAGGGGTCGCCCTGTTGAACACCGGAGCATGACTCGATAAATTCTCCCTGCCAAATTAGCTTGCTCGGAAGCCTGTACATCTGGTATACAAGCGGGTAAAGTCGAGGAAGGTGAGTGCGCACAGCCTTAAGCAGGTGGTCCCGCCTGAGCATGTTAAAGGCGTTTTTAAAGTCCAGCTTGACGAGCACCTTGTTTGGAGCACTCCTGTTGTGGTCAACGAATGCCCGAGTTGCATGGACGGCCGCTTCTGCACCCCCGCGAATCCCGCAGCCGAGCTGATGAGGAGAGACCATCGCGACGATGTCTGGCATGCTCTTCCTGATTATGATTTTTCCGACTAAGCGGCGCAAAGTCAGACCGACGGCAATGGGTCTAATGCCACCATCTTTCTTGCGCAACGCAATAAGTGAGGCCCCGTAGAAAACAGGTAGCGCGAAATCAGGCAACTTGCCATTAATAGCAAGATTGACAAAGCGTACTAGGCTTAGAAGAAGTCGGTTCTCCTCGCCGTCTCTGCCAATAAGGTCCTTCAAGTGGCGCGGTCGAAGGCCATCAGGGCCGCCGCCTGAGCTGTTAGGAAAGCTCCGGATGGCGTTGAAGACGTCCGTCGCAGACACGGTGATCTCATGGGCCTCTCCGGCAGATGCGGGAGGCGGGGAAAAGGATAAGTCAGGTGGACTTGGCGGATGTTTGTCCAGGAGGGCCAGCCTTGTTTCGGCAGAGAGCGGCGCTACTGAGTCGGTTGATAAAAGGACCCTTGCTGCGGAGGAAACATCGCCGAGAGCGAGTTTTCCCTGCACAACTCGAACCATCCCAGAATTGTTGTGCGACGAAAATTCTTGCCGACTAAGTAATGTTAAAGCATATGGGTTAGTTTCGGAACCATTTCCCGCCCGGAATCGGTTAAGATTCTCGCGTAGTACCGATGTGAGGGTGCGGCCGCGTTCCTTCTGGGATGGTATGCAAAATACTGCAGTTGGGAATTGTTGTGCTTGCCGTTGAGCAGACCTCATTGATCAGAGTTGCAAGCTCCAGAGACATTTGGTCGCGAATACCCCGGGGTACACAGGAAATCATCTTAGATGCGCTCATTATTTTAGACGTCATGAGGATAACGTCATGCAGTGACGACTGAGCCGGTGTGCTTGCAGTCGAACTTGCCTGGGGTACGTCTCTTGTAGGAAGATTCGGACCGTTGCTTGCGCGACCGCTGACAGTGGGAACGGCCCATCTGCGGATGTCTTGTTGTGACGTCATTGTGAGGCCGCAGGAGACTCCAGTGCGTTGTCGCCCGCGACAACAGGGGAGGTCGCTGTCAACGCGGGATCAGCTTCGGGTGCGCGCAAGCAAGTCAAACTTGAAGCGACAGCAGACAGCAGAGCGTCTTTAAGCTGATCGCGCAGGCCAGCGGTGAGGTTGTTTGGGGATCCGATAGCGGGCCCAACCGAAGTGACTTGTGTAGGCGCGCCAGGGAGAATGCACGAGAATGCCTTCTCGATCGCGCTACTTATGTGTGTTACAGTGGTTTCGATAATGGTCGGTATGATCTTTTCAGTAATCGCGAGCATTATCCTGTCAAGACAGTCACCTTGCAGTGGAGCGATAGCATTCGGTGAGAGCTCCTTAACATCCCCTCCTGTTTTTTGAAGCTGCTTTACAGGTCGTGAAGGAGCCTTAGCCCCGTTTTGGACAACTGCAGAGAAAGACCGTTTGGGTAGCGAGGCCGATGGCTGGACCTTAATACCGTTTTGGACAACCGCAGAAAAAGACCGTTTAAAAAAAGATGCCGACGGCTGTATGTCGTTCACGGGTGAGCAGATTTTCACCGTGGGAGCGGACGCGTTTTGTTGAATGCGTAGTGGGGCTGACTTCCTAAGCTGTTCCATCCGGTTCCATCCAGGAGGCGATGAGGGCACGATCCCCAAGTAGACTCATGAGCCCCCTTACAGAGACAGCACTTTGGGGGTTGAGTACAGTCTTTGCGGAGGTGATTCGTAGAGCCGCAACGGCGGCAACGTGGGGACGTCCACGGGCATTTCGGCCTGATGTGGTCTAGGCTGAAACACCTGTAGCAATGGTGGGGCTCTCTGTAGAGCACCACGCCGTGAGTTTTCAATCCGAGACGAACCTCGGCAGGAAATTCGATGCCCGTAAAGGTGAGAATAACGCTGTCCGTCGGCATTACAATGCCAGTCCTGGCGCTTTTCGACCGCACCCGGATGGCCTCGGTCACACCCAGAGATTGCAGCTCGTTGGCAATTAAATCCTCACTGAGTGACGGATGAACGCCACAAATTTTGCCTTTAACAGTAGATCTTTGGCCACTCGTTCGTGATTTAACAGGAATACCTGCGAGGTGAGTTAGACTCAGCAAAGTAGCCCTGTCTACCATATCGGAAGCCACAATAATGAGTTCACCGCTGCGAGCAAAGCAGGGCTCATCGATTTCACCTTTTATGTGCTGGGCTATATCAATGCACACTTTTGTAAAATTTTTCTCGAGTAGCTTGTCGTCGGCTGAGAAGAGAACTGCTTCAGTGCGCTCTTTAGTTACAATATTAGGAGCAGTCGTCTTTGGAACCGGTTTACCGCCAGCACCGACCTCAGTCCCACCCTCATTATCGCCATCAATCAGAGCACCATCATCATCTCCTGCCACATGAATATCATCAAGTGGAACGGATTCTCCCCCGCTGCCAGATGACACTGTCTGTCCCGAGACGATCGCGCTGCTTTCGTCTCTAGATTCGCAGACGATGGTAGCAATATCCCCCGTTGTCTGGCCGATTACCGTGCTACAACCAGCAACATAACTGGCGCCGGTTGTTGCAGCACCTGACGTTGACAGCATAGTGGCAATGCCGACGTCTCTTGCCTCTTTCGACGATTGCTGCTGCTGGGGAGGGCTGGTCGCCTGCCGTTTCTTCTTCTTTGTGCTGCATCCCTTTCCACTTGTTGACGGAGAGCCGGCAGCGGCGGCGGCGATCTCTGCAGTTACGGCCGTTTCGGCGCCAACATTTCGAACACAGCTGACTGGCGGATCGTCGTTGTTGTTGACGTCTGCCGGTGGCGTTGTTGTTGTCGTCGTCGTGCCTGCTATGGGTTTCCCAGATGGTGGGTCGCCCTTAGGCGAGTGTTCAACGGCCATGACGGGTCAATTCACAGCACAAAAGATGCACAAAACAAAGAAGTTGAACTGCACCAATTCTCAACGTCAGGTATGATCTAGAACACACTGAGATACACCAATAAAACAGAGAACTGCGGAAACAATCCTTACCGCTCGAATGTAAACATTCGAAAAAAAAAAGGTGTAAAAAACGTGTAAATTATAGGACGAGTACGGACGTATCCCAAAAGATAGATGGTCCATTACCTCTTATGAAAGTTCAAAGTGCGGTTGAAAGATTGCAGATTAAAAAGGCCGTCGGACCCGACCTCTTCTGGAATAAACATATAAAGGCGGCGCTTCTCCAATACCTCCTTCGGACGGCACTATTAAACAAGTGCTTAGAAACAGGTGACATTATAGCAACCTGATCAGAATGCTTTATCCATAGTCTTGGCGAGTCATTGCAAAGGTAAACTACATCTATGCGATTTTATCATGTCTCCTGGCGCGCCGGCTTTTCGTGAGATGTTCGAAACTTTTAGACGACGTGAAATACTCGGTCACCTTCGAGCACCAAGCATTGAAAGTCTTTGCCCGCTCCGATTCTCAGTCCTTCCTGTGTTCGCATAAATCTTTAATTTTTTTTTTTCTAGATTTGCCCGTGTACGGATTTTTTATGTCGTGGCTAAGTTTACTCCACTCCGGCATTTACCTTGTCTAAATTGGAAACCATGCAAACCAATTTAAGAGTGGCCGGTCTGGGTCTCGAACCCGGTCCTCCCGAATGCAAGGCAAAGGCTTTGCCACTAAGCCACCTCGCTCGGTATTATTATCTTTATGAGGATTACCTCGTGATATATATATTATTATTATGGTTTATTAACACCCAGGTTGGGTAAATTTTAAATAAGTACATCAGTCTCAATCAGTGTTTTTTCTACGTCACCGGATCTTCCCTCACCTTGCGAGTTCAGCTATTGATTGCACTGCTGGACATGCTGCGGCGTGATGATATATATATATAGCAGAGTGTTTATGGATCTAAAAAAGTCTCTGATGATGCTGGAGACATACAGAGAGCATAACGGTTTAATGATTTACGTGTCGAAGACAAAGGCTGTGAAGTTCAAATGGAAAGAAGTTCGGCACGCCCCCAAATACGTGATAGTCGTATATTAAGTGATGCTTCTGTAAATAAATTTCAGAGTTTACTTCTCTGGGTGTTAAGCTAGCGTCTATACATTATATCCTTCATATGTTCGGGATTAATGGAAACGAATGTATTTTTCGAGACCTAATGAACACATGTAATGTAATATAATTAACAATACTGGAAGGTGGTGTATTATTCTTAAAAAAAAAGAATGTAATCGCTGTAATTTAAGACTTGGAGAATGCACAAGACTTTGTACTTTGAAACAGAAAAACACAATATAGTCGGTACAGATGCAGACCGCGACCTAAAGGACAGTGTCAGCCAACACAGTACATACAGGTAAGGCTGGCTCACAAGAGTTAGGTTTGCAGACCGAGGACGATTGTACAGAAGAAACATAAATAAGTTGGTATGATTCTAGCGCAGTTGGTGCTGTGTTGTCCTTAACGTTGCAGCCGATAATTGTAGTACACTCCATTCGGGAAACATCTTTAGCGTACCGAAAGTCGTACTCGCGCCCATGCAAGCATCGCACCTACCGGGTCTTTAGTGTAAACAGTAGAGCTGATGCAGGGTTGCGGTGATATGAATACTAGTGAGAAAACCATATCATTAGCTATATATATATTAGCTATATAGAGATCCGCAAATACAAATATAAACATGAAAATATAAAGGCACAACGTTTTTTAACCCATAATGTAAAGCGGTGAAGTGTGTCATTTGTAGCTGCACAGACTTTAGCTCACATAAACTGTATTAATTTGCACTAATGATGTGCGCATTCAAAACTATTAAGCGGAAGAGAAAAACAGTGCTATGAGCAACATCAGTGAATACACGTAATATACATTAGTGCCAAGAAAGCCTGGCTTCTCCTTTTCTTTTTGTTCTGGGAGGTTTCAGGAATGCATGATGCACATGCGCCACTAGCAGCCTGCGTGACTAGTGTGAGACTCGCAAACCCACTAAACCCGGACTCCTCCCCCCCCCCCCCCAGGCTCGGTATTACTTTGGCATTACATCGAAGCCGTGGGAGAGGCGTCTCTGCCGTTCTCCTTCAATCAGCTCTATCCCTGACTATCATCCCGCATGTCTACCTGCAGTTGGATAGGCGGATGCCATTTTGTAATCCGTCCTGTGAGCGTGCGTCAAGACCATGAGGGCCTGGCTGCTCCTCACCCCCTCCCCCCTCCCTCGGCTCCTCGTCTCGACCACTCTCCCGAGAGACCCGCTCAAACCTCTCCCGCCTGGCCGTTTCCTTGGCTGTCTTGAGTGTCAAAACAGCGTCGAACAAGTTCGTCGCCTCCCTCCATGCCTCCGCCGAAGTCATCATATGGGAAGCCTGGCTCCTCCTATCAATTGGCCAAAGCCAAACCCATTCATAAACGACAATCATTTCAAGAATCTACTAGACAGTGTCTTTACACTACCACGAAGTTCCACTTGAGTAGAGCGCTTAAAAGTTTACACAGGTTGATTGTCCGTGGGGTTTCAGTGGAGTTTTTGTTTGAGCTCACCTATCTTGCCGTCAAGATGACTTAAGCGGCACCCTATTTGCCGTTTAAATCCTGCAGCGAATCAACTTTAACATAGATGCCAGGGCTTGAATGTCATCCCCGCTCTAGTATGAAATAATATCAATGCAGCAGCTTAGCATCCTAGATACGGTGAAAGCAAAGTTCCTCAAAGTAGTTTTAGGCCTTTCCTGAACAACCTAAACCGATTAATCTAATGCCTGTCATGTCTGCGATTCGGATTCCGCCATTCCTGTTTCTGTTACACAGTAGATAGACCATGAGACATGCCAGTCAGCTCTGGCCCTTTGGCTTTTATCCTGATACATATAACTTGCAGGAACGCAAAGTGTCTTGGATTTATTAAAGTTCAATGTTATATATGCATGTACATCACACTGAATGAGAATTTATATATATGGGTATTATCATTTCTAGCGATTGGCTCATGCTCATCATGATTGATTGATTGATTGATTTATTATTCGCTTGGCATGCATACCTAAATACACATGTCACCCTTTTTTATCAGGGGCGCTTAGAGCGGCAGCATATATGTTACCTATGCATCTGAATAATCAATGTACACTTCCATACCTACTGAGTATTTGCTTTCCATTGGGACAGCCTCTTCTTTGTAATATCGACCAGGTCCTTTCTAACGTTTGGTCCTAGAGCTAGGGCATCCGACAGCTCTATATCTCTGCTTCCCCCTAGGGCTGTACATTCTTTAACAATATGCTCAATTGACTCATTCCCTAGTCCACATGCTCGACATTCTGTACTTTGTCCCTCCATATATTTAGCTCTTTGTATCCTTGTATCCAACATCCCTGCCCTGGCATCTGCCAATAGCCCGCTCGCTTTTGAATTATCGTATACCCATTCTACCCCGCCCCTTTCCGTCTTTTCCTTTCCATATATACTTGCCAAACTCGATCTGGAACCCATCGCCAATTTCCATTTGCCTGTATATGACTTGTTCACCCTCGATTTCACCATCTTCTCCGATATTCCCGCTCTGGCCCATTGCTGACTATTGTACCCAATCTCCCTAGCTGCAAATTCTACTCTGCGATCCCACTTCGTTTTCATCTTTAGTGCCGTCTTTACCAGCTGCATCTGTTTAACCCATCTTTTACTTGTGACACTTTTAATCCTAACACTAAATCTTAGCTTACTTTGTACTTCCCTTTGTATAAATTTTGACATTCCTCCTTCGCCCTCAAGAAATTCCCTAGCGCAATTAAAACGGCAACCCAATGCAAATCTTATCACTTCTCTTTGTATTGTTTCTAACTTCTTTCCTAACCCCGCGCTGTGGACCAGAGAGGCGTTAGCAAAGGTCAATCCTGGCACATACATGGCCTTCCATATATTCCTTGTTACTATATATTTGTTAAACCCCCAGAGGCCCTTACACCTTACTGCATTTCTTCCTCTTTCAGCTTTCTTCCTCCGTAATATCTCTTCTTTTTCTAGATAATTCCCCCCTGTAGTCATTGTCACCCCAAGATACTTGTACTCACTTTTATACTCCAATTCCTTCCCCTGTACTACAAGCTTTCTTTCCTCCCTAATTCCGTTAAATACTAAAATTGCGCTCTTTTTTTCATTAAACACCATGTCTAGTTCCTCCGCTGCTTCCCCACATGCATTCAACATTTGTTGAACCTCGCTAGTGCCCCGCCCTAACACTACCATATCATCAGCAAACAGCAGCACAGGTGTCTTGATATATACACCTTTTTCCCCTATCTGCCACCCTAAACCCGTTTTATTAATCCTTCGCGCTATTCTCTCTATATACATCAAAAAAATAACCGATGACAACGGACAGCCTTGCCTGACCCCCTTAGCGACTATGAACTCTCTAGATTTTTCGGCTGCTATTATTATTCTTACCGTGTTATTTCTGTAAATTTCTTCCAGCAACTCTACCCAACTTCTCTCCAAACCCTCCTCTAGCATAATTTTATACAACTTTGTTCTGTCCACCATATCATATGCTTTCTTAAGATCTAAAAATCCTGCCACACACCCTTGTCCCCGCAATCTCGATGTTTCGACAACCTGACTTAGTAGGAAAAGGTGATCGTCTAGCCTATATCCTTTCCTAAATCCGCATTGCCATTCTCCTATTTTCTCATTTGTCTCCAGAATACTCTGCATCCTATTCTTAAACACTTGCATAAATATTCGATACGCTATAGGTGTAATTATGATCGGTCGCCTATTTTGTAGAGTGTCATTATCTACCCCCTCCTTGGGAATAAGAGAAACTCTTCCCTTGCGCCAACCCTCCGGGATTCTGCCCCCTCCAAATATATTATTAAATTGCTTCGTTAGATAATGCACGTACTCTTTTCCCAAAGCCTGTACAATTCCTACCGAAAACCCGTCAAGACCACACGCCGTTTTTGGATTCATTGTCTTTAACACGCTTTCGATCTCGTCTGCTGTGGTTGTAATTTCTGTGCTAGTTCTTGTCTTTTCTATACTGCTCACGTTAGTCGTAAAAAATAGTGCTTGTAACGCGGTGTCCATTTCATCTATTGTGTATGTTCTGTCCTGGACGTTATTTGTCATCCTTGTTTTTTCCTGTCTGACATAGTCCCAAAACTGTTTGGCTCGCTGGCCCTTGGGGGCCCCTAAAATCCTGTTAAATTCTCTCTCGTCTGCGTTTTTAATTGCATCCTGTATTAACATTTGAGCTTTATTCTTGGCTTCCTTGTAATTTTCCCAATACTTTTCTGCCTTATCTGTGTCCCTTCCCATTACCTTTCTATGCTCCTTACTCCACCTTTTCCTTTTTAGGATCATACACACGCTGTAACGAAGTATTGTATTAACGTTGTACAATCCTGTTACATGTGAATATATATATATATATATATATATATATATATTAATGAATGCTCAAGATGTACATATTTAATTAACTGCAATCGTTTATTTTTGGAACATGTTGCGCTCGCTGTTGCAATAATAGTCTAGTGCTAATCCATGTATTTACGTATTATATTTGTTACCTATGTTATGTTGTTTGTTTATCGTATATGTACATACGTCATGCCCGATACATGATAGCTTAGGGATAGCACATATTGGTGTCGGCACAAACGTTTTTACGTAGAATTAGTTTTTCTTTGGGTATAAGTAGTAATTTCCATTTAAGAGTGGCCGGTTTGGGTCATGAGTCTAGGCCTCTCGAATGCAAGGCAAAGGCTTTGCCACTAAGCCATCTAGCTCGGTTTAAGCTATATAACCCGCATGTAGCAGCTACGTCTTGTTCGCGACGTATAAGGTGTGTCTTAGGCGTTTTGCACACGCTCTCCTCACAATAGGTTCTCGTTCATGTCGTGATGGGCAAATACTAGTGGCCTGTCGCGTTCAGCTTGCCGTCCACCGCTTCCATCTGAAGATCTATGCGCGAGAGAAGTTTCATGAGATGTCCCCGGAGTGTATATGTAAACTTTGTGGCTGCCCGTGTGACCTATATAACCTTCAGCGTTGTAAAAGGGCAATTCCGCTGTCTTAACTCTGGAAATGCGATGTCTATGATGTGAACCAATCACTAATTAATAAAACTACTACCATACCTATGTTATTGTCCTATTACAAATAGTATTGTTGTAATCTTAGAGCTAAATATTATTGTAATTACCGGCACCCGATAAAACGTCTAAACCTCGACCGAATTCCCTGGCCGCGCAGTCACTTAACTAATCTGTTGTCCACAAAAAACGAGCATTCGCGCGAAACGTTGTGTTTTTTAGTTGGCCGATAGTCATCGGCACAACTTTCCACGGCAGATAATTAGGATACATAAAACTGATTGCTCTCTAACAAAGCTGGCACTGAACGATTTTTAATATTAATATCATTACGAGACTGTAGTGATATCGATCGTACTATTGTATATTTTTCCCAATCTGGTGTGTAAATAAATCATGTGTGACTATAAAACTGATTGCATCGACGTGACCTGGCGCTTTGGTTGTTGTTCTCATCTTGCGGAAACAACGCTTTCGGAGTGCGGGGTTGCTATCTAAGTTAATCACAGGGCCCCGCTTTCTTCCCTGAACATTTCCTACTTCTATGACATTTCTAACTACGCATTTAGCTAAGGAGCCCGCTGACCTCCACGACCTCATTGACAACACAAGGGTACACTTTCCTCATTGACAACACAGTCACAACACTAACCTATCTGCAACGATGACGGAATATATATATATATATATATATATATATATTGTGTAATGTTTCCGTGGCAAAGGGACCGTATGTGGATGCATTCAGGTGTTTCCGGCTACAACTAGCAATTCAAACGGCGCCTCATACGCCAGGTAGGCAGTGGAAGAGCGGACCATCCGCAACGCATATGGTCGTTCAAATATTGCGAAGAGGTTTTGTGACTGTTGCACTGCCACAACTCACAATCCCAACAGGCACGACCTGGTTACAGACAGACTACCTGCAAAACCGCTTGTGTGATTTGAAACGAGACTGAAGGGAGTATACAAACTTTAATTTAGTCCCATAGGCATTTTAGGTACGAAGTGTGTAGCATAACAAACACACTGATACCATATGATAGTACCGCACAGTATATAACATAGCAAAATTGATACATTAGGACAGCCCAGCATGTAAGTATACATATGGTGTTAATCTAAGTATAGATAGCTAGTGCTACTACCATACCTATGTAGTACGAATCAAAGTAAATTGCATTGTAGATTAGCCGCATGAGGTCGGAAAGTGATCGAGCTCTTTTAGAGTGAGCAGCCGAGTCACACGGCGGTACTAAATTCCAGTATGGCTACTATCTTCACAAGAGGCACTCAGCAGGCTTACATCGGCTTCAGTCTGGTCCACTGCGGTGAGAATGACTTAGTAGAGCGGGGGCGTTCTACTGCGTCCCACCACACTTGTCATGCTTCTCTAAGGCGGAGATAAAGGCGTGTTGTCCTAAACGCCGAAGGAAAGCCAAAGGACATTTGCTGTGGTGCGTATATGGGCCATTGTGCTGATCCGTTGTACCGGATGTATTTCGGGAGACTCGGTCCTCGGTAATCGTCGTATGGGAATTCCCGCTATGCCACCTCCTCTCCCCGAGTTGGCACTAGAGCGTTCGTGGTCTTCGCAAAGCACCTACGCATCATGACCGGAATCTTCGACGAGCAGATAAATAGTCCCGTCCAACGCAGTTGAACTCCAAACTCGATCGCGTTCTCTTGTACTATCTTTAGTAAATCTAGTGCTTGCTTTACACAGCCACCGCAGCTATGCAGTTCTACTCGATCAAAATGTACGTTATTCTTGCGTACATTCTGGCGCTACTGCAACGGGAAGTGGTTTGCCAATACATTTGGCCCTTTTTCTCAGGACCGTATGCACTTGAAGCTGCCTTCCGAGTGGCCGCCTTTTACCTTGGAACAGCCATTTACGTTCTCTCTGGCGTGCATACGGGCCATAGGCGGTTCACGAAGCACAGTAAGCCGGAGTTTGAACAAATAATTGAAGTGCTGGACGTCCCTGAGGACATGTACCAACAGAAACTTCGCGAGATCCGTCAGCGTCAGAGGACCAAGGCCCGACCCCTCCGACGAAATGGAAAAGTCAGGGTATGTAATTTTTCATATATAAATTTGCCAACAGACTCCCTTTTTTAACAAGAGAACAAGAAATATTAAGATGAGGATGCACTCTGTATGATTTGGCTAACACAGTAAACATAAAATGCTTCTGTAATATATATAACCCTTACTGGCGCAGACAAGTTTCTCTACTAGTGAGCTCTCAAAACCTTTTTGTTTCGGAAACGTGTGTGAGCGAAACTTCCTGCCGGCTAGCCGTGCATGCTTACATCTTTACCGTTTATTAGCAATGACAAATACTTTGCCTATTATATTGTATTGCCTATCCAATTGTAGCACGGACTTGTGTGTTTTCAGGTGTCCAGGCTTCACCCTGCGTCGCAGCAACCACATCAGAAGAGCTTACTGGACAAGCCGAAAGGCCTGTTCTCATGGCTGCCTCGACTAAGAATCGGCAAGAAGGCGGAGCGCTGCGATCCCGCATTGGGAAAGCGTTGTGCTCGAAAGACCAGAGCAACAACGAAAGATGCTGATCATAGCTTCATGTCTCCGAACAAACTGCCCTGGAGAGTTGTGACGATGACTATCGGCCAACTAAAGAACACAACGTTCCCTGCGAATACTCGGTTTTTCGTGGACAACAATTTGGTTAAGTGGCTACGCGACCGCGGAGTTCCATCGAGGCTCACACATAGGGACATAGGGCGTCGGTGACTAAAATTAGATGCAATCACATAGGTAACAGCAAATCTGGCGATTACATGCCGGTTCTCATAACTGCAGGCTCTCCACGTCATTGCTTTCGTTTCATAAACGATGGTGGATGTCGGCCATTTTATTTTCAACCCTATCATCTATTATAACTAGTCCCACTTGCAAGATGCTTCTTAGACGTTCCGAAACCGATCACTCCAGCGTCATACTCGGCGCTCGAGTATGACATTGCAGGATTGCAAGCTGAACACGACAGGCCACTAGTATTCGCCCGTCACGACATGAACGAGAACCTATTGTGAGGAGAGCGTGTGCAAAACGCGTGAGACACACCTTATACGTCGCGAACAAGACGTAGCTGCTGCACACGTCTTGTATAAGAAAAACTAGTTCTACGTATTAAAACAAGGAACACTTTTGTGCCGACAGCGATACATGTTATCCCTAACCTATCATAAATTGGGTACCATGACATATATACATATACAATAAACAAGCAACATCTCACGGATTTCATTACGTTCTATGCAACGTGGAGGGCTTCCATGAACCACAAGACGAACGTCGATGCAAAGAATGCTGGAGTAAATGTGATAAATACTACGCCGCGGTTTGTCCGGCGGTTCGGTCCATAGCAGAACTGGTAAAACGCTAGATCGATTGTAGTGTCGAAAAAACTGTGATGTAACATAAACACACTTACCCAGCACGGGTGTTAATAAATAAGCAAGCAGCATAACATATGTAACAAACATAATACGTAAATACATGGATTAGCACTAGATTATTATTACAACACCGAGTGCAACATGTTTTAAAAATAAACTATTGCAGTTCAGTAGTACATCTTGAGCATTCATTATGATATATATATATATATATATATATAATCGTACTAATGTATATATATATATATATATATATATTTATATATAATCGTACTAATGTAGACAGGATTGTACAACGTTAATACAATACTTTGTTATAGCGTGCGTATAACAAGTACGAGCCAATCGCTAGAAATGATATTACTCATATTTCTTAGTTCTCATTCGGTTTGATGTACATGCAAATACAGATGTACATATATAGATGTACATACAATGCACTTCAATAAGTCCAAGACACTTTGCGCGTCTGTCCTGTAAGTTATATGAATCAGGGTAGTCAGGTTAAAAGCCAAAGGGCCGGCGCTGACTGCATAGTAATATCTGATGTGTAACAGAAAGGGGAATGGCGGAATTCGAATGGCAGACACAACAGGCATTAGATTAATCGGTTTAGGTTGTTCAGGAAAGGCCTAAAACTACTTTGAGGAACTTTGCTTTCACCGTATCTAGGATGCTAAGCTGCTGCATGATATTATTCCATACTAGAGCGGGGATGGCATTCAAGCCCTGGCATCTATCTTGGAGTTCATTCGCTGCAGGATTAAAACGGCAAATAAGGTGCCGCTTAAGTCATCTTGACGGCAAGATAGGTGAGCTCAGACAAAAACTCCACTGGAACCCCACGGACAATCAACCTGTGTAAGGTTTTAAGCGCTCTACTCAAGTGGAACTTCGTGGTGGTGTAAAGACATTGTATAGTAGGTTCTTGAAATGATTGACCCACCAATTGTCTTTTATGAATGAGTTTGGCTTTGGCCAATTTGACAGGAGGAGCCAGGCTTTCTTGGCACTAATGTCTATTACGTGTACTCACTGATGTTGCTCATAGCACTGATTTTCTCTCCCGCTTAATAGTTTTGAATGCGCGCCTCATTTGTGCAAATTAATGCAATTTATGTGAGCTGAAGTCTGTGCAGCTTCAAATGACACATTTCATCTCTTTACATTATTGGTTACAAAAAGCTTTGTGCCTTTATTGTTTCATGTTTCTTTTTGTATTTGCGGATATATATAGCTAATTGTATGGTTTTATCACTACTATTTATATCACCGCCACTTTGCATCAGCTCTACTGTTAGCACTAAAGACCTGGTAGGTGCGATGCTTGCATAAGCGCAAGATAGTTTAAGTACGACTCTCGGTACGCTGAAGGTGTTGCCCGAATGGAGTATACTACAATTACCGGCTGCAACGTTAAGGACAACACAACACCAACTGCGCTAGAACCATACCAACTTATATATGTTTCTTCTGTACAATCGTTTTCGGTTTGCAAACCCAACTCTTGTGAGCCAGCCTTACCTGTACTGTGTCGGCTGACACTGTCCTTTAGGTCGCGGTCTGCATCTGTACCGATAGTATTGTGTTTTTCTGTTTCAGTACAGAGTCTTGTGCATTCCCCAAGTCTTAAATTATAGCGATGACATGTCCTTCTTTTATTTAAAGAATATTACACTACCTTACAGTGTTGTTAATTATATTACATTAAATGTGTTCATTAAGTCTCGAAAAAGGCATTCGTTCCATCAATCCGAACATATAAATAATATGTTGTATAGACGCTAGCTTAACACTCAGAGACGTAAACTCTAAGAAAAATTCTACAGAAGCACCACTGCGCCTATCACTTCTTTTCAGGGGCTTTCCAAACTTCTTCCCATCAGAACTTCACAGCATTTGTCTTTGACACGTAAATCGTTAAATCGTTGTGCTCTCTGTACGTCTCCAGCATCATCAGAGATCTTTTTAGATCCATGAACACTCTACCATATATATATCACGAGGTCACACTTATAAGGAGTTATGCGAACGCAGGAAGGACTGAGAATAGGAGCGAGCAAAAACTTTCACTATAGGGATAGCCGGTATTTTGCAGGAAATATCGGTATTCCTAAATCTAGGGTGGCCGAGTTAGCTTTCAGACTAGATTTCAGTACTCGCAAAACTCGTGGGTTTACGCTCGGAGCGACTAGTCTCTCAATGACGATCTTCATGCAAGCAGTTTGAAACGCTGCCTTGTAGTCTACAAATACAGCGTACACTGCTTGCTGCTCGACGGTGACCGAGTATTTCACGTCGTCCAAAAGCTTCGAGCGTCTCGCGAGAAGCCGGTGCGCCAGAAGACATGATAAAATATTGTAGATGCAGTTTACCTTTACAATGCCTCGCCAAGACTATGAACAAAGCATTCCGACCAGGTTGCTGAAATGTCACCTGTTTCTACGCGCTTGTTAAATAGTGCCGTCCGAAAAAGCTATAGGAGAATCGCCGAAATAAATGTTTATTCTGGACGAGGCCGGGTCCGAAGGCATTTTCACTCTGCAATCTTTCAATCGCACTTTGAACTTTCATAAGAGGTAATGGACCATCTATCTTTTGGGATACGTCCGTGTTCGTCCGATAATTTACACAATATTCGTATTATCTCGGGTGTTACTCGGGACTTGCCAGTTCGTGTTGTTGCCACGTTGTCGAGCTCCTCCATTTGATGTGCGCACGTCACTGTGTTGACTAGTGGAATTGAAACGAAGGCTGCATGCATATGATCACTTTTCAGATGAGGCTGGCATTGCTAGTGTGTATGCTACTGGTGTTGTGATGACTGTTTGATTGGATTATGGTTAGGTGATTTCATGAGGCTACTTGTTCCAGTGACCAGTGACGAATAGTCTCGTTTGATCGCAGTTGAACTCCAAGTTTGCTCGCGTTTACTTGTGCTATCTCTAGTTAATCTAGTGCTTGTTTTACACAGCCACCGCAGTCATGCGGCTGCACTCTATCAAGATCTTCACTATTATTATTGTGTGCGCTGCACGTGTGTACATGCACCAACATGATGGTTAAGGATTAGAGAGCCATAGAAGAGCACGATGTACCTGAACGACCGAGATCGAAAGATCGAGTTTGTCAGCCGGCTGCAGCTGTCATATACATCTTATGTGCTAAAAGATTACGTGACACGGGTTGTACGTATAGAGGCTAATGTTAAAGTAGCAAAGCTTTTTTTTTTTTTTTTTCTGGGAGGTTTCGGTAATGCATGATGCACATGCGCCACTAGCAGCCTGCGTGACTAGTGTGAGACTCGCAAACCCACTAAACCCGGATTCCTCCCCACCCCCCCAGGCTCGGTATTACTTTGGCATTACATCGAAACCGTGGGAAAAAGTAGCAAAGCTGACGTGCTTAAACTAGCCATATTATAACAGCTTTCACGCGCAAGTGAATGCTGACATATGGTCCGCCCACACCCGCTTTCATCCTTTTCGTGGCCAGCTTTATCTATACCGAATCCGCGGCCCAAATGGACGCACCAGCAGAAACGAAAGGCGAAGGCCCCTAAACGAAGATGGCTTGATGCCAAGCACACCAAAGTCACGTGACACAGACCCAACATATAGCAACACTGATAAGCTTGCGCAAAGCCTGCGATCAAAACGTCTCGTATGGAATTTTGAGTCATTGGAAACGCTGTGGTAGGTCCAACTATTATAAAGTGTGTTGCAGAAAATTAGCAACTCATGTTTTTTTGCGATAATTTCGGCTTGGTTTATTTGAATGGCTTGAAATTTTAAGCGCATGATGTACATGACGAAACATGAGTATAGTGTTGATTTCATTGCTATCTTAAAATCGGTTCATACAAAAAATAAAAAGTGTGAAAAAAACGGTGTTGCAAAATATTAGCAACAATAACATGCTAACAACACAGCTCTTGTTTGTGAAGGATAGTCGATACTACAGCTGATATTCGATCCCAGGGATCAAAGTCTAGCTAAATCAATCGTTATATAGCTGCAAAATATTCTACAGCTTAGTCGTTGTTCCTAACTAACGACGAATCTTATGTTTAAACCATGGGTCGTACAAAGGATCTTTCGGATAACGAAAAGACAAGAATTGAGGCATATGCTGAGCTCGGTCATACAGTAACTGCTATAGCAACCAGATTAGGACGGCATAAGAGCACCATCAGCAGGTTCTTACACCCTGAAGTGAACCAAAGGTGCAGATCTAACAGTGGGCGTAAGCCAGTTTTGACTATTCGAGATCGGCGAAGGATCATACAGTTGGCTACTCATGACCAAATGTCTTCTTCCAGGATCAGGACTACTTTGGGAGTGCCAGTGCACCGATCCACAGTGTACCGAGTGTTAAGTTCTGACAAAAACGTGCGATACGCGAAAAGGAAGCTTATGCCGCGACTGCAACCGAAGCACATTGTCGCACGGCGTGAATTTTCGCATAGATACCAAACTTGGGATAACGAGTGGAAAAACATCGTCTTCTCGGATGAAAAGAAATTTAATCTCGATGGCCCTGACGGCTGTCAGTACTATTGGCACGACTTACGGAAGGAACCTAAATGGTTCTCGAAACGTGTGGCCGGTGGTGGCTCTGTGAAATATTGGGGCGTGTTTGGATATAATGGGAAGTCTGATCTAGTCGAGATTGTGGGCCGAAACAATTCTTACATGTACCAGCGCATTGTCGGTTCCCAGTTAGAAGCCCACTTCAGAAGAATTGGGGGACCTGACGCAGTTTTTCAACAAGACAACGCCACGTTTCATACCTCGGCTAGCACTATAGCATTTTTTCAAGAACAAGGAGTGCCACTTTTTAACTGGCCGGCATTAAGTCCAGACCTAAATCCAATTGAAAATCTTTGGGGACATTTGGTAAAGCAGATTAACGCAAATGGTCGACAATATAATTATTTGTCGGACCTCAATGAAGCTGTCCAGCAAGCATGGACTAATATTCCACTTTCGTACTTACAACAGCTCATTAACTCCATGAAAGACCGAGTTAACGATTTGATTCAGAAGAAGGGACGAAAAACCCGTTTCTAGAATGAAATATGTAGTTTCAAATGAGTCATACAGCCCTCCTAATAATCGAATACGCTGTAAGGCGCTATTGTTGCTAATATTTTGCAACACTGTTTTTTCACACTTTTTTATTTTTTGTATGAACCGATGTTGAGATTGCAATGAAATCAACACTATACTCATGTTTCGTCATGTACATCATGCGCTTAAAATTGCAAGCCATTCAAATAAACCAAGCCAAAATTATCACAAAAAAACATGAGTTGCTAATTTTTTGCAACACACTTTACGTTTCGGCCCGCTCTGTTTGTGCTATATTTTCACTGACATATATATATATATATATATATATATATATATATATATATATATATATATATATATATATATATATATATTTATGTATATTTATATAGCCTACCTGCAAGAAATGTAAATGTGAAATAGTGTAAAGGTGGCACCCAATCACCTGCTGAAAATGTCGCCAAGTCTGCCCTTTGACATGTTGACACGAGCGCTGTCTATCTCTTCCTGTATGTTCGTCTATATGTATATAGGCGTGCAAATGAATGGAAGTCGGTCACTCGAGTGGTTTGACTCATATTGCTATCGTGTGAGAGCTTATGTTATTTAATGATAGAATTCAAGCAAATATCGTTTGCCAAGAAAAGTAAAAATCGCATGTTTATAAGAGCTAGGGTTGAGCTCACTACTTCTTTAGAAAAAAACTTTATGTTCTTTAATTGTCCAGTTTCCTCCGTCTGCGCCAACAACATGTAATCAACGCGTCTACAAAGCCAGATAGAATCCAAGATAATTCCAATATCGTGTAAATTATAGGACGACTACGGACGTATCCCAAAAGATAGATGGTCCATTACCTCTTATGAAAGTTCAAAGTGCGGTTGAAAGATTGCAGATTAAAAAGGCCGTCGGACCCGACCTCATCTGGAATAAACATATAAAGGCGGCGCTTCTCCAATACCTCCTTCGGACGGCACTATTATACAAGTGCTTAGAAACAGGTGACATTTCAGCAACCTGATCAGAATGCTTTATCCATAATCTTGGCAAGTCATTGCAAAGGTAAACTACATCTATGCGATTTTATCATGTCTCCTGGCGCGCCGGCTTTTCGCGAGATGTTCGAAACTTTTAGACGACGTGAAATACTCGGTCATCTTCGAGCACCAAGCATTGTACGCTGTATTTGTAGACTACAAGGCGGCGTTTCAAACTGCTTGCAGGAAGATCGTCATGGAGAAGGTAGTCGCTCCGGGCGTGGGCCCACGGGTTTTGCGAGACTGATAGATAGTCGGAAAGCAAAGGCATACCGATATTTCTTGCAAAGCAGCAGCTATCTTGAGAGTGAAAGTCTTTGCCCGCTCCGATTCTCAGTCCTTCCTGTGTTCGCATAAATCTTTAATTTTTTTTTTTTTAGATTTGCCCGTGTACGGATTTTTCATGTCATGGCTAAGTTTACTCCACTCCGGCATTTACCTTGTCTAAATTGGAAACCAAGCAAACCAATTTAAGAGTGGCCGGTCTGGGTCTCGAACCCGGTCCTCCCGAATGCAAGGCAAAGGCTTTGCCACTAAGCCACCTTGCTCGGTATTATTATCTTTATGAGGATTACCTCGTGATATATATATTATTATTATGGTTTATTAACACCCAGGTTGGGTAAATTTTAAATAAGTACATCAGTCTCAATCAGTGTTTTTTCTACGTCACCGGATCTTCCCTCATCTTGCGAGTTCAGCTATTGATTGCACTGCTGGACATGCTGCGGCGTGATGATATATATATATATATATATAGCAGAGTGTTTATGGATCTAAGAAAGTCTCTGATGATGCTGGAGACATACAGAGAGCATAACGGTTTAATGATTTACGTGTCGAAGACAAAGGCTGTGAAGTTCAAATGGAAAGAAGTTCGGCACGCCCCCGAAAATACGTGATAGTCGTATATTAAGTGATGCTTCTGTAAATAAATTTCAGAGTTTACTTCTCTGGGTGTTAAGCTAGCGTCTATACATTATATCCTTCATATGTTCGGGATTAATGGAAACGAATGTCTTTTTCGAGACCTAATAGACACATGTAATGCAATATAATTAACAATACTGGAAGGTGGTGTATTATTCTTAAAAAAAAGAATGTAATCGTTTTAATTTAAGACTTGGAGAAGGCACAAGACTTTGTACTTTGAAACAGAAAAGCACAATATATATATATTTTTTTTTTTGGAGGAGGATTTAAATGCTTTAGGCACTAACGCATAGGGCAAGTAGATAGAGACACAGACCCTATGCAGTGTGGGACTCACCCCCGACGGTTGGATATTATTCCGCCGAGATCATACCCACTAAACGCACCTCCCCCCTTAAACTTCACTCTCTGTCAGCCCGGCTCTCCTTTTAATAGTACTACGAGCCGACAGGAGGAGTGGTGAGTGTTCTTCGAATCAATTGGCCGAAGACCTCTCAAGGTTTGGCCCTATAGCCATAATACTGCATTTCTCTACCTGCGAAACGATTCCTCTAGAGGCACGGGCGTATTCTGTCCGTTCTGTTGCAAATCTGGCTCTCCTGAGGCGCTCCAGGTTCCCCTTTCTAACCAGTACCTCTCGTGCCACTGCAGTTCCTATATGCCAGTTAGAGGTGCTTTCACAAATGAATTGCACAAACTGTGCAATTCCCTGAGTAGGCAGGTCCGGAGAGTTCGTACAATTCAGCTTTCCGCCCAATTTCAGTCGGTTCAGAACTTTTATTTTAGTCTCTATTCTGACTTGCGCAAAGACCGGACAGACCAACAGAGTATGGGCAGCGTCGTCTACGACACCTAGGTCACAGAGTACGCATATGTCCGAGGAAGCTTTTCCTATTCTTGACAGATATGCCTGAAAGTTGCCATGACCCGTTATAACCTGCGTCAGAAAGTGATCAACCTCTCCTCCGGGTCGATTTAACCACTTCTTTATGTCAGGAATAAGGTCGCGCACGCGCGCACCCGGTGCACCATCTGGAATGGCATCCCATTCGTTCTGCCATGCAGTTAGGGTGCCTTCTCTTTCATCCTCTCTGACTTTCCTATTAGAGCTTTCTGGGCCCCTATCCCATAATATTTTCCTTTCCTCTGCCTTTAGGTCCAAGGGAGGAGTGCCAGCAAGGACAAGTGCAGCGGAGGTGCTAACAGTCCTATAGGCCTGAGTAATCCGTAAGGCCGCGATCCTTTGTGTTCTTCTTAACATATGTTTTAGCCCTTGAGACTTTTTTGCTGCTGTGAACCACACCGGTGCTCCAAACAACGCTATAGATTCGACAGCCGACATAATAAGTCTCCTGCGTCCTGTTTTACTTGGCCCATGAATGTTAGGAAGGATCTTGGCTATTGTGTTGGCCACCTTCTCCGCTTTCTTCACAGCGTTTCTAGCATGGTGCATACCCCTCATTCCTCTGTCCAGATATATGCCCAAATACCTGGCTACACTAACCATCCTTATCTGGACCTCATTTAGGACAAGGTTGATAGGTCGCACTTGCTTCTTTCCTATTAGCAGAATACCTTCACTCTTCTCCGGAGCAAGAGCCAACCCAGCCTCCTTCATCCATTCCTCTACAAGTTTTAGGGCTTTGTTGGCATATAATTCTACCTCCGTAGTCGTCTTAGCCTGCACCGTCACAGCCAAGTCGTCTGCGTATGCCAAGAGCTCAACTCCGACAGGGAGGTTACGTAGTCGGAGTACATCGTCGTACGCTATGTTCCACAGTAGGGGCCCGAGGATGGAACCCTGTGGGACACCCGCCGTCATAGGCATCTCCTTGCCCTCACAAGTGATGACACGATTTTTCAAGTAGTCCGAGGTTAGCCTTACTAGATATTGTGGAACCTTCCTCTTGACTAGTGTATCCAAAATAACCTTCCAAGGCAGACTGTTAAAAGCATTTTTCACGTCCAGCAGCACTGCAAGGTATAACTTGCGGGTGTTAGGCGTGGAGCTGTGCAGCGATTCTGCCTTGATCACCACTTTGTTAATAGCCGTTAAAACCGACCTGTTTCTTCGGAATCCGTATTGTGCATCGGACAGTAGGCCGTTTTCTTCGGCGAAGACTCGAAGCCTCTCTGCTACAATAGCCTCCACGCCCTTTGCTAACGAACTAATCAGGCAGATAGGCCTATAACCTCCATTTCCTTTAGGCACAAGGACTACCTCCGCTGTTTTCCATGCTTTCGGGATTTTTCCTTCTTTTATAAGCTTAGTCGTCACCTTTGCTACAACCTCAGGGAACTCCTCGAACAGAGCTTTCACAGCCATTGGAGGAATGCCGTCAGGCCCTGGCGCTTTACCTTGTTTAATTCTCTCAGCTGCTTGTAGTACTTCTACAACAGAAACCTCAGATGCATACATTTCTAACCCTTCCTCTAATTGGTTATTCTCGTAGATTCCTCTAGGAAAGTCTGCGTGCTGGGGAAACAATCTCATCAGTAGACTCGTCCTCTCTGGATCTTTCAGAATAGTCTTTGGAGCTCGGATTTGCAGCTTGCCTCTAACCATTTTGTACGGCTTTCCCCACGGGTCGTCGTCGAGGGTCGCGAGGAATTCTCTCCACCTATTGCTTTTGCTGTCGACAATTTTGTTTTTAAGTAAAGCTCTACAGTTTCGGTACTCCATTACCAGATGGGGGAGTATGTCCGCATTCCCTCTAGCTCTCTTTATGGCCCTCCTTGCTCTTAAACACTCTTTTCGGGTTTTCTCAATGTCCCTGTTCCACCAGTGTTTCTCCAGCACCGGCTTTCTTCTTTTAGGATGTGTTCTTGACCTGCAGGCCTTAAGGCAAGCCTTCCTCAAAGCCTTCTCTAACTCTATGGCATCCCTTGGGAGCCCGTCTATCTCGAAGATATTTCGTATTGCGTCTTTAATAACCCCACTATTCTTGATAGCGAACCGCTGCCGAGGCACGGGATGTATTTGTCTGGTGTTCCTTGTTATTGTATACTCGATGCAGTGATGATCACTCAGATTCTCCTCCTCAGTGAGTACTCTCCAATCGGTGACCAATACAGCCATCATCTCACTGCAGATCGTCAAGTCTACGCTTGACTCCTGTCCTGCTCTATGAAACGTCGGATCAACTCCATCATTTAAGACAACCATGTTTTTGGACGCCATCCAGTCCATCAGCAGTAAACCTCTTCTATCTGCACGGGAGGAGCCCCACACCTCTGACGCTGCATTGAAGTCTCCTGCTAGGAGCACCCTATCCGGTGTAGGAGCTTCGCCAATTGATATTGCTAGCTCGTCTAGAAAATCCTCAAAGGCCTCTAGTTCAATGTTTGGGCTTATGTAGCAAGAGTATATCCTGCCTATGCCTGCCACATCTATCCATGAATAGCCACTACCTGTCCCATGACCCAATTCTTTTATGATGCAATTTCGAACTATGCAGGTATCTGCGCGAACGTCCGCAACCCATTCGCTTCTATCTTGCACTAGTTTTTTGTTTGGCTCGCTAATTAATGTGAGCGTCGTCTCCCGTCTGCTCGTTATCTCTTCTACTAGCATATGAGCAGGCCGACTGCGGTTGCAATTGACCTGTATCAATTTAAACGGATGTGCGCTATTCTGATTCATTGGTTGGGATGGGGTTTGCACTAGTTGCCGCAATCAAGCCTCTGGCGGTGTGGCCGGAACCCGGAGTGATGAACCCCTCCGCGTCTATCTTTTCTAGCTTCTTTTCTTTGCGTTGATGTTTCCTGCGGGCCATGTCCTCTTCCTTTTCAGCCTGAATTCTGTCCTGTGCCGATTTTTCCCGAACAACTTGCTTACGATCCAGGACCGCCTTCTTGAAGGCCGGGCAGGATATGGATCTGGCAGTATGGCCATCCACGTCACAGACATAGCAGTGGGGGCAGTCCTTTTCACAGTCTTTAAATGTGTGGCCGAGTTCACCGCACTTGTTGCAACGTCGCTGTGACTCCTTGTCATTAGTACACTCTCTGGCAAAGTGTCCTACCTTCTGGCAGTTAAAGCAAGTGGGTAATGAGACCCACTCCTCTGGCTTGCAATTTGAATTGCCTAGGGGTAACCGGTTGTAGGACAGAAGTCTACTGTCTTCTGTCCGCGGTAGCGTAACAAGGCACTGCCATCCCCCTCTCTTGGTCATTCGAGGATCCTCAGTGCGGAGAACCGTAGTCGCGGAGAGCTTTAATTTTGTGCGCAACTCTGCCTCTATCTTGGCGGCATTCAGAAAAGCGTCTACGTCACGGAGAACCACTGTAATTAAGGGCCCCGTCGTCTTGCGTACATCCACTTCCACATCCGTGCCCTTGCGAATTATGTCAGCAAACGTAATTCCTCCTCCTGTCTTGGTTTCATTAACCTTTATTATTAGATCTCCGTCTCTTGTCTTGGTAACCTGATTGAGTTTCACACCGGCTTCATCCGGCTTAACATAGTCTCTGATTTTATTGAGGGTCTCCTCAATGGTTGAGCCTTCTTTCACTTTGATCCTGACGGTGCTGTGACCAGCGGGCGGTACAGACTCACCTCTCGCGCGGGAGGAGCTACGCCCGCGAGAAGAACTGCGGGTCCTCATGCCTTTTCTCTCCGCTAATTCGATGTAACACGAATTTTTCCTGCAACAAGCTTCCACAGCACGTCTGATTGATGACCCGTCCCATTCCTCAGATATATGCAGGACAGGGGACTCTGTTGCCAGGGGGATCTTGCTGTTCTCTATAATCTTCGAAAGAATGTTCAAAAAACCGGCAGGTGTCTCTTTGGCTCCAACCATACCGACCACAAGCTTTCTCATGGTTGTTTGTTGGCTCAACTGTGTCTGTGCTTGCTCGCATGCGCCATCGACCATCTCCAGCGCTTCGCTGCTTCGTAAGACCGCGACTCCACCAACAGGAAGATTTACGAGTGACGCAGCAGACGGGTACTCCTTGAGTTTCTCAAGAAGAACCTTATCCTGTTCAGATCCCTGAGTCACCAGCATGGCGCGTGAGTGGCTTGCTCTGAGAAAGCTTTTCCGGGCGAAGGCTGAGTTCTTGAAAACGGCTTTAGGCCACTCCTTATTCACTAAGCTTGCAAGGTCGTCCATTGTTTGCGCTTTGTCCAGAGCATCCTCAACTTGTTGGGCTAGCTCAGCATCTCTGAGCTGTTGGACTCGCTCGTTTTCTACTTGCTTGTTGCATCTGGAGCAGAGGACAGTACCTTCAACACCAGAAAGGCTTATCGTTTCTGTGCCTACTTCCACAGTTTCCTTCGAAATATCCAGCTTCTTGCTATTTGCTTCTTTCTCGTTTAGCTGAATTGTCAACTCTTGTATCTGTGTACTGAGCACAGTATTCTGCTCAAGTATTTCCTCATTATTCTTACGCAGCTCATTTTCGCAGATATTCCTTTTAACGTCTTGCTCGCTAAGCCACCAGATTACTAGCTCTAATCTTGTAATGGCATTCTTAATATCAGTATGCGTAGTGCCGTGTTTCTCTCTTAATTCCTTCAGCGATTCGGCGCTCTCATTTACCTTCTCAAGTGCCTCTGCATAATTCGCTGGGGGGTCATCAGCCTTGACACCATCGCTTTTATTTTTCTTCTTCAAGGTCTTCGTCCTGACCAGTTTAGCCAGGTGGGGAGGCATCGATTCCATTCCTGGCGAAATTTCGGGTGATTCCTCCGCCTGCCTCTTATCTCCTGCTCTGGAGCAACTTGCCTGGGAAGCTACTTCTAAAGCTTCCTCCTTTCTGGCCGAGTCCACACAAACCGCTGCCTCCAAACGAACATTATCCGGCATGTTGTCGTCCGCCGTCTCCACCGGAGAACTCGTCTCTCTCCCCGTCGCCATAACCGGAGACCTCTGAACGGCACCGCCTTTCTTGAAGGGATCCATTCCCGCTACCCGGGGAAGGCCACCGGGCCGCAGTCAGCCCACGGGCCGCACTTAACCCTCAGGCCAAAATTGACTCCTCGAGAAAGCAGTGGATGCCTGAAGAGTTGTTGTTGCCGTGAGTTACCGTATATCCCTTTATTTCGATCTCCGCTAGTTGATTTCTGCGGATTACTCCTTTAACTTTTCTCCGACTCTACTTCGATCACTGGTTCGTCGCCGGCATATATTCAAATTTCGCGCGTCTGCGTTGTGTCTACGTGCCGCACGTTCCGTGTACTTTGCTATGCATCCAAACCAAGATGGCCGCGCCCATGGGTTAGGCAGCTGTTTATCCACGTCGTGTTCAGGGTAGTCGGTACAGGTGCAGACCGTGACCTAAGGGACAGTGTCAGCCAACACAGTACATACAGGTAAGGCTGGCTCACAAGAGTTAGGTTTGCAGACCGAAAACGATTGTCCAGAAGAAACATATATAAGTTGGTATGATTCTAGCGCAGTTGGTGCTGTGTTGTTCTTAACGTTGCAGCCGATAATTGTAGTACACTCCATTCGGGAAACATCTTCAGCGTACATGAAAGTCGTACTCGCGCCCATGCAAGCATCGCACCTACCGGGTCTTTAGTGTCAACAGTACAGCTGATGCAAAGTGGCGGTGATATGAATACTAGTGAGAAAGCCATACAATTAGCTATATAGAAATCCGCAAATAAAAAAAATAAAAAAAAGGCACAACGTTTTTTAACCTATAATGTAAAGCGGTGAAATGTGTCATTTGTAGCTGCACAGACTTTAGCTTACATAAACTGTATTAATTTGCACTCATGAGGTGCGCATTCAAAACTATTAAGCGGAAGAGAAAAACAGTGCCATGAGCAACATCAGTGAGTACACGTAATAGACATTAGTGCCAAGAAAGCCTGGCTCCTCCTGTCAAATTGGCCAAAGCCAAACCCATTCATAAACGACAATAGGTGGGTCAATCATTTCAAGAATCTACTAGACAGTGTCTTTACACTACCACGAAGTTCCACTTGAGTAGAGCGCTTAAAAGGTTGACACAGGTTGATTGTCCGTGGGGTTCCAGTAGAGTTTTTGTCTGAGCTCACCTATCTTGCCGTCAAGATGACTTAAGCGGCACCTTATTTGCCGTTTAATTCCTGCAGCGAATCAACTCCAACATAGATGTTAGGGCTTGAATGCCATCCCCGCTCTAGTATGAAATAATATCAATGCAGCAGCTTAGCATCCTAGATACGGTGAAAGCAAAGTTCCTCAAAGTAGTTTTAGGCCTTTCCTGAACAACCTAAACCGATTAATCTAATGCCTGTCCTGTCTGCGATTCGAATTCCGCCACTCCTGTTTCTGTTACACAGTAGATAGACCATGAGACATGCCAGTCAGCTTTGGCCCTTTGGCTTCTAACCTGCTTATCCTGATACATATAACTTGCAGGGCAGATGCGCAAAGTGTCTTGGATTTATTGAAATCCAATGTTATATATGCATGCACATCACACTGAATGAGAATTAATAAATATTGGTAATATCATTTCTAGCGATTGGCTCATACTCTTCATACGCACGCTGTAACGAAGTATTGTATTAACGTTGTACAATCCTGTCTACATTAGTACGAGTAATATATATATATATATATATATATATATATATATATTAATGAATGCTCAAGATGTACATATTTAATTAACTGCAATTGTTTATTTTTGGAACATGTTGCACTCGCTGTTGCAATAATAGTCTAGTGCTAAATCATGTATTGACGTATTATATTTGTTACCTATGTTATGTTGTTTGTTTATTGTATATGTACATACGTCATGCCCGATACATGATAGGTTAGGGATAGCATATATCGCTGTCGGCACAAACGTTTTTACGTAGAATTAGTTTTTCTTTGGGTATAAGTAGATTTGGTATATATGTATATATATTTATGTGTCATGGATGATTTTTAATCCACTCCGGCATTTGCCTTGTCTAAATTGGGAATCATGAAAACCAATTTAAGAGTGGCCGGTTCGAGTCTTGAGCCCAGGCGTCTCGAATGCAAGGCAAAGGCTTTGCCACTAAGCCATCTAGCTCGGTTTAAGCTATATAACCCGCATGTAGCAGCTACGTCTTGTTCGCGACGTATAAGGTGTGTCTTAGGCGTTTTGCACACGCTCTCCTCACAATAGGTTCTCGTTCATGTCGTGATGGGCAAATACTAGTGGCCTGTCGCGTTCAGCTTGCCGTCCACCGCTTCCATCTGAAGATCTATGCGCGAGAGAAGTTTCATGAGATGTCCCCGGAGTGTATATGTAAACTTTGTGGCTGCCCATGTGACCTATATAACCTTCAGCGTTGTAAAAGGGCAATTCCGCTGTCTTAACTCTGGAAATGCGATGTCTATGATGTGAACCAATCACTAATTAATAAAACTACTACCATACCTATGTTATTGTCCTATTACAAATAGTATTGTTGTAATCTTAGTGCTAAATATTATTGTAATTACCGGCACCCGATAAAACGTCTAAACCTCGACCGAATTCCCTGGCCGCGCAGTCACTTAACTAATCTGTTGTCCACAAAAAACGAGCATTCGCGCGAAACGTTGTGTTTTTTAGTTGGCCGATAGTCATCGGCACAACTTTCCACGGCAGATAATTAGGATACATAAAACTGATTGCATCGACGTGACCTGGCGCTTTGGTTGTTCTCATCTTGCGGAAACAACGCTTTCGGAGTGCGGGGTTGCTATCTAAGTTAATCACAGGGCCCCGCTTTCTTCCCTGAACATTTCCTACTTCTATGACATTTCTAACTACGCATTTAGCTAAGGAGCCCGCTGACCTCCACGACCTCATTGACAACGCAAGGGAAGCCGCCATTATTCCATCATAATGCAGTCACAACACTAACCTATCTGCAACGATGACGGAATATATATATATATATATATATATATATATACGAGGTGCGTTCAAAAAGTATCGCGACTTTTGTGTTTTTTTCAAAAATTATTCATTTATTCATGAATATCTATTTTGTCCCCTTCAAAGTAATCCCCATGAGATATTATATACTTGTGCCAACGGTTTTTCCAATCTTCGAAGCACTTCAAAAAAACATTTTTTTTCATCTTGTTCAGCTCTTCCTTCGATGCCGTCTTTATCTCGTCAAGCGTAGCGTAACGTCGTCCTTTCATGGGCCTCTTCAGTTTAGGGAGCAAGAAAAAGTCACAGGGGGCCAGATCTGGGTAATACGGTGGCTGCGGCATCATTAGTGTGTTGTTTTTGGCCAAAAACTCGCGCACAAGCAACGATGTGTGAGCAGGGGCGTTATCGTGGTGCAAAAGCCAATTTTTGTTCTTCCACAAATCCGGGCGTTTCTGGCGGATTGCTTCGCGCAAATTGCGCATAACTTGCAGGTAGTATTCCTTATTGACCGTTCTACCCTGTGGCAAGAACTCATGATGCACCACGCCCCTGCAATCGAAGAAAACTGTCAGCAAAACTTTCACATTCGACCGAACTTGGCGCGCTTTTTTCGGTCTTGCTTCGTGCGGCAGCTTCCATTGAGATGATTGAGCTTTGGTTTCCACGTCATAACCATAAACCCACGATTCGTCACCAGTTATGACCCTCTGGAGCAAATTTGGGTCGTCGCGGACAGAGTCCAACATCTCATTAGCAATGTTCATGCGATGCTGTTTTTGGTCGCAATTGAGCAATTTTGGTACGAATTTCGCGGCGACCCGTCTCATGCCCAAATCATTGATAAAAATCGAATGGCACGAGCCAATCGATATGTTTAGGTCCTCAGCAACTTCTCTAACGGTGATTCGACGATTGGCCAATACCATTTTCTCCACTTCATTAATTTTTTCGTCTGTTGTTGAAGTGCTCGGGCGTCCGGCACGCTCTTCGTCGTTCACATCTTCTCGGCCTTCTGAGAACATTTTGTACCACCGATAAACGTTGCTTCGGTCTCCGTATGCCACAGTCAACATTCGGAATGCATCCGCGCACTTAATTTCGTTTTTCACACAAAATTTGATACAGGTTCTTTGATCCATTTTTTTGAATAGGTAAAAATCGAAGACGATCCAAAACACGTGCAAGCAAAGCAGCTGTCAACAATTAAGTGAACATTCAAAATGGCCGAGCTTGTCGGCATAAGTGAGAGACATGAGTACCAACATAACGCCACAAAAAATCGAAATTCGAATATACGTAACCCGCGAAAATTCAAACGCGATACTTTTTGAACACACCTCGTATTGTGTAATGTTTCGGTAGCAAAGGGACCGTATGTGGATGCATTCAGGTGTTTCCGGCTACAACTGGCGATTCAAACGGCGCCTCATACGCCAGGTAGGCAGTGGAAGAGCGGACCATCCGCAACGCATATGGTCGTTCAAATATTGCGAAGAGGTTTTGTGACTGTTGCACTGCCACAACTCACAATCCCAACAGGCACGACCTGGTTACAGACAGACTACCTGCAAAACCGCTTGTGTGATTTGTAACGAGACTGAAGGGAGTATACAAACTTTAATTTAGTCCCATAGGCATTTTAGGTACGAAGTGTGTAGCATAACAAACACACTGATACCATATGATAGTACCGCACAGTATATAACATAGCAAAATTGATACATTAGGACAGCCCAGCATGTAAGTATACATATGGTGTTAATCTAAGTATAGATAGCTAGTGCTACTACCATACCTATATAGTACGAATCAAAGTAAATTGCATTGTAGATTAGCCGCATGAGGTCGGAAAGTGATCGAGCTCTTTTAGAGTGAGCAGCCGAGTCACACGGC
>QVRM01005653.1:0-29619 GCA_003439945.1 Dermanyssus gallinae | reverse complement strand
TTCGAGATCGCGAAAGATATGAAGCGATCGACACTTTATATCGCGGAGCAAGCAACGCGACACGGCCTGTGCTCTACGGAGAGACGCATAAACACACGAAGCCAACCAGACGAAAAGACCACATTGACCGGCTGTAACTCTCTCTCCCTGAATGAATAGTAGTAGGTCCCTCTAAGTAAGTAGCAACATTCTTCCCTGCGCCTCTTTCCTCTCTCTTTCTCTATCTAAAAAAATACTTTCTGGGCTGACTGTCAGCCAAGATTTAACGTCCGTGGGGCTGCTTGGTTCGCATTGCTTCGTAGACGGACCCCCATAAATACAAATGTGCAACGGTGGGGCTCGAAGCCGCGCACCTATCTAGTGTCTCCTCCGGTCGGGAGGCGCAGACGAATGCACCACGCCACCGGGCTCGACCTCTTTCTCTAATTGTCTCTCTATTTCTCTCTATGTCTCTGTGTGTGCTCTTTCACGAGTTGATTCGGTGGCCTGTTGTTCCGAGTTCTTCAGGGTGGCACACTGGCAAACCACCCTTATCGGACGCCTCACCAAAGCAGATCAGGGCGGTCAGGTTTCGTCGTCAGCCGTCGGTACTCGATCGGCGGATCCATCACGGCGATCTTGACGCCGCAAATGACTCATCGGCTGACAGCTGGTTCCCGATTTGCCTTGTTTGTGATCAGTTTGTTCATCACTGAGGTTCTTCATGAATTTGCCAGCTCTGATTGTTTATTTACGCACAAACACACACGTACGAGCGCGCTCGCGGTTAGAACTCTTGTGGACCGACCGAACCGGGGAAGAGGACGCTGCGAATACTCGCGCGTCCTCTCGTTAACTGATTTTTGGCCGGCCAAATCGTAAGCGATTGCCGTGACGTCCACTAGACGATGGCGATGATGATGATAGTGCGATAATACGATAGCGATGACAATATGAGCAGCCAAGGACAGGACAGTGTTATGGCCTGCTGTGAACAAAAAACGGACGAGCTAGCAGTTAATTGGAACATCTACGAGAGCATACTTTCTGTCTGACCTAGCACATTCATCGTTGCGAATAAGACATGTCGCACAATTAGTGGAAAATACTTGATCGTCGTTGTATGCACGCGTGCGGTCTGAGAAGATGCGCGCTAGCAGAGGCCATCTTTCACGCGGTAGATTACAATGCGTCCGTTTGTGCAGCCGTCGAGTCATCACTCAAGCCGTAAGGAAGACTGACATGGGATGCTTAGACCATTTTGCAAGTGGGTTAAGCGATGATCCATTCGACGCATATATATATATATAGATATATATATACTAAAATAATTTCCTGGTCAATGCATAGAATAGAAGCCGTTGTGGACGTAGATAAGCAGGGAATTCATTTTCTCCGCGCAACTGCGATCTATTTAGCGCGCGAGTATTGTTGCCTGAAGTCCATCTGGCATGTTAGATGAAAGAGGATGCCGAGCGCATGAAAACAATCGGCCTCGGCTAATTGGCGCGCAATTATCGTGATGGAGATATTTCCGTCAGCCGGGAGATCTTACTAAAATGAACTGTTTCCAACGAGCATCTCATGCCCTCGTTTGTGCATCACTATCCGGTATTTCTTGCCATGTTTTCTCTTCTTGCTCAGATGTCGTACCCGCAACGTTTGCGCGAGCACAAATTCACGAGTATGAGGCCTTTGGGCCCTTGGGACATTTGTTTAATAATGTAATATATGCTTATGATATATGCTGGATAACTATATATATATCTCTCTCCTAGCTGTGCTAGCTTATTTCAAACTAAAATTGCAGATCTTTCTGTATCAACATATAACCAAAATGCCGGAAAATCGAACACAGCATGATTGTGCCCTGTTCAGCTGCCGCCCTTTAGGCGTGGCTCACTAGCAAACTACCGAGTGCGTAATTTCAGCGCATTCTGTCAGGGCAAGCCGTCTTTAAAATGCTGGTAAAGCTTTTACACTTTTAAGTCTACAATCGAGGCGTGGGGTCAGATTGTAACGCGCAATCAATGCTCTTATAAAACCGCTATGTTAGAAAGAAAAACATGCGGATATATATAATATATATATATATATATATATAATATATATATATATATATGTGTTGTAAGAACGTGTGCACGGCCGGCTCGGGGCATAACTCAAAGCATTAGGTTCAGGCCTGGGCTGGTCCACATACCCAGGGTTCCTTTCATCTAGGCAGCATCTGAACATCTAATGTCATACGTTGCAGAAATACTCGCCCGCCCTCTTCTCCTGTAGCAAGCGCCAATCTTCGACCGACATCTGCTGATTCTGAATATATATATATATATATATATATATTATAAGGGGCGTTAGTGTGGGTTAATTGAAGTATTTATTCAAAAGTAATCACAAGAGGCCTAAGCACAAATATCGCACTGCTTCACGAGCGAAACGATTTCCTGTTCTCGGAATTCCTGCGGCTGCTACAAGAGCCATTTCTCCACTGTGTTTCTTCAGTTCGTCGTTCGAGTTGAAACGCCTCTCTTTGAGATGTTTTTTAGCAGACCACACGGATGGAAGTCGCAGGGGTACATGGCAGGGACATGTAGGGTGGATGCTCAAAGGTGTTCCTTCCTAAACTTGGTCCGGACAAGCTTTCTGTAACCCTGGGGACGTTTGGGCACACTTTTCCTGGAGCAAAATGACTTTCTCCGCGAGCAGTTCAGGGGGTTTCTGTAGATTGGAGTTGTACGCTACGGAATGTCTCACAGAATACGTGCGTGCTATACTGTAATGATCTTTCCGTGCTCGAAGAAGTCGAGAAAACTATGAGCATCATCTTGCCTGTTGGGGGCACAGCTTTGTATTTTTTAGGTGATGGGGAGTACGCATACGGTTTTGCAGTTCGCTGAGCTCACAGGTGCGCACATACCTTCCGGTAACCTAGCCTGTCGTGCATTATTGTCCCATACTGTCCCAACACTGGCTCGATTTAAATTCTTTCTGCAGTCGATTCATATACCATAACATACTGCAGTCAAAGAGCCAAGTCGGTATGTCAGCCAGAGGGAAACTGCGTCTAGAGGGCCTGACTCTAGATCCATGCAATAAAGGTCACTGCCTCGCGTACGACGTCACCGCGTCTTGCACGTTGGCCGCTTCGTATGCTCGCCGAAGCAGCCGCTTGCCTTGTTGAAGGTCGCAAGTTGGCAGAGTATCGTAAACTGGGGCAAAACTTCATCGTTCAACCAATCGCCTTTGAGACATTAGGCCAAAAATCACAAAGAGCTTTCTGGCGGAGCTGGGATCTAGAGTCACTGCGTCAACTGGCGACAGAAGGGCATAGCAGCTTTTGCTACAAAGACTATCGGTTGAAATTCAACGTGGAAACGCTGCATCGATAATTGGTTCATTGCCCACGGGTAAGGGGCTGCCCTTTTTGCCGTAACCAAATCGAGCCGGCGTCAATAATCTACGTGCAACTGAAGGTCCTAAATAAATTTTAATTATCTCTAGTAACAGTTATATAATAACATCTTTTGGACAACACCTAGCTTTTTAATCGTCGAATTTTGCATTGGGAATGTTAAGATGTCCCCACACGCACACTGCCGCGTCACTTGGACGGGGCAGTGCACAACTTCTTGCTTCTTTCCTGTGTCATGCGCAGGCGCCGTGCATATGCACAACCATGAGGGACACTTCATTCGTCACTACGTTATCTCAAAGCGGCATTTTTTTTAATTCAACCAGTTTGTTACGGCGCTTTGTACCGCCAATTTGGACACCCTTAATATATATATATATATATATATATATAAAGTAGCATTATGCATACATAAAGCGGTTGTCAGTCTAAAATATATATGCTTGTTTTCGTCATATTTCTTACCTCAGTGCTGCTTTGCAGTGGACTTATTTTTTTCGTGTTAGGGATAAGGGGTAGATGTCGTTACGTTTTGGCAGTCAACAGGGTTATGTGCAAGACATTCTCACCGTCATTTATTACCATGGTTTACGATTTAAGGCAATAACTTTCAATTTAGGACCACTAGCATCGCTGTCGGTACTCACGTCTGTCATTAAACTGCCACCGTCACGGAGTGCAATGTCGGGGGGGGGGGGGCAATGTTACTGCGTCTATTGCGGTGGCGATATGGCGCTCCCGTCATCGGCTGGCTTATCCGATACGCAGTACAGCCGAAGAATTGACTAGGCCGTTTATAGGAGTTGTTTCTATCGGTTATAACCCGTCGGCCAGGTAGAGCCCGCCGACAATGAAGGCAGCCTCATTGTTGGTCCTCTATCTAGTATCGAGTATTGAGTGAGCTGGCGCTAAAACAGTCATTGATCCAAGACGAGCCCTTCATACAGATAGATGAGTAGCCGGCGAAGTATAGCTATTTGACTAGGCATCGCAGTTGCCCTCGACGTTGGTGTTCCTTCGCGCTGACGACAATGTCGCGCGTTCCTTAGTTCCATAAGCCTTTTCCTAACGAATAGACTGTCTTCTCATATGCTGTCGTTCTCGTATCTTTCTCGCTAGCATTGCCACAACCAGCTTGGTGAGAGGAAGATAAGACTTCCCCTTTTCCGTACATAATCCGTACGGTAACAACGTTGTCGTTGTTACTACAACATTAATCTTTATTCGTCATAGATAGACAGTCATCGTTTTTACCAACACTCACCAGTATGATTAGAACAGCCATGTTAGTCGTGTCAAATATATATATGTATGCACTCGTGTATATATATATATATATATACGCCCGGTGGCGTGGTGGCATGCGTCTGCGCCTCGCGACCGGAGGAGACACATAGGTGCGTGGGTTCGAGCCCCACCGTTGCACATTTGTATTTAGGGGGGTCCGTCGGTGAAGCAGTGCGCAAAGCAGTCCCATGGACGTTAAATCTTGGCTGAGAGTCAGCCCCGAAATGATTTATATATATATATATATGTTTTATAGAAGTCGTTTCCAGCTAGAAGAATGACAAAAAGACATATAGACAGCGCGTTGCTGACATAAACAGACATATAAACAGGCAGTATAAAGCTGTTTAAACAAATCATCCCGATGGATATGGAACACGCTGTGTATGTATGTATATAGGATCATTCAAAACACGCTCGAACTTTGAAGTAATAAAAATACAAACGTGTTTAAGATATTCAAAAAAATATTTGTTATTATATAATAGTGGCAAACCTATAAAATACAATTTTGTTTTTGATTTGCTAATCGTTTACGGAACACTCATTTGTTCATATAGATTAGGCCTGATTATATACGTGCAGGATTAATATTGGTTTTTAGTTTGCTAATGCTCAAGGAATTGTTAACGTACATTTGCTAAAAACACACAGAAAAAAGCTTAACGGCTTTGAGATTATGAAGGACAGTGAATGTTCCTGTTGCGCAGTATTACCCGACCCGGGGCGCCTCATTCTCAAAAGTTCAACTGTCTCGCTTGTTGTGTGACTTGTGGCAACACCTTGTTCAAACCAGAGTTCACTTGCATTGGTTCCGTCCAAATTTAGCCAAAAATAATTGAGAATTATGCTGCAATAGCGCTCACCGTGGGGCGGAAAAATGGGGTATAATGATTCCTATGGACCGGAGGCCGCACCGCACTGCCAGATATGGCACAAATACGGCTCTTCGAGAAAAACCTGAGGGTTTTCGATAACCCAGTTACGACATTTTTATTTATTCACATTTTAAGATAGCTATATATATATATATATATATATATATATATTTTAAGATAATATATATATATATAATATATATATATATCAGATCTTGTCATCGTCATTTTGTACTTGTCCGTTTACTCATGTAATTATTTCGTTCCAACCGATGACGTTGCCAGTCTACGTCATCCTTCTATAAAGGTTGTATACAGTCAATTCGAAGCCTCTCTTTGAAACAACTAGCTACTTGATGTATTCCAAGGCAAATAATCGAATAAACTACGTAGTGTTTCATTAAGTACGAAGTTTCAACCGACTCAGTTCTAAATTTGCGCAAGGGCAAATTAGAAGATCCTACAGTACAATCGAGAAGTGATTTCTACTAGAGCAAATGTAAAAAAGGACCTATTTTCACTAAAAAATCCGTCTCTATCTAGTGCTGTAGAATGTAGGATCCTTTTAGGTCAATGTCGCAGTCTTCGTCTGGACCAAACGGGATCAAGATGGGGCAGCATTCCTCTTAGTTGGTTTTGCCTAAATACAATTCAATTTCCTATGGATAACAGAGAGTTTTTCTATAATTTCTGCATGTTTATTCTATTCATCTAGTTTTTTTTTTTCACATGTACTGGCACTGCAACCTGCACCAATTGCGCTGTCTAATACAAAACGCTAGTAGTAATGAAACGTTGACTAGCTCGATACAACAATAAAACAACAACACATTGATGCAGTTACTATCAACCAGCTAGAGTAGCAGCAGCAGCGAGCAGCAGCAGCATGAAGAAAGCGGTATCGAAGCTGCAAGCATCCTTCCGCCGTAGGGGTGGAGACGTAAGCATATTGCGGTGTGTCGCGAAGGAAGTCGCAGAAAGTCTTCTTCTCTGGTTCGGCCAAAACAATCGAATCGTGACGGCGATAACGAGACGATATCGTGAGAATTACGCGAGGTTTTGTGTCGACTTTCGACTACGACATCCACTGCTACCTTATTGACTATATGTCTGTATGTATCCATAAGCCACGGCCACTGCCGTAGTAAATGTCCAGACAAGACACAAAACACAGCTTACACACAGGAGAATATCTGACACAGACGTGTGAGAGAGACCTCAGCTTTACGGCTGTCAGTATCAGCAGAAACGAAAATAGTATATATCTATATACGCGTGAGTTTGTAGCAACTCTATTCGTTTTGTAACATTAATAAATATTATTTCGCATTCGCTTTATGTGGTACTTACTATGCTTAATAGCATATTTTTGACAAAATCATTAGGGATGTTCGTAAGTAGGCGTAATGTTACTTTTTGTTACATTTCAAATTTGTGTAAATAAATCTAGCGGGCATTACGAACAAGGCATTGGTTACGTAACTACGCTAGCAGTAATGCATTTACGAAACTGCTATCAAAATGCAGTTTGTAGGTTATATATATCTATATATATACTATTACAGTACAGTGTCAGAAAATGCAAGACATAAGTTAGAGGATCACACCACTTGTTAGCATAAAGGCTCAGTTCCTCATTAATAAAATAGGTCAGCAAAATAGATCCGTCGGCGAGAGAACGATTGGTTTCATATAGAACGAACCGGTGTGCTCGGAAGAAAAATTCTACTTCGACTGAAAGTCATCTTATGTTGGCAAGGCAAACTGTCGTGTTGAGGAAAGTTTGCGTCGGCATTAAACAAATCCGCATTTGACTAGGCTCTATATGGTCTTACGATGCTTCCCGGCATCACGCACATAAAGTCTACGCACATAACAAGGGTGCTTGTTTCGTATTCCACACATGATTAAATATAACAATCATCACTTCCTAAGCAGCTGCTACGTAAGCAAGCTGACATCTATCGCACCGGGTATATATACTCACTTTCGCGATATATATATAGCATTTTTGTATAATACTGTTGTCTCTGACTTACGCCGTTAGGGGTATTACCGTGACAATTATTATAAATTATTTTTTAGATCATTTATCGCCCCGGTTTTGCACCCATATCGTTACTTTATTAACGACAGACTGCACAGTCGCGTTTGCAGTAGTAGTAAGTGCTTCGTGTTATTACGATTAAGAAATGTTGGTGGACTTAAATGCTGTTGACAGTGTTAACTGCTGAAACTGCTATTCCAACTGCTGGACCGTTGCTACCATGTGTGGCCATCATGAGAGGCGACGCCATTTTCGACTTTTGACGCCATCACCCATCAACGACTCTAAGTAGTACTACAGTGACAGCTGAATGTTTCAACAGTCTCAACAACTGGCTAAGAACAACGACGAAACGCAAGCTAATGACAACAGCGAAACAAACGAGGAAAAAAAGACAAATGATCGAATCATCTTTCGGTCTGGAGAAATTTGCTCGTTGGCATTTCGCCTCGGTCTCATGTACCAAGTAGACCAAAGCTGTTGTTGGTCAGGAAGGTCGATTCGATAGAAAGATTTGGCACCAGAAAGGACGCATCAAACGGCACTCGATGACGACCCGACCCAACCCAAGCTGGCAGTGGCCATCCATACACCCACAAGCGTGTGTATACACGTAAATTTAACAACAGAGTGTACAAAACATTGTCAAAAAGCGAATGATTTGGTCCGTGGTTGTTATTATATAGTGAGGTGTACACATGCACAGAACTCCAGAGTGTTGTTTGCCACAGAGTTTAGTTGTGCAGTGGAGAAGAAGAGCTTTTGCTTGTTTTACCATAATGCCCATTTACGGAAACACCTCTTGGATGCATCACCAAGTTCAATATTTGCAGATGTACCGCGTTGCTTTACATCGTAAACTGCACTTTGAAACGATAAATCAATATTTGAAATGTAATAAAAAAAAATACGCATATATATATATATATATATATATATATATATATACACACATATGGCTCTACAAATGAACATACCTATTTCGTCACGTACTCGGAGGTACATGCGATAGTCCGCTCTGGACTGCAGCTCCCCAATAGAGCTTATCACAAGGGAACTTTTAGCAACGTTACACCTTATTGAGACACGACGAATAAACTTCCTCTGTACACGCTCCATTGCTTCAATGTATTTGCCTAAATAAGGCCGCCAAACCTCACAACAATACGTAAACTTAGGAACAACTAAACTGTTATAAAGCCTTATGTAAAAATTGCAATCATTAATTATAAAACAGCGAAATATTGTACTAGATATAAGAGAAGTTTGTCGGATAACTTGTGTTATATGAGTGCTAAAATCCAGTTCCGGTGTCACCGTAACCCCGAGGTCCCTAATGCTCTTTAATATAGGGATAGCCTCCCCATGCAGCTTGTAGGTATGGGCTCCCTTTAAACACAGTACTGCACATTTCGGCACTGATATAAGCATTTTGTTATCCAAACACCCATTTAGAAACTGCGTCAATTGCACTCTGTATAATTTGTCGTTCGCTAGCAGTGTTAGAAGGCCCGTATAGCTTTAGATCATCAGCATAAAGCTTATATGTTATCGAATCAGGTATAACGTTTTTAAGATCTAAAATAAATATGCAAAATAAAAGTGGGCCGAGGCTTGATCCCTGGGGAACTCCAGAGGGGCACCCTCCTGACTCACTAAAGCTACTGTTTACCCGAACGCAGAACTCTCTACAGGTAAGATAACTAGAAATCCATGACAATGAGCGAGTATCAATATTCAAGTACCTAAGTTTCTGTACAAGCTTTACATGGTTTACTCTATCAAATGCTTTAGAAAAGTCAAAATATACACAATCAAAAGTCAACTTATTATTTATCATAATGGCCCAATCTTGGGTCATTTCAACGAGTTGAGTTGCCGTGGATTTGCCTCTAGTAAAACCATGTTGGTTTTCATCCAACAAGCCTTTAGATTGAAGGAAATTAAAATATGGTCAACTAGCAGTTTTTCAAATATAATACATGCGATTGATGATTGAGCTACCGGTCTATAATTATCTACATTTGACTTTGGACCCTTTTTATGTACAGGAGTTACGATTGACTGTCTAAAATTATTTGGCACAATGCCATCTTCATAAGACCTACTGAATATTAAAAAAGAGGTTCTGTTATCACAGTCGCTACTTTTTTATAAAATATGGGTGGGATTAAATCTGGAGTAAGGCTGCATTTATTGGGTAGTTGCTTGATTTTCGTTAGAATATTATATTCTGATAAATCTAAATATGGACAGGTTCTTAACCGATACAAAGAATGACTTGAGCCGAAAGATTTAGCCGAATCAATATGGTGAAAAATAGTAAAACCTATAAAAAGAACAATGTATGATATTTGACACACGGTAAATTTGCCCTTTTCAGCCATATCAAAGAGCATGCATGTCACGAAGTTATGTTACGATGACGACCGCGAGCCTTTTTACAACGCAAGCGTCTTATCGCCAGCATCGTGTCTGCTGACTTAAACATTACAGTCCGTGGAAACTTCTACTCGTTACGGAAAGAGCTGCCTAGATATACTACAAATTTCACCTCGCGAATTCAAAGCTGCAATTAACCATTTTAACGCCGGTATGCCTATGTGACTAACAGAAAAAATTCGCCTATGTACGTTTGATGTGAAAAACATCAAACGACTTCGTTGTAGCGGAAGGGCATTTAACGGCCCAGTTCAGTCTAGTCGACGTAATATGTACTTTGAACTGCAGCAAAAATGCAGTAACATATTCGTTGTCTATTCGTTATCGAATTTCAGTCAAGTCATACGCGAACGGATAGGCATTGTACCTACCGATCGTTAGACGAGCTGCGTCGACTGCAAATGCGCAACGAATTATCGATATTTTGAACGGAAACTCAAGGGCTTGCTGAAGCGCTCGTAGCTGTTGTTAATGCTTTATGAGTGACAAGTCCAGAGTGGGCAGAGATCAGAGACCGCACCGAGACAAGACCGCGACCACGTAACTAATGCCATTTCGACGAACGACCTGAGAGGAAGGAAGAAAAAAGACGGAAAAATCGTCACAGAATAAATTCGTTAAAACAAAACAAATTATTTACCGTACCGGCGACGTTTACGCTAACCAGACCAAATGTGTTGTTATTCACGGCAATAAGTCACGAGCGACACGTAATTCAGAATTATAGTATGTCGCTACATCCAATGAAGCATAGATCTTCGCGTGGCGAAACGGTAGTCGAGTTATAAGAGTGGCTAGAATTAAAACATTTTTTAAGGAGGTTGTTTTTAGTTTATAGGAGGGACAAGGCTGTTGAAGCCGTTATGCTCTCTTAAGGCCAACCCTCAACACTACGCCAAAAGGGGTGGAACGGAGGAGAATGCACGAATGAATTTATGTCTGTGCGAATATCCATTCACACAGCATCGTAATATCATGCGGCTGGTATCGTCGGAGACGGTCGTCTGTGTATGCCCGTGTAATATATTCAACTTAACACACACTTTCTTGGATAGGATCGGACTTGTATGTGTCTTTGCCCTAATGAGAAGTCACACTACGTCGCTTTTACGAAAACACTGTGTATTTCTATGTATATTCAGATATTTATATCCTGATGCATATATATATATATATATATATTTATACAAATATGTATGTATAACTACGCATATTGAAAAGTAAACATTACCGCAATATATATATATATATATATATATATATATATATATATAAACCTACAGTTGCCATCTTAAACGATTGAGGTCGCAAACAGTCACATCTTTTGATAAAATCTGATGATGATGCCCGTGTCTATATATACATATATGTATATATATATATAGGGTGTGACAAAAAGTTGTGATAATCGATATAAGGAATTGTAGAGCTCGTTAAAGCAAATGTTTTTCCAATGGAACATAGTCTCTGAGAGGAGTGAGAGTAAAATTACTACAATTTGTGACAATGGTGTTTTTGCCCGATATAGGATCATAGAATGTGCTGTTGCGAGACCAACCAGTCCTCGTGTTCACCGTCGAGTTCGTGAGAAAATTCTGCTTCCTCCGTAGAACATATAAGGCCGGTCAGAAGATGCGACATGGTCGCTTAGAAGAGAATTCGCAAAAAATGAAGTTCTTTATGAGCTTTCACACCCAAATACCTCAAAATTGACACAAATAGACAAATGCATTTCATGGCAGTCACTTCGGTACACTAAATGTACGGCATTCCAAGTTGTGGTTGCGGAGTAATTGAAATTTTTTCGAGATTAAGTGCATGTAAAATGACTGTGTGGGGACGTTCACTACCGCCGACGTGTCGCGCGACAGCCGCAGCGCGTCGCCACACAGTCATTTTACATGCACTTATCCCGCCGAAAAATCTTAATCACTCCACAATCACAGCGCGCATTGCCATAAGTTAGGTACCAAAATAATCGCATTTACCCGACTGTGTTAGTTAGCAACACAATCAAATATAGGATGAGACCTTTTAATGTCTGCTTTGGAAAAATCTATTCTCTGCCTTTTTAAAAACCTGTCCAAGATGCAGTTTGAGGAGGCCACCCACATACCGGGCAGAGGCCGACCGGGCTTGATTGGAAAGGATTTAGTAACCGCTTCATTTGTTGCGGGTCGGCGATACGCTTGTCGTGGGCCGGAGATCCCCTCTGCTATATGATCCCTTGATTAGTTAGCCGACAATTACGTCCAGTGCCAATCCGCGGGAAACTAGGAAACCGGAGAATGAGTCATAGTTAGCAAGCGCGTGATACGTGGCACGATTGCAACGAGCTGAGCGCTAATTACAGGTATTATAACCAAGATCCTGACTCATCAGTTCATCGACCAGCCATCGTTCGTCTTTAACTGCGCGTCAACTAGCTAAAGAAAAAACTACCACTGGATGAAAAGTTTGCTTAATTATGATGCATTTCTGGTTCACGATTAGCCGCCATCAAAGTGGCATTTCACCTATTATAAACAGTTTACATTAGTTTAGCTTCTTATGTGGTGTGGTGCCTTTTCAGTGTGGCTTAGCGAGTCTTGATCGTGTATATACCTGTCCTATAGTACGCATACATATCCGTTCGGAAGATAACAAGGTAACAGATAGATCGACAATATTAAGCGCATCCAAGCACCGTACGCTTTGTCCGGCGGCGACAGCCTGTCGGAGATCAAATCGCATGCGTTATCTCATCAAGCCGTTGCGCGGTGTCACAAAGGCGGTCATATCATAAAACAATGTGCTGAACGAAGGGTTCAAAATTGAATTTAAGTCCCCAACGGACACCACCCGAAAACGACAGCCTGTCGGAGATCAAATCGCATGCGTTATCTCATCAAGCCGTTGCGCGGTGTCACAAAGGCGGTCATATCATAAAACAATGTGCTGAACGAAGGGTTCAAAATTGAATTTAAGTCCCCAACGGACACCACCCGAAAATATGTTCCTTTTTGTGGAGGCCCACTTTAGCTCAATCCGATTATGAAAAAAGACACACTGTACCGTCTTTGCGTTTTTGTTTACTGTTTTGCGGTGTTCGGAGTCAACTAGAATCTAGGCATGAAGAAGTATAATTCCCCTTTGTGTATAAGAATGCTCATTATTAGCACACGCGCTTGTTCATAAAATTCTCATTGTGTGTGCCTTACACTTAAACGCATATATCGACTCGAAAGTCGGAGCGTGTAGTACCGTATGCACAACGAATACTTTGTTTAGAACACATAGAGGACGCAAGTCCAGGAAGGGTAGGAATGACACGGGTCTATGATGTGAAGCCCGGCGGCATGATGTGGTGCATTCGCGTGCGCCTTGCGACCGCAGGAGGCACAAGAATGGACGGGTTCGGTCCCCACCGCTGCATATCTGTGTTTATTGAGGTCCGTCTTGTAAAGCAATGCGAGAGCCGTTCCGTGGACGTAAAATGTTGGCTGAGAGTCAGCCAGAAAAAAGTTTGGGTAGATCTACGGGCTTTGGCGGTAATGCTTTGCAGTACATTACCTGCTGCAGCATAGATGGGTGCACTCGAGCGCCTATATGCGCTTAGGGCAGGCCAGTAGATGTACCGTCTATATTATCATTACGGGTACGGGCCGTATGGGGTATGTATATATATATGTATATAAGTATGGAGCTGAAGGGGTCGAATCGAATAGGGTTTGCGTTACTCATTGCGGCTTGATCAAACGCACCGCGCGAGAATCTTACGTCGTGAACGCGGCGTAATCAAGCAGAGTTGCGCATCATTGGAGATCCAACATACCGTCATGTTGGATTGATGTATTCTATCTGTATATGTACGAGTATATGGCTTTTGTATGTTTATATACAGCCAGTGAATGTGACGTGGGTTTTGACAGCCGGTAGTCGATCTCGTTGCCAGATAATGCAATAAAAAAGGCTTGCTGTTTTTTTTATTTCTGAGAGCACTGGGCTGAATCATGAGGCAATGGATTGTGACCGCACAATTAACAGGGCTACACTACCGTTCGCTGCAGTTTCCCGCAATCTGTAAGTATATATATATATATATATGACGGGTTCAAAGAAAAAGGCACGAAACGACGCAACTTCGTGAGCGCCTGCGCATGACGAAGAAGAGAAGAACGCATTTATGAATCAACCGTCTAATTGCCAGAGATACGGCGGGGCAGCATGCAATGCAAGTATACATCGTCACCTCAGAATTTAAATGAAGAATTAACAACGTGAAACTGTGCCTTCAGCAGGCAAGGTGATTCTCTCTGTTTGTTTCGACAATGTCCGATGTCCGATGCTCATCGAATTCCTCAAGCACGGAAAACGATTAATAGCGACATGAACTGTGACACAGTTCGTAGCCTCCGCGCGTCCACCCGTCTCTATGGTCACACAGAGGTCACTTCGCGGTACATGTCGCCCTGCGGCTTCTTACAATTTGGTTGGCTGAAATCATCTAAACGAGAGGCACTTCAACGCAAACGACAGGGTGAAAAACACACAGTGGCTCTTATCACAGCCGCAGGAGTTCGTGGAGCAAGAAAAATGCTATCAGCCGCTGTTTTGTGGTCAAGATGGTGGTCGCATATATGCATGCGTATGTAGACGTCTCTTCGGATTCCGTAAACTTGTATCTTGCTTCCCGAGTTGAAAGCTTCATCTGAAAGACCCGGAAGAGAACACACACTACGTTGGTGAAGGGAATTCAGAATGAATTATTATATCGTGTCTTCGGTGGATTTCTTATAATGTCTTTAATTACCAGAACGGTTTACCCTACGTCGACGTAATGAAATAATGAGAGCCCGTTACAACAACTTATGCTTGTTAATTTGCTTTGTTTGCTTGAGTTGTTTGACGTCCAATCTGACAACCTTTTCAGCCCATTGTTTGTCAACTTTAACGCCGTGGTTTAATTGAAATGTATTCTTCCTCTGTTGATATGTTACTTCCCCATCATGTGATAAATATTTGGTCATTTTTTAAAACAAATAATAGCTTCTCATAGAGAACTCGTACCAATATGTAAATTCATGTCTCGTGTTGGTCAAAACACGAAACTACAAAAATTAGTCGGCGGCTTTTCTTTCTGTTCACATTTTCACACAGCCTTTGTAATAAACATGACAAAACATACATTTGTGTAATAGTGAGGTAGATGTACCTGCAAAGTACCAATCAAGTGGTCGACCAATATGCGCAGCTATCGCTTCGTCAATGTCTCGTCCTATATAATGATTTTCGATTTTGAGGTAGATGTACCTGCAAAGTACCAATCAAGTGGTTGACCAATATGCGCAGCTATCGCTTCGTCAATGTCTCGTCCTATATAATGATTTTCGATTTATGTAACTCACAATGACGTGAAGTATTTGGCGTTCGTCATATATTTTCAAAGATGCGCAGATTTATTCAAACACCCTCCAGACACCGACTTCCTTTAAGCGCTTGTTTAACGAATAGGCGTTAATATTGCGAACAATGCGATGAGATGTATAGACACACTTAACACGGAATTACTCTCGTGTTTCATATGCATTTGTGTGCTAATATATATATATATATGTATATATATATATATATATATATATATATATATATATATATATATATATATATATATATATATATATATATATATTGCAGAGGATTTTTCCAAATCGCCGCATTATAGAGACTAATATATTGAAGAACTAAAACTCAAGTAAAGCTAGCAAAGAAACGCATTTATTGCACTCTCTATTATAATCCACGTATCATTGTGGTAAACACCACAGATTTCACTTCAACTTTAAGTTCTTTGCCAATTTTTCTGGCCTTTAACGGCGTTAATGCATTTACGTATATATATATATATATATATATACAAGGGACAATTAAATAATAATAATAATAATAATAATAATAATAATAATAATAATAATTATTATTATTGTATTTTTTGAACAAGGGTTTATTATTATCATTATGTGCATGTATCACAATTACGAATATAATAACTATATATATAACATCTACGATATTGCTCATCCCACGTCAGCGGCCGATTGTGGTCCCAGTCCCGGCTGATAAGACCATCCGGTTGACGCCTGTGGTTCCTCTGCAGTCCACCAGGCTCCAGTGTGACGCAGTAGACGGCTTGTCTGAAATCGCGTCCGAGAGTATCGTTGACGGCATCGTGGCGGCTCTGCGTAAGCCGCGCCAGCCGCTTAGTGCAGTTAAGCCGGTGCAGGCTGACCGTTCCACCACATGGACATTCCTCTCTCTCAAACATGGCAATGCCAAGTCTAAGGCCACTGGCGGCACGGATCTGGTCGTCGGTCAGCTCACTGCCGACGAGCTGGGACGGAAACACGTCGAGTCACGCTCAGGCGGCGTCGAATAAAGTCACTTTCAGTCTAGTGTTATTTACAGTATTGAATTCGCCGGCTGACAGAAGATTTAGGTGGGTAGCGTGAGTGGCGATTGGATCCCACCCTTTCTGCCTAGTGATCTGTTTCTCAGAAGGACGATTAAACTGACGCGCGTCCCAGATCCGAACGGCGTCTTGTTGGTGGCTGATGAGTCCGCCGGCAGTAGTGGCCACTGCGGAGGCGCAACGCGTCTGTGACGAGGCAAAGCCGAGCGTATGCCCGTTCTACCCATTCGGCCCGGTAGGCTTGCCTTCGTTCATGCCTTATCTTCGAGCGTCAGGTCAGAGATGTTTTCCAAAGATCTCCTTGCCTGGTCGTCGAGGTCCAAAGTTTCTGACGGCAGAAGGAAGTCCGAGGTACGCACAAGACCTTTTGCACTCCCATTGCGTGCCGGAGCAGAAATTATGTTTGGTGTCTCCCGAGATGGCCCAGCCGCTGGAAAAGCCGGAAAAGTCGGGTAACACTGCCGTACCCGGCAGGTCTAGTCCACATCGATTCTTTACAAGGATTTTCGGGAGCTTGCAGCTGAATTCTGCGATCGCCTGCTGTCTCTCTTCGTCTTTAAAGCCCTGTAGGAATAGCTCGCATTTAGAGGGGTTGAGCTGCAGCCCGCTTCATTGCTTGAACGCTCTTTCTCACGAAGACTGTTAATGTCTCTGAGTAACACCGAAGGATTCTTGTCAAAAAGGGTCCCATCGTCGAGGTAGAACAGAAGGACCCTAACTGTCACCTGCTTGACCTACTGGCACAGAAGCAGGCTAAACGCAAGAGTGGCCGGTACGTCCTCCTGCAGACAACCGGCTAATGACATGATTTCAAGCTCACCGAACATCGGGGGAGTCGGCCTGCTTTACGCTTGGTGTATCATAGAGGGTCGGCCGTTCTTGGAAACTTCTGTAAGAGGCGCCTTAAATAATATTCATATTTTTAACAGGGGTTTATTATTAACATGTACAAATATCACAACTACTAAAATAATGATACACCCATATTACCCATATTCACCCATATAATTATATGTTTCAACGTGCTATGTCAACACGAAAATTTAGGTTCAGTTCTTTCGACGGACCACTCTATTTTTAAGAGATTATTGAAATATTTAAATGGACTACAACAATATGTTAATTTGTTACGACAGTTTAGACTAGGAGAAGTCAATAAAACTGATCAAATAAGGTTCGATCAGTGAGATGCCTTTAACATTGGTGTCAGACGACAAGATTGAAAAATAGCTATATCAGTCAGTCGATAACTATCTTCTAGAGACGAAGAATAGGCGGGGACTACCGAAGATTAGTTGTAGTAGTTTAAAATAAGTTTTGTGATGAGCAAAGTTCCTGTAGAATTTCTAGAAAACTCGACAAAAAGACGACTGTATTGCGTCTGCAAGATTACAGGGTAGTCAAACAAAACCCGACAGTGCTTCAGGTCATTTTAGGTGTCAAATAATGTGGTATATAGGTACGATGTGGAAATCTCAAGGCGTCATTTTCGCATTAACAGATTACAGGAACGCCTTTATCGCAACAGGACGCTTCATTCGTCTGCAACCCGAATGTCTTTATCCTAATGGCTTATTTGTTATGTAGTATAATCATTTATTTTGAAGGAACGCTCGTAAACTGAAACTAATCTTGGCACGTTATTGTAAAAACGTTCCTGTGGGGTTTTTTTTCGAGGCCACGAAACAGTTTGCCATAAAGTTATGCGCCACTCGCTTCGCCGCCTAAAATTAGGACTTTGAAGCAACCGCCTACGGATCCTTTACCACGACAGCATGCCAATTAAATTCTAACTATGACATTAGATTTATACCAAAGAGCATTTGCTGATCCACATAGACTTCGAGAGGCGTTTCAAGGAGTTGAACAAAATGTGATACAAGTGCATCCTATTACAAGACACCACCGTAAAGGTGCATATATATATATATATATATATATATATATATATATATATATTTAGCCTACTTTGCCGTCTCTGGCAGTAAGCATATGACAAGCAAATACTGTAAAGGGTGGATGGAGGCCGTTGTACCGTGTAATTGGCGCGATCTGCGAGTTGATGTCTGTGTGCCTATGTTTAACTTGTGTGTGTGTGTGTGAATGTGGGCTGTATGAATGCGTATCCTAACTCCGCGCTCACCATCTTGCTTCCCATTAGATTCCAGTAGTCCATGAGTAGTTAAGCGAGCAGATGGCGCCGGTATGTTCCTTAGTGTCGTGATGTGGGTGCGTGAGCGAGCGGTGAATGAGGCCGGCTTCTTTCCGTCCATCTCCAGCTTTATGTTGTTCTTCATCGTTGTCGTCTCGTCGTCCAGCTACCACCCTCAACCCTCACCACTGTTGCATCCGGCGTTACGATAATTGCGCATGCTATGCACGCGTCGTCGTCGTCGTTGTTGTAGCTGTAGTTGTTGTTGTTGCTGTCGTTGTTGTTGTTGTTGTTGTTGTTGTTGTTGTTGCTGTCGTTGTTGTTGTCGTTGTTGTTGCGGTTGTTGTTATTGTTTCTGTTGTCGCTGTTGTTGTCGTTGTTGTTGCTGCTGTTGTTGTTGCTGTCATTGTTGTTTTTGTTTCTGTGGCTGTTATTGCTGGTGCTTCTACTGTTGTTGTTGTTCCGATTACAGTTGTTGTTCTCATTTCTGTTGTTGTTGTTGTTCCTTTCGCTGTTGTTTTTATTCATGTTGCTGTTGTTGCTGCTGTAACTGTTTTTGTAATCGTTGTTGTTATTTCTGTTTGTGTTCACGCTGACGTCGTTGCTGGTGTTGTGATGGCCGTTGTCACAAGCAGAATGTGTATTCGAACGTACGCGCGTCAAACGGCAAACAATTCAACTACAATATTTGACAATGCCAACGGTCATTACTACGGTGATTATTAACCGGCTACCGTAAAGAGGATGGTAGATGGCAAAAAATACAGACGAGGAAAAACATAGGGAACAAAGGATGAAAAGAACATCTAGGAGAAGAAGGATGAGGTGACGTTGGTGATGATGAATAGGAACGAACTGGATAGAAACCGGGCTGAAGAAGAAAAAGGGACAGCGAATGGCTGCGCGTACACATAGATAATACGTGTAGCTACAGAGGAAGTGGACGTAAAAACCGCGGTATTTTTAGGGATACTCGTGAGTCGGTAGATTGGGGTTGCGAAGGGAGCGGTGACTTCGGGATTGGTCGTCTTTCCAGCTTCAACGAGAATAACAACAAAAGACAACGATAATAACAACAAAAACAACAACAACAATGATTTTGGGCCTAGAATTTGCAGGTTCGATGCATGCGCGAACCAGCCCTTTCGAAATAGCGATATTTCTTGAGACTTGCAAAGTCGGCTTAAAGTTAGTCAAAATGAATTAAATTATAATTACTATTAGTACAGTACGTTTTGTTCTAATAGCCACGTCGTGCGAGCAGCCAACAGAAACGCATGCACGGCGTAACTCTAGTAATTTTCTTTCTCATTTCGGTGGTTGTACAAGTGCGTCGCACAGTGTGTGTCGGCTGGTCGATTTTGCGGTTCCAGAGTCTGACCTCACGGGCCGGAGCAAGTGCAACATGGGATCTTCTTTGTGGCAGAAAAGTGGTGAACAATGGCAGTATCTTTGTTAAACTGAATAAGTTCTCATCTCACCCGCAACATGAGCGGGTGGCTGGAGCTGAAGGTTTATTCAGCATGTGTACGTGCGCGCACCAACACAGTTTGAATTCAAATCATGTCTCGTTGATTAATACATAGAAGAAGTAAACAAGAAAAAGGTTGCATTTGCACGTGCGATACACTTGAGGCGTATCGAGGCGCCACCTTGAAAAGCGCATTGTCCACAATTCTAACAAACAGATCCGTTTCGTTCTTAGAGAATAGATATGTTTGTTTTGTAAGCTTGGTGGTCACCTTTTTAAAGACCAACTGGGCACACAAGCACCGTTGCCGGCTGTGTTTAAAGCCGGACTGCTAACGGCTCTGATAGATCGTATGATTATTTTGACATACGCGTATACAATCGTAATTTCGTAGAATATAGAATCTATTAGAATATATTCGTGTTCAGATAATATAATATATTCGTATTCATATTATAGAATACCTTCGTATTCATATAATAAAATATCTTCGTATACATATTATAAAATATCTTCGTACTCATATTATAGAATATCTTCGTGCTAATATTATAAAATATCTTCGTAGTCATATTCTAGAATATCTTCGTACTCATATTATAGAATATCTCCGCGCTCATATTATAAAATATCTTCGTACTCATATTATAGAATATCTTCGTACTCACATTATAGAATATCTTCGTACTCATATTATAGAATAGCTTCGTACTCATATGATAGAATATCTTCTTACTCATATTATAGAATATCTTCGTGCTCACATTATAGAATATCTTCGTACTCACATTATAGAATACCTTCATACTCATATTATAGACTATCTTCTTACTCATATTATAGAATATCTTCGTGCTCATATTATGGAATATCTTCGTGCTCATATTATAGAATATCTTCGTACTTATGTGCTGTCTGTTCGGCGAACCACCAACAGAATTGAAGAAACAAACAAGAAGATGACCATCATCATCATCATCATCATCATCATCATCGTCGTAAAATATCTTTATTACGGTGATGCTGCTGCTGATGATGAAAGATGGAAAATGATGAAAGAGGAAAAGGACCAACCGACCGACCGACCGCGCAGATGGAAGAAAGACGAAAGAAGAAAAGGATCGCGCGCGCGAGGGCACACTCTACTACTACTACTACGACTAGTGCTGCCGCTGCTGCTGTGCTTCCCTGGCTTTCCTCTGTTTTCCTGTGTGTGTGTGTGAGAGAGAGAAAGAGCGAGAGAGAGAGACTGGGAAAGAGAGTGTGTGGAATCATGCGTGTATGTCCGTCTGTGTAACTGATGTCTGTCTGTGTGCGTTTTAGGTGCGTGACAATGTTTGCTTACTGTCTATCATCGTGTGTATGTACGAGGGTGGTGTTTGTGGCATTTAACGGATGCCAGCAACAGCAGCAGCAACAGCATCAGCAGAATCAGCAATCGTCACCAGCTCATGGTACCTTCACCACTCCACGACGACGACGACGACGACTACGACACCGCCACCACCTCCGTTGCCGCCGCCGCCGCGAAATCGACGACGACAGCAAAAACAACAACAAGAACAACAATCAAACCAACGACAACAGCAGCAACAACAACAATAGCAGCAAGACTGGCGACGGTAGCAGCAGCAACAATAACAACAACAATAGCAGCAAGACTGGCGACGGCAGCAGCAACAAAAACAACAACAACAATAATAATAGCAGCAGCAAAACCGACGACATCAGCAACAACAATGAAACCGAGGGCAGACACAACAATAATGAAACCAAGGGCAGCAACAACAATAGTGAAACCGAGGGCAGCAACAACAATAACAATAATAAAAGTGATGAGAGCAAAAACAATAATGAAACTGAAGACAGAAACAACAACGACAATCACAACAATGAAACCGAGGGCAGCAACAACAATCATGAACCGAGGACAGCAACAACAATAACAATAATTAAATTGACGACAGCAACAACAATAATGAAACTGACGACAGAAACAACAACGACAATCACAACAATGGAACCGAGGGCAGAAACAACAATAATGAAACCGAGGGCAGCAACAACAATCATGAAACCGAGGGCAGAAACAACAATAATGAAACCGAGGGCAGCAACAACAATCATGAAACCGAGGGCAGAAACAACAATAATGAAACCGAGGGCAGCAACAACAATAACGATAATAAAATTGACGACAGCAACAACGACAATCATGAAACTGACAACAGAAACAACAACGACAATCATATCGTTGATAACGATGAAATCAAGCGCCGCCAGCATTCGGACGGCGCTCGCGGCAGCAACAGCAGCAGCAGCAACAGCAACTGTGGCCGCAACAACGACAGTAATGGTGGTGCTGGTGGTGGCGGTTTTGGTGGTAACGACTCTGGCAGCGAGTGGCCGGTCGTGGCGGGGCGCGATGAGAAAGAAAGTCGATATCCAGAGAGACGAACCGACGAACGGACCGACGATTTGATCTTCTGGTTGGCCCGCCGGCCAGCCGGTGGTCGATCATTGATTGAGGCAGCCAATCAATCAGTCTTCAGTCAGTCAGTCCGGCAGACAAACTTCGAGTGCGCGGATCTCTGCAAGTCTTCGTCTGCCAAAGGTCGTCGTCATCGTCATTATCGTCGTCATCGTCGTTGTTGTCGTTGTTGCTGTTGTTGTTGCTGTTGTTGCTGTTGTTGTTGCTGTTGTTGCTGTTGTTGCTGTTGTTGTTGTTGTTGCTGTTGTTGTGGTTGTTATTGTCGTCGTCGTGACAGCGGGTGGTGGTGGCGGCGGGCAGCCTGAGAGGACACGACCTCTCATCATCGTGATGAGAAGGATGTTGATGTTGCTGATGTTGCTGGTGCTGCTGCTGCTGCTGCTGGCTTGAGTAGCAGGCAATGGCCCAGCAGCGATAGGCCAGAGCATCTGCTGCTGCTGCCACTGCAGCTGCAGCTGTAAGACGACGACGAGAATGTCGAGGGCGGAACAGGAAGAAGGGGAGGAGGCGGAGGAGGATTTTTAGAAGACGGCGACTACGTCCACGACGAACGACGTTTGGGGCGAGTACGGCACTCGGGCGAGAGAGGGCAAAAACCGTCATCTCCTCATATCAAATGTGATCAACGTGATCTTCTCATCATCGTTATTGTGGTAGTTGTTGTTGTTGTTGTTGTTGCTATCGTTGAAGGTGTTGTTGTTGTTGTTGTTGTTGCTGTTGTTGCTGCTGCTGCAGCCCGGCGTCCCGCCGGCGAGAACCGTCGCCGCGGTCACCGCAGCCGCTGTTGTCCTCGATGTCGTCCTGCTACAGCAAGCCGCACCAACAACACCACCACAACAACAACAAAACTGACAACGACAACAACAACAAAGACAGCAACGGCAACAACCGCAACATCAACAACCAGCAGCAGCAGCAGCAGCCTACTGCAAGCAAAAGTGACTGACAGGTTTCAGACTAAAGCACTCTCAAGTCGAGACTGCAACACCGTGGCGTGCCCGCGCGCCTCGCTGTCGGCGTTTTGCTTGCCTGTCTATCAAGCAAGCTGCCTAGCAAAGGGCAGCAAAGCCCGCCCGCCCGCTCATCTAGCCGTGATCTCGTCATCAAGCGTCTCCGCCACCAAACGGAAGAGATCCGGACGCTCACCGGACCTAAGTGTTGCTCAACGAAACGCAGAGTGCTGGTGCGACTGCTTCAACAACGACCTACGGACTTCGTTCGAAGGGAACAACACTGCCTCGGCGCGCAGGACAGTGTGCCTCTCGGCGCGCAAGACGGGTCGTCCGTCGACCTCCCCGGCCACGAGCCTGTAGCAACGATTTGTTGTCCTTCATAGCACCTGTCGACAGATTAAAACGATAGAGAGATACATAGATAGATAGATAGACCGACCGACAGACTAATCAAGTGGAAAGTGTATGCTACAGTGTATATTCTGCGGCATGTTGTAGTTGTAAGACAAGTAACACTAGTAACCGTGGTCGCAGGTCGCTACGATGACAATGGCCTAGCCAGCATCACAACCACTTGTCGGTCGCCAACAAGACAGGGCGATTGCTGTCGGCGTTCTTGTTCATTAAAGACTTCTACTTCTCGCGTCGTGCGTGCTGCCTACCACTGCCGTCATTGGCAGAATAACGACGGCACATTCATCCGGCCGGGATCGTCGACTATCGACTATCGACACAACTTTGCCGTGGCGACACAACTTCACCGATTGAGCGGAGGCGACTTCAATCTCAACGCGATGTGGTTATGGGTCTGGCCCGTACTCGGGCTGGCCCTGGCCACCACCCTCCACTTCAGCCGGAGGTAAGTTGCTGTGCCTGATATACGCCTGAATATCGTATGTGGGCCGAATACTCTGTTGTTCTGCTGCTGGCTTCTTCTGCTGCTGCTGTTGTTGTTGGGTGCGGTTGTCGAAGTCATCATCGTCGTTGCTGTTTTAGTAGAAGTTTTTGTTATTGTTGTTAACGTTGTTGCTGTTGAAATTGTTGATGTTATGGTTGTTGCTGCTGCTGCTAAAATTGCTCCTGGAATGAAAGAAGGGTAAACTCCTTTGTTTTACCTCTTTCCTTGCTTGCTTTCTTCTTTCTCCTGTCATCTTCTCTCGTTCATCTGTACGAATAGTCAGAAAAAAAGTCAAGTCAGGTTGCTGGCTACGTGGGCTCATTAACACTCAAATAGGGTAAGATGACAATAAGTTGCAGTCTTGCAGACCAGCGCGGCAAGTACCACCAGAAAAGCAAATGGCGTAAGCATGTTGAATGGGACCGTTGATGATACACGGTATATTTTTGGTTTGTGTGTTGTTGATTGTACATATGCAGCATATATATATATATATATATATATATATATACAATATATATTACAAATATACCACACGAGCGAAGAAACAAAATTGGCTGCAATTTCTGCTGCTGTGATTTGATAGTCAAACGCTTAAGTTATTCAATGGTAGACCGTCCATTATTGATTGACTAGGCCGTTTATTTGCCAAATCTCCAAATTCTCCAAAAAAAAATCCCATCTTTTTCGAAAATAAAGTTGTTTTTTTCCGATAAACGTTGCCACCGTCGCCACTCAGTTGAGGGCGTCGAGGGTTTGCGTAACTGTCAAGCATTGCAAATCTGTGATAATTATATAAATTATTATTTCTATTTTATATTATTATATATCGTATACATTATTGTAAACGAGGTGACAAAAACAACTTGAGTCCCAGACAGGTCATCTGTTGTTGTCGCCACCCAGCCTGGTGTCGGTCCGTTAAATTGAATGCACAGCAAACAATCGTCCGTGGAAGCATACATCGTTTAAGTATGCGTCTTTTTTTGTTTTCTGCTTTTTTGATCATTTCTATCTTGAAATGTTCTGTCTAGCCCATTAACGTCGAATCTGATCATAAGAAAGAACAAACAAATTTGGTTAATAGATAAACTCCATCTGACAAGTGAGCGTCCTCCTCGGCCGTTTGTTCGCTACACCCAGAAATGCGTGTCTAGCTTAGATAGTTCAATCATCTAATTATAAAAGCTGTTTTATAATAATGTAACGGCGACTCGTACGGTAGCCGCCGAGCTGCAGGTGCCTACATCAAACACACGACGTATTTGCTAATTAAACGTTAACCAGTCGCTGTGTCCGCGGAAATACGACATGATCAATCAGTTAAGGTTCCGTCAGCTTCCGTCAGTGAACGTTCATTTAATTAATTCTACGTACAAACTCTTGATCTGCGGCATACAACTAACCAACGTAGTTTCGGGCCGATTGATAAGTAGGCTTACTTGTATAGACCAACGCAAATTTTCTTCTTGATATCATCAATCAACCACTTGCCAAATCACTGTATCGTACTCATTAATATTCTTGAGTTTGTTCCGAGCAGCGGACAGTGTAGATACTACGTGTCAGTCTGATTAGCGTGTTTTTCTTTCACATCTTTCTCGTTATAAGAAAAAACGAGCTGCTGTTTCTCTCTTGTTTTGTAGTTTTTCAACTCTTAACAGTAATACGCGTATCAATGATGCCAGCGATCATAAATATTGCCGTCTTGAGGTAAAAATAGTTATCTGTTCTATAATAAGGTTTATAAGACGTAATATAAATTACCGGAACTTCACCGAAACTTAGCCCAAAAATGGCGAGAGTTTGCTTAACAGTCACGTATTGTATTTCTGTGTTATTAAACTTTATCAAACATTCGTATCTTTTAACTAGGTAATTCAGGCAGCAACGTTTACTCGTCGTATTCGGCTAATCGTTAATTCTGACGGCATCAAAACTCTGATACGAACTAAATGCAGTTTTTTACTATTACTCTACGCGCTGGCGCTGCCCTATCGGGTTGACTGCATCTGCAGTGGGCATAAAACGACGGTGCAGTTTCGTACGTATCAATTAAAACGGGACGCTTGTAACGCAAATTTAATGTAGTCGTTTACCGAACGACAAAGTAATAAATAGCAGGCGGTCGCATTTATGATCCAGTTAAGATCCATTGCCCACCTAGCCTACTAAAACAGCGAATGCAATTCGCAGCACGGATACCTCAGGTCACGCGCGTCTTTGTACGTTAGCTTCGTGCTAGCTGCACGATGAAGCAGATCTCGTCCGAGCACACGTGGGGCCTGATCTTTCGAGAATATGGCGAAATAATTTTTAGTGAATGGTTGAATACAATAGATGCCACGCTATGCAACCACTCCGTAGGTTCGTTTATGCTAGTGTTTGCCCAACGGTTTCAGTATAACGAAGGCGAACTTACTCATAATTTCTGCCGGTATTTCACTGAAACAGCAGCCGATCGTATGGCAGTATTTCTCTCCCCTCTTTTGATTGCTCGCCGGTACCGACGCCTTTGGAACCGTATATCTATTGAGCTCTCAACTTTACATCGGCAAAGTATTGCTCCATCTGTTACCGTCGAGCAACTGTCCAAACACACACCTAAGTTCTACTACGAACTGAGTAGCTAAAACCTGAAAAAGCGGTACAGATTATTATTGTAAAGCAAGGACTAATTACATAAAGGCCGCCTGATTAAAATCTTAGCTCATCTCCGAGCAGTAGAGAGTCGGCAGCGGTTAGCGAAGTCGCATGATATTTCGTAGACCCCAACGTAGACAGCAACTAGATTGGTCAACGGCGGTTCATTCACCGTTATACGAGGCTGGCTGAGCGAGATATAATCACAGCACCCGATAGATGCACTGCACCGGCAGACAGAGACCAGGGTACCAAGTGACGTGGACGGGCTAATGAACCAACTAACAAATGAGTTACAATTAGGGGAGTTGCCAAAAAAGCGCCCGCCTCAAGTATAGGGCAGAACATGTGATACATATATATATATATATGTATATAGAGCGAGAAGGAGAGAGAAAGTTGGGTGGCAAAGCAGCACTCTACCTCAATATCAATGCCCTACAGTTGCGGTCCAAGAGAATCTAATTCAAACCTAACCTGTCCCGTGGGTTGGGTTTGAATGATACGACGTTACGATATATATATGTATATATATATATACATATACGTCGTATTCATTCAAACCTAGCCTGTCCCGTGGGTTAGGTTTGAATGAAAACGACGGTACGATATATATATATATATATATATATATACATATGCATATATATTATACAAAACAAACCTCGGAAGAAAGAGTTCGTTTTTGATGAATGGCTCAAGGCTAAGACCAAGTTTTGGGTTTTCGGACGCCGCGCAATCCAAAAAGCCACCTCGCTCGTTGGCTGCTAGATTCACAGGATTCATTCGTTGCTGCCGCACGTTAGTGAAAACGCCATGAAATGCTGACCTTTCGAATTGACGTTTGTTCCGGTCGATCGGCAGCGTCTTTGCGAAGGCGTTTCAACGCTTTTCCGTCCCGGCTTTGTTTGGTCGCCGAGGCCCGCCGCCAGTATGACTCGATCTGCAAGCACCATCGGTAGAAACTCACGAGTCACTCGGGTGATTTTAGAGATAGGGAGCAGCCTACAGCCGATGTGGTGCGTAGTAGATCTTTAAAAAAGCAAACCTGTAATAATTTTTTCTTCCTCTTCTTCCACGTGCAGAGTTGTAATACTGGTGAGTTATAATATTTAATAACCTATTGCTTTACGATAACAATATTAGCGTTAGGATTTATTGGTTAATTATTAATAAGATAACCAATAATTAGGATTTATAGGTTTTCTGAAAACGCGGCTCCGTGTTGTTCGTCGTTCTTGATTCCATCGCTGTCAATCTCAAGAGTGCTCAAGCACTTATATAATTGACTGTTCGAGCTGATATAATTTAATGAGCACACTGTCCGGATTTGTTAAACTTGTTCTGGTTCCAAGCGAGTTATCGTCGATACGCTATATAGAATATATCGAAATGTTGACACTTATCCGGTATTCGTGTCGTCGTATAGCTGGAATGGAATGGCATGAGGATTAGACCACATGCGGGCCAGAATTACCAGCGGCGTGATTTATGAATATTTATATATACATACCACCATTCATCCGATTAAAACGACACAGCGTATAGCGAATCCGGCCACAGGGTGCGCGAAATATTTGCTCTCTTTCTAATCTGCAACAACGCTGCTCGGTTTCCGCTCTCAGAACGCAGAAGCCCGGGACCGCGCTACTTATAACAGCGCATCACCCATAAACAGCCAAGATTACGAGCGTACCAACAACAATGTCTAACAACAACAAATGCGGCAGTAAAAACTCAACGACACACAAGATAACAGCACCGATCAGAATGACAACAACAACAAAATCTAATGAAGAAAGACAACCACGGTAGGAATAAACTTTTTTCATAGCACTGCCTATATCACCAAGTGCTAACGCTATAGATATATAAAAGTTAGTGACGCGTGACCTTCCCGCATTACAGAAGCTTTCCCTCACCCTCTCTCTATCGCGTTATCTTCCGTTCTCTATCTATCTATACATGTTTCTGTTTAGCGTTTGATTCAACAACTTTTCTAATCGAGACGCTCTCGTCTAGATAGCGTTTTGCGTCTAGCGAAGGCGTACTGAACTGTGCAAGTACGTCTGAGATCTCTGGTACTTAAGGGGTGGCGCTCGAATATGACCTTTGAGTGCAGTGTTGTAGATATGCATTACCCACTGCTAGTGGTATTTTGGCAGTTCCAGAGAGCTCCAAATGAAGCCCTGGCAAAGGTCTCCGGGAACTCAGGTGCCCCACAAGGCGTCCTGCTTAGCTTTGTCAGCGCACATGAGTGCTTTGGAGGGCTTTAATAGTGATGAAGTTTTGCAAAATGTTTATGATAGCACAGAACATTGAGATGATTTTTCTTTTTCATTTCAATTGTACGACAAACCTCGTGGGGGCCGCCCAAAGACAGCAACGGACGACGAACGTGTGGCGACAAAACGCAAGCATATGCATCGTCAGAGGAGACTTTGAGCCTGCATGCCATAAAATTCTGCACGACCACCTCGGACTCACCAAAATATCTGCTCAATGGGTACTATGT
>QVRM01005652.1:0-55746 GCA_003439945.1 Dermanyssus gallinae | reverse complement strand
GCTGATCAAATGACGACGCGGCGCAAATCGAAGCCTGTTAGCCATCTGCGGCTCGCTACGCCCCGAAACGTTCTTGTAACGTGACGCACGTGGCGGCCAACGGTGGTACTGAGTGAGTGTATACCAACCCCTCACATTGCTCCGTCATTTTCTCTCGCTGTAGCGATATCGGTCGTCGTCATTGTCGTGGCACCTCCGTTGAGCAGCCTTTACGCGGACGCTACTGTTTTTCGCGGTTCGATCGCCTGTATTCAGGTGGATTGTTGTTCAGGTGGCTCTGCGGCGACCACGACTTTCGGTGGCAGCGGCGGGGGCGGTGGCTCCACCATCATGTCCCTTTCTTCTTGAAGTCTTCGATGCTACCCCCCACTCCTGGGGCTGCAGCTGCTGCTGCTGCCCCTTGCCGCCGGTTACCCCAGCCGGCAGGCGCCGTGCTAGCGCGCCCGACGAGGTTGGCGGCATTTTAAAAACGGGTTCGCGCACCAGCTCGAACACCAATTTCTTTCGACCCGCCAGCCAAAACCACCGCAGTCATGCTCCAGGTAGTCAATACGTCGCCGTCTTAAACACCCCTTTGAAGTATCGCTATCGTATTTTCGACTCGTCCTTTGCGTCGCAGTCTTGATATTTGCATGCGTCGACTGTTTCCGAGGATAGTGTGAGCTAGACGTGTCGCGAAGTTGCAACTACAGCACGTGTTCATGTCGACACCTGAAGAGTGCTACTACCGCTGCTGTTCAAAGGAAACCGCAGATTCTTCAGACTGAGGTTAAAGCCGGCCCCCAGTTCCCAAGGGTTCAGTTGTCCAACTAACCCTACTCCGACGTCTCGTAGGATATGTGTGCACATGGCTTCACAGGCAGCCGTCTACCGGCCAAAAACGAGCCCAAGTTGGCCCTACTGGATGTGAGGAGTGACTCCTCTGTTCGCGGCGCCGCATCTCGTTGATTCGTGCCCACGTTGGCCACATGCGTGAACATCAACCGTTAACTCCGCCAATGGATATCTATACATACGAGGCCACGAACAGTCGTGCCTCCTTAGAAAGTCGCGCCTTCTTAGAAGGTCGCGCCTCTCCATGGTGTTGCGCTCTGGAGAGAGGGTTCCCCGCCCGCACTTAGGGTTGTTCCAGCTTGAAACAATCCCAGGCGTGAAGATATAAACAGCTCGTCTGTTCTCTTCTATCTGTTAACTATACGTGTGGCGTTTCTCTCCAACCACCGAATACGAGATAGAAGAATGTGTGTTGCGTGTGGAACGCGAGTAACATAAATTAGAAGAACTAAAGCTCCAGATGTATACACGTTTACCGGAGGCAGGATATTGTAGCAGTATTAGCGTACATCTACTCCCGGTTCCCGATATTGCACTTCTTGGATAAATAATCATGCGTAGTATTATTTATCTGAGAAGTGCACTTTTGAGGCATAGTAGCGGGGACGAGTATTAACTGTTAGAATGGTTATTACAGATCAGATATAAGATCCCGTAGAACTCCTTCGTTGGACGTAAGCTCAAAGACGACAAACATCGGATCTGTCAAGCGCGTATTCGTTCTTCCTAAGAATAGGCCAATCCTTCGCCGATTCGACGCGAGGACTTGTGGATACTTCTTCTAACGTGTCCGTCTGTTTCTCGCCAGGTTCAGCACAGCATCAGGCGGGGTGCATATACCTTCGAGCACTCACTTCATTAGAACTTCGTGTCGCCGAGAGCGAGTACTCTAAGCCATTTAAACCCGTTTTTTTCCCTTATAGTGCACGCTGCTCGACACGAATCTATGTTTTGTTCTGCCCTCATCCCTACGACTGTCACGGTTGCATTGCTGCTCGTGTTGTCCTTGCTGTTCTACACCATCGTCGTGAAGTTGTTCTCATTGTGTTCGTTGTGCCTGTGGCCGTTGTGGCCTGATCATCCTCACCGTTGCTGAATTTGGCCCTTCGCCATCAGCATTGTTGACGTCGTCTTTCCTTCCTGGCTGTCGTAATCGTCTTGTTTCCGTTGTTTTTGTGTGATCTTGTGAATGTTTTTGTTGTTGTTTTTTCTTTTTCGACCCTTTTCTACTGCTATTTCTTCTTGCTTTTCTACTGCCTCTCCGCGGTAGCTAGCTCCTTCTAGCTCTACCTTTTCCGTTGTTTTGGTTTTTTGCTTGTTGTTTCTTTCGTGTGAGTGTCGTTATCGTCGGCTATTATTTTTGTCAATGTTTTGCTACTGCTACAACTGTTGTATTGATTCGTCTATCTATCTATTTATCTGTCTGCCTGTTTGTTTGTCTATTTGTTTGTTTGTCTGCTTGTCCGTCTATTCATGTTGACCATGTTCATCGTTCACGTTCCTTGCATGCGTGGCGCTGTTTCGTGCTCGTGCTTGATCGATCCGAACCCCCCCGGTTCCCGTGCAGTTCGTAGCGTTGGCCGTATGTGTGGCCGCGACAGCACCGGGGTGACGTCTGTTCACGCCGGTCACGACCTGTTGGCCTACGAGACGGGCGGCTATGGAGGCGATAGTGACGACCACGGCGCGGGCGGCTACATAGGCGCAGTCTACGCGGGGGGTGACGCCGGGGGTGGCGGCGGCAACAGCATCGGCAGCGGCGGCGGCAATCATCACGCTCACCCCCACCACCATCAGCAGCAGCAGCATCAGCACGACTATCACAACAACCACGAGGAGCAGGTGTACGCTCCACAGCCGTACAAGTTTGGCTACGAAATCGTCGACGAGTACGGAAACAAGCAATCACGCCACGAGGTGTCCGACGAACACAACACCAAGAAGGGTTCGTACTCGTTCACCGACGCGAACGGCATCTCGCGACGCGTCGAGTACGTGGCCGACGCTAATGGATTCCGGGCCACGATCCATACCAACGAGCCGGGCACGGCGTCGTCTCATCCCGCCGACGCTCACTACGTCGCCAACCCGGTCTCGTACGGATTCGGAGATCATCACCGGCGCTAGCGCCGGTGTTTCCTAAGTTTTTATGTATATAATATATCTAGACAAATATGTATGTAGTGCTGACTGAGTGTCAGGTATAGATTACCTACAAGATCTACAGTCCAGACTGTGCTGCTCGTTGAAATCGAACAGCTCATAAAGCCACTACAGAGACACTAGGTATACGAACGTAAAAAGATCTACATACCGACGATACGTTAACATTCCGAGGAAAGATATCGATCTACACTCATACATTCACACACACACATACACACACATACACTACCTTTTCGACACAAGCTTACCTGTGAAATGCTTTACAACTGAGACAGTCAGTGGTCTAGGCCGTGCACTTGAGCATGTCTTCAAGCAGAGCGGCTTGGGTACATGAATCCCGCGCCGTTATCGAGAGAAAAGCCGAATTAAATGAATCTTAATAGAAAGTAGAAGTGTTCTAAAAACGTACATGACAATACTCGAAAACGTATTTGACCATACTTGAGTCCTAAAGTAATGACTTGAGTGCTAAGAGATCAGGATTTTTTTTGCAGCCAGTCTTAAGCATGCGTTTGTAAGACCCGTTTATGATAAATTGTGAACTTACGATAATTGGATCGAAACCACCAATCGACCGGTCGAAGTGACTAAAACCATACCCTGCCAAATGAACCTTAAGCCGTCATTGCACGAAAAAAGCTCTCATCGAACAAACTGCGCTCGCCCTGAAGTAATTTCGGTTGCTAACGATCCTTCAGCGTATCATTTAAGTTGTTGTACGAAACGCATGTACATATGCATACACATGTATTATTCTAAAGTACAGTTTTGTACTAACGAACAAAACGTAATAAATAATACGTTTTGAATTTAGTATACACATAATACAACCTTGTAATAACTTGTGATGAACAACAAATAAATTGTACATACAATGTTCACATAGCCGCCTACCAGCACTTCGTCATCCTTTATTATGGGTTTTCAGAGTTTCGTTTGAAAGAAAAACATTAATCGAGTATTTTCCAGCTAACATTGCCTCCCACTCCCTGTATATATATATATATATATATATATATATATATATATATATATATATAAGGCGCATAGGTCTTGCCGCCGCAATATTGGCTGGTCGTTGTTTGCCTGCCAAGCTTTGCTAATTTATCGCAACACGCCGCATATGTAAAGGATTGTGTATCCCGGTGCCAGGCATTACACAGGATTATATGTCTTATGCAACATGCTATTAAATATACCTCTGTGCGTAAGCTCGTATCAGCAGTGAAACCAGTACCACTTTTGCTTGAAGAAAAATACGCGTTTGTTAGATATAAATGTTTCACAGCCTATCGCATAATACACGTGCAGCACGCTCCCTTCGGCAGACCAGATCCCACCATTCTACTGTAGGCGTTCCATACAAAACTCCAATGAGACATTGTCACATCGATGTCGCACTAAAAATCAGTTGCTTGATAGTACTGGTACTACGTAACTCTGCGCGCAATCTAGTCTTTGCGATGCCTGGGTCACGAACAAGGTACACATTTTCAATCTTCAAATTATTAATCTAAATGTGTGTTAAGTGTAGCTTATGTCAGAGAAAGCCAAATGCTTTATAAGCGAGTTGGTTCTTCCACCAAAAAAGAGAAATGTAAGATCGATGATCGGCTTGTGCTGAAGTTTCTCTCTGATATAGTAGACATGTAGGATGGCAATTTTATTAACATCCTATTTTTATTTAAAATTTAGGTCTACTAATTAGCAGATCATAGCAATGACGGTAGCACGTTAAATTTACAAGTTGGGTTCAAATGAAAAAGACACGAAACGACACTGTGGGTATTATTGATGCCTTTATTTAACGGTTCCCCAAATGACCAGAGCCAGCTCTCCACTGTGTCTTTTAGTTTGTCGTCCGAAGTTTGCTGCGCTTCTTCGAAAGCCACTCCGCGCACACTTTCCGGTAACCCACTATTCCAACGCTGATCACCACCCTCACTGCCAACATTTGCATTAAGACCCGCGATAACTTTGCACCAGGTCGTTCACCTTGTCGATATCTTACAAAGAGGATAGGGGTCATCCCGTCGGGACGCCTACCGTCGTTTCCGGTCAGCATAGTGGGTTCCAACGTGCTTGGGTAGCCTGCCGTTCTCAGGGCCCTTGCTAACGTGTCGTTAATAGCCGCCTGGCGTGGTCTACGGCCTTTACGGAGGGCGCAGGATAGAGCATGGTGAGCTCTAAAGCCCATCGTCTCCGCGCATCGCCATATGTAAGGGTGAACGAGAGGCGTGCCGAGTTTGAGGCTAACACATATTCTTGTAGTGCCTGGTAATATATAATATATTTACTAATCATCCACTGTATAGGTCATGTAGCCAGCCGCCTGCTATTTCTCCAAAGGTTGCCCTAAACCGAACCCTAGTTAAGTCGTTGTTGACTTGATCAATAGGCTAACAAGCATACTGATCCGCCAGCAGAGACGACCATTCACCCCAAGATTTGATGTTGTCTTTTGGTGAAGTTCCATGAACCTCAACCAAACTGCTCGTGGCTTGATCTCGCATAAAAGTGAGTTTGATCCTACCGGGTTTATCAAGGAGATTGCAGACCCTGCCGAAAGTCTGATGTGTGACGGCCACTATCGTCCCTAACTTGTTCTCGTTGAGTATCTTGCAGCTCGTGTTATCATATGTGTGTGATTTCGGAGATTGTTAAATCTAAGTCGGCATTCCGTATGAACAGTTTGCATTTGGACGTTGTTTGGGCCAAGGCTACCCCTCGAAACCGATAATTTTCTGTGAGTCGCTAACGATTGCGGAGGCGTCTAGATCAGATCATTAACTGCAAAGCAGGACAAAGGTGGACCAAGGTGGTATCTCTGTTTTATGTTGCCTATCTGGGACGGTAATATTAAGTCAGGTGTGACAAGGCAGCGTCTACTATTAAATACGTAAAAGAAGCCGACAAGCGATTGTGTTTGCTGCTGGTTAGAATTGTGTACTTAAACTAGATACCCAATACATAGTCCGAAAAACACAATTTAAACTCCGAATTATTGCAAACTTTGTATATAAACTTGTATGTCGCCGTTGTACCCCTATGTCACTTTGTTCGGTTACACCTCTCTCTCTCTTTATCTCTATATCTTACGTATCTCATCTCGTTCCCAATAAGTATATATACACTATTATATAAAATCATGAACATTTGCTTATGTGTGTGATCATTATTTCTTTACTCAGGATGTAAATGTCAATGGACTTCGTTATGCGTTAAACCAGATTTGAGAATATATGTGTATATATGCATGCATTACACGTATATAATACATTATAGCGATGTCTATATATATATATATATATATATATATATATATAGTCGAACAGATGTTACACTTTAGGTGGAAAAGTATATATACGCATATGCGCATAACAAGATGCATATAAACTACAAACACAAGATTGTGCATAAATTGTTACTTTACATAGTGAGAAGTTGCATCTTATGCTCACGGGTGTTTTTAGGTACATACAGCTGTATAGTTTTGCTCATCATACAGAGAGATTCACATATACGAATAACACGTAATATTAATAACACGTTTTTATATGACCAAGCGAAGACGGAATAATTCCGTTAGGGTTTCAACAGTAAATCTTGTATTTGAAGGCTGTATGGCGTGATTGCTAACTTAGCTGAGGTTAATATTCGTACCGATAGAATTTTGAAGTGCCACCAAGAGCACGCTAATTATGGAATAAGCAAACAATTAAGCCCACGGACTTAAGCAGATATGGGATTTCTGTGACTGTTATTGTTATCTGTTGGGGGAAACCCTAGATATCTACACATGTCCGGCCCTTAGTGCATTGCAAATATGCAAATGTGTGGTACAATATGGTGATCAACCTGTCTATAGCATGCAGGGTTACAGGTTGTCTACGACGAATGTACTCTCACAAGACAGCAGTTGTTCTAATTAGGCTAATCTTGAATACATATGTACGTCAACATATTTGTAAATAAGGTAGTTAGAATAGGATATCTATCAGAATAAGGTGCAATCGGGAAAGCGTAGTGCCATTTTGGTAAATCAACTTAATTAATTGACATTAAAGTAGCAGTGTTTTTATCGTGATGCTTGTGGGGTCGGATCCACTTCCTCATAGAACAATTATTTAAAAGATCTAATTTTAAACTGTGCAGGTCGACGGTTTGTTCAATAAATTGTCTTAAATATATGCAGAAGGAAACTATCTTCGGTGACCAGAACTCACGTGCACTCAGCGAGGGCTGCAAGAGATTTCTGATTTATTATTTATGTATTACTTACTATCCTGATTGTCGGGACGACGGTGTTTGTAAACATCGCCGATCTACACCATTTCATCAAGGTTATTACTCAGAGAGTGGAACCTATTAAGTTGTACTATGATAATGGTCATTCTGTAGCAGTCGCAGTGTTTGCGAGTTTCTCCGTGCTGGGCATAATAAATGCAGGTCCTTCGGAAACTGCTGTATAGGATCTGGTGAAAAAGTTCCACAGAACACCGAGCAAGCTGGCTCAGTGGCAAAGCCTTTGCCTTGCATTCAGGAGGCTTGGGTTCGAGACCCAGACGGGCCACTCTTCAATTGGTTTGCATGGTTTCCAATTTAGACAAGGTAAATGCCAGAGTGGATTAAAAAATCAGCCGTGACATGAAAGAAACGAGCATTAGCCTTACGAAAAAAAACTGAATCTGTACATGACATCCTACGCTCAAGCTGTCCACGTGTTGCTTGCTCGAAAAAAAAAACGCATCTATTCAATGGCTGCGGGCGTCTTGTCGCCGTACAAAATCCAGCCACCTCGATTCGTCGGCGAGCACAAGAGCTGGGCCTGTCAGTCAGATACGCTTCAAGAAAAGTACTGCACGATGACCTCGGTATGGATGCTTACCATATCCAGTTACCACAGAAGCGCAAATCCGACGATCATAGGAAGCGTCCTTGACGTATGTGACGTCCAACGGGACGATGCAACCAGCAGGCCTGCATCCGAGCTTTTCCAGCAGAAGATGCTTTGGTGGCCGCGTGATCTCCCGTGAAGGAGACGTTCCGCGGCCACCTCGTTCGTGCGACCTGACGCCCCTGGTTCTTGTGTGTGTGTTTTTTTTTAGTAAGGTGTAAATAAAAGCGTTGCCATCGAGTTGTTGGTGGAAAATGTTGCCCAAGTTATGGCGAAAAATAATCAAACATGGTGTCTTATATACAGACCAAAAATCATCTGCCTGACATTTTCTATCGTATTATATTTTATATATATATATATATATATATATATATATATATATATATATATATATATATATATATATATATATATATATATATATATACATACATATATATATATAACGACAACACACATTTCTAAATTAGAACGAAACGTAAAACGTTATTGTTCCACATCGACACCGACGTAATGCCACACAAACGAGACGCCAAACATTTTAGATCGGAATGCATTTAGTCAGCTCAATTTAACTAGCAAATATTGTAGAATTGTAATGTTGTCCCCTTCGAGCATTCGGAGTATCAAGAGGAATCACACTGCGCACATAATGGGCTGTTGACGCGTAATAGGCAACTATAGCAGCAGCAACCACAACAACAACAATAACAATAACAACAACAATAACAACAACAACAACGAGGTAGAAATAGCGACACCGTTTCATGTTAATGGCTGGCTTGACGTGTCGCGCGGCTTATCGTGACCTGTTGCAGCTGTCGCTAGTGATCCGGCAGTTTTGCAGCACGCCATCCAGCCCAAGCTAGAAGCGCCCAGGCCGTTGTGAAATAATGGCAGGCGAACGCGGACGCGAATGAATACGCGTTTGATAGCCACCCTTTTTCCACCGAAAACCAGCGAACCACCAGCCGTGCAGACGACCACCAGCAACCAGCTGCCAGCAAGCCTGCCCGTCAGAGCGGGAAATCCAGGCCTACATACGCGGCCACCGCCCCGTGTTTTGGCAGATCAATAATAATAATAATAATAATACCAACACACAAGAACAACAGTAACAATAAAACAATAACGACAGCATCCGTAACAACCACAATAGCCAGCAGTAACAACAACATTAACAACAACAAAAACAGCAACAACAACAACAACAACAACAACAATAATAACAGTAACAACAACAATAACAGTAACAACAATAATAACAGTAACAACAACAATAGCAGTAACAACAACAACAACAATAGCAGTAACAACAACAACAACAACAATAGCAGTAGCAGCAACAACAATAGCAGTAGCAACAACAACAACAACATTAGCAGTAACAACAACAGCAAAAATAACAACAACAGTAGTAACAACAACAACAACAGCAAAAACAACAACAATAGCCGTAACAACAACAACAGCAGCAGGAGAAAATATTATAATTCGTTAACATAATGATAGAATCATTCCAAATAAAAACAATATATGTCAATGGCTGGCATTCGTTTTCGTCGGCCATATTAACGTTTGTGAATTGAGCGACATCCGCTCTAATGCCTTTGTATGTTCCTCTCTCTCTCTCTCTCTCTCTCTCTTTTCCTTGGCGCAAGTACACTCCCTTGTTCTCCTTCTCCTTCCCCTCCCTCTGCTCTTCTTGTTTCTGCTTTCTCTCGCTGGTGCGTGTTTCCGCCTCGCTTGGCACCTCTACGCATCGTAGATTGCCGTTCTTTGCCTCCCTTCTGATGTCGTCGTCGTCACGGCAGCGAAAAGCGTCGTTGCACCGTGTGTTTGTGTATCACCGATACAACCGCTCAACCAGCACTAATCTTCGCTGGCCGCAAACCACAAAGTCGTATGTATATGATATATACGTGTATACATATTCATATGCCGTAACGTTCTAACAATATATATATATATATATATATAGATGTATATATATATATATATATAACCAACGCACCGCTGAACTGCAGACGACACACCTGTAAAGACGAAGCTCGCCGAGTCCATCGATTGATCGTCCTCCGACAACAAAAAGTAGCATTAATCATAGTGGGTGTACTACTGTTAGCTAATTAACGATTAACCTACGATAATTGAAGAAGCGTATTGGCGCAATTAGAAAGCGTTCAGTTTAAAATCCTTCAGCGTGTTGCGTTGAGATGCAAGGCAGAGTGCAGCAGTTTTGACGTAGTCTCTATTTCAAGACAGCAATCGATGGCAGATTTTAAATTATACGCACGCACCTCTTAGTTTAATAGATGTTTCACTTTTTTTTTAAACATTTGTTATTATTAGTGTATTAACAAAGACCTGCATTGCGTAATTGAGCGTGATAAACTCACGTACGTTTGCCAGAGTGGAAGAAGCACTATCGACCTCCTGTTTCATAAAGAAAAGCAACTACACTTTTGAGACCACTTTCAAGGCAGCTGTTGTCAAGAAGGAATACCGGCAAAGATGGACGCGGTCCTGGTTTACACAGGTCTGCTACCTAAAGCGTCGGGAAGTCTTGGGGTTCCTGCGTTAAGCGCGGGTCTTACACTTCGACCCCAAAATAGTTGCTGATTGTAGGGCGCTCTCTGGCCGACATGGAACAACCTATAGGAAACTGCTTGTAGAGAATAAGCGCCGGTATGATGAGGAGGTGGAGAAGTTTCATGTGCTTTAGAAAGCAGAACCCCAAGTCTACATTGTTCGCCGGTTAAACGAAAGCATGCACAGCATGACAAAGGAGTAGTTGCGGTAGCAATTTACTGTCTTTCTGCTCGATGCAAACGCTCCCGCACCTAAATCCGTAACTGAGCAATCACCCACTTAGGAGCAGCACCACATGAATTCGCCGTTTAGAGTGAAAGAATACGGTGGTACAGATCTTGCGTGGGCAACCCAAGAATAAGAGTAGTGGTCCTGACGGGATCTATTACGAATATTAGGCTGAGTCGTCTGATGTTTTATCAAGGAAGCAGTGTAATCATTTTAACCAGATACTCAGCGAGGGACGCATAGTCCAAGTTTGGCATTAGGCCAGACTTACTCTGTTCAAGGGCAAAAACAATGACAACGTGGACGATCCCGTCACAAATTAATTCGAGTTCGTCACGAATCAGCTGTGCCCGGGGTTCACATGTATGCCGTCTTTATCGATTGTGTCAAGGCATTCCACAAAGCTTTTCGACACGTACCAGTCGATTCGTTTCGACCCGCCGGGGTGAGTGGTTCTTTTCTGCGAGTCATTTTCAGCTTCTTTGCTGAAGATCGTCTTAAAGTAAACATAATGGGGCAAAGACACCTTGCAGCTGAGTCAAAACATAGGGACCCCTCATGGGAACACTCTCAGTTGCCTGGCCCTTTCCTTCCTCATTGCAAACCTAGCCCGCCATGTGCGGGAGGAGTTTAGAAACGCCGCCGTCGTTATGTATGCGGAGGACATAGAAGTGGTCCACCGGGACCGTGGTGCCATTTGTTGAATTGTCGGCGTCTTAGAAAGTTATCTTCACCGTAAAGGACTGCATAGTAAATTCGCAGATGACAAGAGCCAATTAGTTTTGCCGTGGGGGTTAATTGGCTGCAGCGGACGTAATACCATGTGTGGCCAGTCGCTGGGTTTGTTAACATCTTCCCGTATTTGGGTCTGAGACTACCCTATACGGGAACGACCCTTACCCAGCACATTGGCGACAGGTGTCGGGCTATTGCCTCTACTCACACAGAGGTAAGAGACTCTCATACCTCTGTGTGAGTACCTGAGTGCGGCAGTGCGTCTTTTTGAGCTTAATATTTTGCCAAGATTGTGCTACAGCCTTGACAGGGTGTGGGCCATCTTTTAGTGGCAAATTTTCGCAGCTAGAAAAATGCTTTAGAATATGTATATATGAAGCGTGCTCGTTGCTTGCCGCGGATGGCAGGAAACCGCTTCGTATACCTGCTAACGGGTTGCGAAGCGACAGTGGAAGTAATAAAAGTCAGGCTTAGGTCTCCTGTTACAGGACCAGCATTTGTGGTTGAAGCGCCAGGGAAAAGTGACCGAGACCTCGGCCGAGGTTGTACAATATGATGCGTATCTCGCCACGGAGCTTTGGGATGGAATGGCATGCACTAGTCAGCACGTGCACGCAAGGTACATTGTGCATGGCTATTATCACTTGGTATGTTCGGCTCAAGGATTTGATCAAATTGGCGATCAATGTCGTTGCCGGTTCTGCTCGCAGATGTGCGCTAAACACTATGCAGCTACCAGACGCACCGGTGGATTTGCACTTTTCGCCACGTGGGACCGTCGCTAAGGTGTTCAAATTGTGTATAATGACGACGGTATTGTAGTTATGTACCAACTTTAAATGCAAAGTTATTGCGAAACAAACAATATGTAAAACTACTCGCAACATCAATCTGCGCAGTACTTAAACCATGTCGTCAAGAGTAGTTTCGTGGCAAACGTTTTCGTGGCGAGAACGTTAAAAACCATGAACTCATTATTAATGTTATAAACCGTATAATTGCATAAATCACACATTTCACTTTACGCTATATTATTTTTTAAAACTCTTATATTGTGCAATGTATATATTGAATTCAGGTATTTTCCATGTAGATAGTTATCTACATTTCGCAACAAAGCAATAACAGGAACACTCGAATTGAATGGAGTTAAATATTGGTATTGAAACCAAGCTACAAATGAAGCCACAATGCATGCACGTTTACGGCACACCTAGTTAAATTGAAGGTCATGAAGAGCACATGGCTGGTGGGAATTTCGTTTATTGAGATAGGCGTTTGTTTCTCGGCAATGATTGTCATCCGCGGCAGTGGCATCATCTACGTTACTCTAATGTACGGCGACTGTCAAGTGGCAAATTTGTTTGTAACAGCCTAGATGATAAAATAGGCTAAATGAACCCGTGCTGGAGTTGCCTAACACCCTGGACAACACTACAACGCAAAATTAACTTGGCACACCCGGTTACACGATCAGACGATGAGCAGCTGCCGACATGCGCTAGAGTTGTTATTTCTGTTGTTGTTGTTGTTGTTGTTGGTTATTGTTTGTTGTTGTTGTTGTTGTTGCTGTTTTTGTTGTTGTTGTTGTTTGCTGTGCCTCTTAAAATGTCCTCGTTATCGTATTGACGGTGATTGTCGGCGTCGTCAAATACGCTCACCGTGTGAGCGGCACCGTACGCTAACCATTACGGTCGGGTAGGCAATTTCGTGTGCAATTTGTTCCAAAAAACAAAACGTGGATTGGTTGGCCACGACCACTAATAGACAGACAGACCGCCTAACTAACTAAACGACACACAAGCCGTTCAGTTGATGGTCGCTGCGAAGGCGATGTTCGAGCGTCCGCCAGATGTCGGTCATACATCTACATGCAACGAACGAAAGTAAGTTCGTAGTTAGTTCACTTTATTCGTTGCTCACCCAGTTGCCAATTGATCTATATGGACCCCTAAAATGATCGTGAGTACTATGACTGTCTTAATTGTTGTTGTTGTTGGTGTTGCTGCTGTTGTCCGTATTGTTGTTGCTATGTTGTTGTTATTGCTGTTGTTGCTATTTTGTTGTTGATGTTGTTGTTGCTGCTGCTGCTGCTGTTGTTCTTGTTGATACTGCTATTGTGGTTGTTTCTAATGCTATGCTGTTGTCTTACGCGTTGTTGTTTCTGCTCGTACGACTGTGATTTGTACCGCTGCTGCCAATTTAAATGTACATTCGCGAATATGAACGCACGGCTTTATTTGACCCAATTGTTTACACCAATTTACTTAGTCATGTCCGAAAACGTTGAATAGCTTAAAGAGGATGATGTGTGAGCGTGTGTGTGGCTGTGCACGCCATTGTGACAGCTACTTGAAATTCATTCATGATTCAATCTTGCACGATACGCGAGCCCAGCAACGTGTTTGCCGCCAAAACAAGCAAATTTAAATTCCGACAAGTTGGTTCCGTCTCCGCGCGTCACTCCGTTTAATAGACGGTACGACACTTTTGCGACAGAAGACATGCCCAAAGCAAAGGTCTTGTTTTCTATATATATATATATATATATATATATATATATATATATATATATATATATATGGTAATAAAAAGACTAAAAAAGGTAATAGCAATAATCTTTGCAATTTTCTTCTTAAAAAAGAAGCTGGGTTATATATATATATATATATATACGCCATTATAGTTTACGATGATAATAAAAGCGTCGGTGCTGGCGACAGTAAGCGATGAGAACAAGCGGCGTCGTGAGCGAGATAGTAGCAAAATAAAAAAGATCAATAAACTAAACAAAAATCGCACCCGGAGAAATAACTACCACAACAGTGATTCGTTGAAGACAATGTTATTTAAACTGCTTACCTAAGGATGATGATAATGATAACAACAATGGAAGTAACAACATCAGTAGCAACAACAGCAAGAACAGCAACAACAAGCACTGACTGCACTGGTTTCTAACAATAAAATCTCCAATCAAATACGCGTCAATAATACATACAGACCGACAGATCTTCAATGTTTGCGTTAACAACTCTAGAGAAAACAGAACTCGAGGCAAATTAATGGCGGCAATCAGCATAACGACAATATTAACTGTGCAGTAAACAACAACATAATACCAACAACAACAACACAATAACAACAACATGTGTAAACGTATCAGCAGCAGCAGTGACAACTACGAAAAAGAAGCAAAATGGTAAAAATAAGAGTAAAAATACGACGGCAATCACAACAAGAACATCATTAACATCAACTACAACAACAATCATCAGCAGCATCATTATCAACAACAACATTTCTTTTGATGTTGTTTTTGTTGTCATAAGCGCGAAATCGGAGTAGCTACTTTGAATGCAATCATCTGTATGATGACTACAGCTAATAATAATAATAATAATAATAACAAGACACGAATAACAATAGTGGGGGGACCAACAACATGAGCACGGTGGCACGCTCATAAACGGACCGAGTTCTCGTGACGCCTGGCATCATGGGTCGGTATGGCGCGACAGATAGATAGATAGCCACCCACCAATAGGCCGGACGTCTAACGTCAGACGCGTACGGAACGCGAGCCGCAACTGTAACAGTAGCGAGGGGGTAAAAGCAGCAATAATTAGCAATAACATCAACAGCAACAACAACAATGACAATAACAACAGCAGCAACAACAACAACAACAATAACAACAGCAACAACAACAACAACAACAACAACAACAACAACAACAACAACAACAACTACAATGACAACAGCCGCCGTCGCCACCACTACTGCATGAGGTAAACCGAAGTAAAGACTGACGCCTAAATACGGGGGCAGGTTTGAAAGTGCAGACGGCAACGACGACGACGACGATGATGATGATGATGAGGATGGCGATGATGATGATGAGGATGGCAATGATGATGATGGCGATGCTATCGTCAAATTGATCGGAAACGATCCCCAAACCCCCACGACTCCTTCCCACCCCTTTTCGCCGCCACCAATTTACTGCTTCCCGCACACAAATCGATGTAGCCGCGGCGCACGTACCCATGGCTAACTGGCTGGTTGAGCTCGGAGGCGGCGGCGGCGGAGGCGGGGGTAACAAGGGTGGACATAACGAACCGTACCCCCCTATCATCACACATAGTTATTAATTATCTTATCAATACGAACAACAACCCTTGTTAACCGCTGCTGTTCATGCAGTAGCAGCAGCAGCAGCAGCAGCGGAGCTGATACTGAATGCTGTGTTGTTGTTGTTGCAGTTGATGTTGTTTCCTTTGTTGTTAATGTCGTTGTTGTTTCCGTTGTTGTTAATGTCGTCGTCGTTGTTGTTTCCGTTGTTGTTAATGTCGTCGTCGTTGTTGTTTCCGTTGTTGTTAATGTCGTCGTCGTTGTTGTTTCCGTTGTTGTTAATGTCGTCGTTGTTGTTAATATCGTCGTCGTTGTTGTTTCCGTTGTTGTTAATGTCGTCGTCGTTGTTGTTTCAGTTGTTGTTGATGATGATGATGATGTCGTTGTCTTTGACGTTATTCGTGTTGTTGTTGTTGTTGTTGTTGATGATGATGATGATAATGTCGTAATTTTTTATGTTGTTCGTGTTGTTGTTGTTGTTGATGATGATGTCGTTGTCATTGATGTTGTTCACGTTGTTGATGTTGATGCTATTCAAGATGTTGCTAATGTTGTTCATGTCATTGGTTGTGGTGCTATGGTTGTGGTTCTTGATGACGATGATGCTGATTTTGCTGCTCTTGTTGTTACTGTTGTTTATGTCGTTGTTGATGACGTTGCTATTTTTGATACTGTTTATGTTGTTGTTGTTGTTGTTGGTGGTGGTGTCGCTGTAGTTGTTCTTGATGCTGATGATGATGATGATGTTGCTCGTGTTGTTATTGTTGTTGATGTTGTTTTTGTTGTTGATGTCGAAGCTACGCGTAAGAACTTATATCGAATGTTATCATATATTAGTTGCTGTCACTGCTGTTGTCAGTATTCTTGTTGTTGTTGTTGATGTTGATGATGATGATGCTGCTGCTGCTGTTTATTGTTGTTGTTTTTGTTGTTTGTTATTGTTGTTGCTTTTGCTGTTGTTGATGATGATGTCGCTGATGTTGTTGTTGTTGTTGCTATTAATATTGCTCTTGTTGTTGTTGATGTTGTTCTCTGTTCTTGATGTTGATGATGATGTCGCTGATGTTTTTTTCGTTGTTGATGCTGTGCTTAGTGTTAATGACGATGTCACTGTTGTTTAGGTCGTTGTTACTGTTGGTATTTATATGAAATGTGACCTTATATGAATTGCCGTTTTGCCGATGCCCTTACTGCTGTTGTCGCAGATATTGTTGTTGTTGTTGTTGTTGTTGTTGTTTTTGCTGCTTGTTTTTGATACTGATATTGTTGTTAGTGTTCTTGTCGTTGTTGTTTTTTTACTCCTTGTTATCGATGCTGTGTCTATGATCCTTGTTGTTGCTGATACTGCCGCAGTCGTCTAGATCAACGTAATTGTTGTTTGCACTGTTGTTGTTGTTGTTGTTGTTGTTGTGGTAGATGGATGGACGATCGGCGGACGAACAGAGAGAGAGAGAGAGAGAGAGAGTGCTGTCGCGTGATGACGCCTCCGATCACAGCCAACGGAGGCAAGCAACAAACGAGCGCCACGCAGCACAGGAGCGGACCAAACAATATAGGCAAACAGGCAAATCTGCACACCGATATGTAACAGGCAAGCAAGATCGATTTATCATTTGATTGACCTATCGGTCGATCTATGGATCGATGCATTCCGTGTACGATCGTTGGACTAATCGAACTACCGTCCGAACAACAACAACAACAACAACAACAATAACAACAGCAACAACAGTAAAACAACAACAGCAACAACAACAGTAAAACAACAACAACAACAACAATAACAGTAAAACAACAACAACAGCAACAATAACAGTAAAACAACAACAACAGCAACAATAACAGTAAAACAACAACAACAACAACAATAATAACAGTAAAACAACAACAACAACAACAACAATAACAACAACAATAACAACAACAACAACAACAATGACTTCGATGACGATTATGATGATGATGGTGATAACGACCGACTTAGCACCGCTATTTGTTATCAGCCCTGTTAGCTGGTGTTGGTTAGTGACCGCAATATGGATCTGATTGACAGACATCAGCCGACAGGTCGGCAGATTCTAGATCTACGGTTGAACTGCGGCTGCAGCGGTGGCAGAAGCGACAGAGCAGCGTATGCGGAACAAACGTTGCTTGCAGATGAGACGACATGGAGTTCGTTTCGACAATGGTGACAACGGTGTGAACGACCGGCTCAACGCCTAAACGGCGCTTACCGAAGACTACCCCCCCCCCCATCAATCGATTTTCGATGCTGATCAATATGAACGATTCAATATTCGACAGTTGAACGGCATCGCTTGATGCCCAAGCGGCCCCATTTCTACCATTCGCCATTCGCTAAAACAGCCTTACCTACAATAATAATAATAATAAAAAGAAGATGAATAAGTCTTGGTTCACTATGATTTGTCTACATGGTACGAACTTGTCAGACTCTGAAACACAGGGAAGGTCTTGCAGCCTACGACGAGACCACCAGAGACATTCTAAACGATTATTATTATTATTTAGTTAATACAATTGTGAGGTATGAACGTTTAAATCATGTTTATCCTGCTCTGTTCGCTTTCTGTCAGTTCATGGCGCCTATAATGGAGATATTATGATTAATATTATTATTATTATTATTATTTATTTACCAAAATGTGTACACACAGGTACTGATATATATATATATATATATATACGAGGTGTGTTCAAAAAGTATCGCGATTTGTTGTGTTTTTTCAAAAATTATTCATTTATTCATGAATATCTATTTTGTCCCCTTCAAAGTAATCCCCATGAGATATTATACACTTGTGCCAACGGTTTTTCCAATCTTCAAAGCACTTCAAAAAACCATTTTTTTTAATCTTGTTCAGCTCCTCCTTTGATGCCGTCTTTATCTCGTCAAGCGTAGCGTAACGTCGTCCTTTTATGGGCCTCTTCAGTTTAGGGAACAAGAAAAAGTCACAGGGGGCCAGATCTGGGGAATACGGTGGCTGCGGCATCATTAGTGTGTTGTTTTTGGCCAAAAACTCGCGCACAAGCAACGATGTGTGAGCAAGGGCGTTATCGTGGTGCAAAAGCCAATTTTTGTTCTTCCACAAATCCGGGCGTTTCTGGCGGATTGCTTCGCGCAAATTGCGCATAACTTGCAGGTGATATTCCTTATTGACCGTTCTACCCTGTGGCAAGAACTCATGATGCACCACGCCCCTGCAATCGAAGAAAACTGTCAGCAAAACTTTCACATTCGACCGAACTTGGCGCGCTTTTTTCGGTCTTGGTTCGTGCGGCAGCTTCCATTGAGATGATTGAGCTTTGGTTTCCACGTCATAACCATAAACCCACGATTCGTCACCAGTTATGACCCTCTGGAGCAAATTTGGGTCGTCGCGGACAGAGTCCAACATCTCATTAGCAATGTTCATGCGATGCTGTTTTTGGTCGCAATTGAGCAATTTTGGTACGAATTTCGCGGCGACCCGTCTCATGCCCAAATCAGCAACTTCTCTAACGGTGATTCGACCATTGGCCAATACCATTTTCTCCACTTCATTAATTTTTTCCTCTGTTGTTGAAGTGCTCGGGCGTCCGGCACGCTCTTCGTCGTTCACATCTTCTCGGCCTTCTGAGAACATTTTGTGCCACCGATAAACGTTGCTTCGGTCCAAGGTAGCTTCTCCGTATGCCACAGTCAACATTCGGAATGCATCCGCGCACTTAATTTCGTTTTTCACACAAAATTTGATACAGGTTCTTTGATCCATTTTTTTGAATAGGTAAAAATCGAAGACAATCCAAAACACGTGCAAGCAAAGCAGCTGTCAACAATTAAGTGAACATTCAAAATGGCCGAGCTTGTCGGCATAAGTGAGAGACATGAGTACCAACATAACGCCACAAAAAATCGAAATTCGAATATACGTAACCCGCGAAAATTCAAAAGTCGCGATACTTTTTGAACACACCTCGTATATATATATATATATATATCAGTACCTGCAGCTCTCCATTAAAACAGTTAACCTGACTCAGTCGCTGAATTGAAAAGCAGTTTTTATGCTGCATTTTGTAGCTATCCGTGCTGGTCGGCGCACGGTGCGATCTAAGGTCGACGACAACAACAACAACAACAACGCCAACGAATGTCATCTGTAGAACACGCCAATATGAGAAATATTCCACTTGTTGTTCGTCTATATGAAACAAGATGACGAGTTAATCTACTTCATTACTCTCTTACTTAATCAATGTTGTGGTTGTTGCTGTCATTGTGATTGTTGCAGTTGTGGTTGCTGTTGTTGTTGTTGTAATTGCTGTTGTTATTGTTGTTGTTGTTGTTATTGTTGTTGTTGTTGTTGTTGTTGTTGTTATTGTTGTTGTTGTTGTTGCTGTTGTCATTGTTACTATCGTTATTGTTGTTGTTGTCCGTCGGCTCAATGCAAGCATTGTCTCAACTACGATTGATTAGGAGGAGCACTCACAGTACGGGCGGTCGCTTGATCATACCGTTTGGCTTTTTAGTAGTCGTTTTTTTTAGGTAGTTTTAGGACCGGCGTATGTAGATGGCAGCTATTTTCCACACGATCGCTTTGACCGCTACAGACAGACACACGGAGAACGAGGAACAGGAGACACACGAAAAACGGATATGGTGCATCAAGTACATGACATCTACCACAGGTAGATAGATAGCTTAAGCCTCATTACCTATGTACGGTGGTGACGGTATGGTGACAGTTGACTGACTAAAGACGCTTCAAGTCAATCGCCAATGCTCTCACCATTACCATGGTTGGCGTTATCATGACGTGCCGGCTCATCTCATTGATGATGCGACTCGGCCGTAAACAATCGGGCAGAGTGGGGGCGATAGGGTAACGCTTGTCGTGTCCCCTCCCCCACCCCCGGATACTATTTTTTTGCAGATAGCTATGTAAGAAGTAGAAAGATAGAGAGAGAGAGCACGCAAACGAAAAGTACATGAAATACGCATAGATTTAATTGTATTATACATGCAAATACGATGATTTTTCTTGTACAACACGTGATAATCGATGTTGTTGTTGTGCAGTTTACGAACAGGAAGGGGCGGAAGGCCCTTGCTATCAGTTCGTATTGCACCGCGTTGCATTCGTGATGGCATTATTGTTGTCGCCTATAGAACTACGCGACTATGCGATGGCTGCGGTGGGTAGCAGGCATTGCGATTATTTGTGTGGTGTTTCTATCACATGCTGCGTTACGGCCGTCGACAAGCTACTTCATCTGACCGTATGTTGCCTATGCCAGCTTTGCCGTGCAGATTTTACTGCTGTCGTTTAAACTACGCCAGCAGTTCTGCCACTCGAATGACGCTTTTCTTCGGCACCGCTCGAGTTTTTTTTGTTCATGGTGTTCTTGTTTTTGTCGGTGAAAATTTTTTTTCGCCGTCGCTGTCGCTGCCATAATTCCAACTGTCGTAATCCTATATTGACTTCTTATTTCGATTTTTGTTGTTGTTGTTCGTTTGCTTTTTGTTTATTAGTTATTTACCAATTCCAAAATGTCCAATTTTGTTTAATTCTAAACGTCGTTGTTGGTATTACGCAAAAACACATCGTATCTTTATAAACGTACGTGCTATACATACGTCCTGCACGACGGTATACACACACGGAATAAATCCACCCTTTAATATCTGTTGTGCAGCAGTTAAATATATTATATATGATTGTAGACGATAAAATTGAAATCTATAGAAGGAGCCGCGTTGCATAATGCGAACATTAGAAAAAGTCACAGTATCGAGTTGGGTGGGTAACTCGCTCGTATCGTTAATAACGAGCTTTTCGACGTGGGATGACCTCAAGGAACAATGACACCAATTGTGAACGATGGTACTGACACGGACAAAGAGACATCTATCGTAGGTCGCCACTAACTTCTTAGATTTAAGACAAGAAAAAAAAGAGAATGGTTACTAGGGACAGTGGAAAAGGATCCATATCACTGGAGGTGTAAAGTGTGTTGTAAGAAACATCTACGGCATAACTGCAAAACAGTCAAAATTGTAGGGACAGATTGACGGCTTTGGGTAATGCAAAGGGGAGCGCGCGGTCTCCCTAGTGAAAAACCGGCTTAAGTAAATACAGGAAAAAGGCAGTGACTTTTGGATCGGAAGAACATTCGAAACAGTCGCAAAGAGCAATCCAATATATCTATCGGAGCAAAAAAAGACAGGCGATTAAAGCTTCAAGGCAGTTACGTAGTGCAGAACCCCTGTGTATTTTCATTAGACTTCAGATTTCCATAATACGCTGGAGAGCCAACACAGTGCCCAGCATGACATGTGGCAACGTGGTTTCAATTATGTAGAAAAGAGAACTTTGAGAATTGTAATGTAAGAACATACAAGTAAGAAAAAGAGATACGCCTAGACCTGTTCACCAAACATTTAGCTAAACTGAGCTTGGTGGCGTACCAGCTGCAGTAATCCGCGCGAAGAAGGTCGCGCGCATTTACTATACAGCAAACATCGCAACAGTTATTGGCTCCATTGGCACAGGCCCGAGCAGAGATTCTGTTCATTAGACACTGGAAGGCATACATAGACTTGTGGATCTATACCCACTGGGTAAAGTATGGTATGAAACGAGAGACGGTACATCACGTGGTGTTGGAATGTAACTCGTCTCTCTTGGGTGGCCACGTATCTGTCCGACGATTACGCCTAGCTCAGGTCACAAGTTATGACACAATCTAGGAATCAAGAAAGTTCTATCAAGCTAAGATTATCTGAATCGCTAGGTTGGATGCCAACGACTTAGAAATACAAACGAATATATATATATATACATATGTATTTATAGGACCGTCTTCACCAGACGGCAAATTGCTTTAAATTCTGTAATTCCTCATTGAGCTTGAAGTTTTGATAATTACACAATTCAAACAATTGTAACCATTCAGTGCATTTTGCAGAAAAGGCTGTCGCCCGTGTTTGCCATTTATATATATACGAGGTGTGTTCAAAAAGTATCGCGACTTTTGTGTTTTTGCAAAAATTATTCATTTATTCATGAATATCTATTTTGTCCCCTTCAAAGTAATCCCCATGAGATATTATACACTTGTGCCAACGGTTTTTCCAATCTTCGAAGCACTTCAAAAAACCATTTTTTTTATCTTGTTCAGCTCCTCCTTCGATGCCGTCTTTATCTCGTCAAGCGTAGCGTAACGTCGTCCTTTCATGGGCCTTTTCAGTTTAGGGAACAAGAAAAAGTCACAGGGGGCCAGATCTGGGGAATACGGTGGCTGCGGCATCATTAGTGTGTTGTTTTTGGCCAAAAACTCGCGCACAAGCAACGATGTGTGAGCAGGGGCGTTATCGTGGTGCAAAAGCCAATTTTTGTTCTTCCACAAATCCGGGCGTTTCTGGCGGATTGCTTCGCGCAAATTGCGCATAACTTGCAGGTAATATTCCTTATTGACCGTTCTACCCTGTGGCAAGAACTCATGATGCACCACGCCCCTGCAATCGAAGAAAACTGTCAGCAAAACTTTCACATTCGACCGAACTTGGCGCGCTTTTTTCGGTCTTGGTTCGTGCGGCAGCTTCCATTAAGATGATTGAGCTTTGGTTTCCACGTCATAACCATAAACCCACGATTCGTCACCAGTTATGACCCTCTGGAGCAAATTTGGGTCGTCGCGGACAGAGTCCAACATCTCATTAGCAATGTTCATGCGATGCTGTTTTTGGTCGCAATTGAGCAATTTTGGTACGAATTTCGCGGCGACCCGTCTCATGCCCAAATCATTGATAAAAATCGAATGGCACGAGCCAATCAATATGTTTAGGTCCTCAGCAACTTCTCTAACGGTGATTCGACGATTGGCCAATACCATTTTCTCCACTTCATTAATTTTTTCGTCTGTTGTTGAAGTGCTCGGGCGTCCGGCACGCTCTTCGTCGTTCACATCTTCTCGGCCTTCTGAGAACATTTTGTACCACCGATAAACGTTGCTTCGGTCCAAGGTAGCTTCTCCGTATGCCACAGTCAACATTCGGAATGCATCCGCGCACTTAATTTCGTTTTTCACACAAAATTTGATACAGGTTCTTTGATCCATTTTTTTGAATAGGTAAAAATCGAAGACGATCCAAAACACGTGCAAGCAAAGCAGCTGTCAACAATTAAGTGAACATTCAAAATGGCCGAGCTTGTCGGCATAACTGAGAGACATGAGTACCAACATAACGCCACAAAAAATCGAAATTCGAATATACGTAACCCGCGAAAATTCAGGCCTAGAGCCCCAGGCCTTCTCTGCCGACGATGGTAAGCGCCCGGATGGGATGACTTTTACCCCCTTCAGTAGGGGCAGGATGCTTGTTTGGGACGCTACAGTCACCGACTCATTAGCACCTTCAGTGGTCGGTGGAGGGCCGATCTCGCCAGGTCACGCTGGTAATCTAGCCGAGACGAGAAAGCTCGCGAAATAAGTTTCAATAGGTTACCCACGTGAGTTCCAACCTTGGGGTGCCCAGAGAATTTCACTCGCAAACACCTCCACAGGGTCGGTGAGCAGCTGAGCCTCGTGACCGGAGACAAGAGATCTGCGGCTTTCTTGAGACAGCGGCTCGACCTCGACGTCCAACGCGGGAACGCGGCGTCCGTCCGGGGCACGCTGCTGAAGTGGTCCCAACATACTCTATACGAGATAGAGCAATATTTCCAGTGCACACGTTCTCAGGAGACAAATGTCGCTCGATTTGTTTTATTTAAAAAAAATATATATATACACGGGCAATAGCCTTTTCTGCAAAATTACCTGAATAGTTATAATTGTTTGAATGTATGTAATAATGGAAGTTATGTAATAATGGAAGCTCAATGAAGAGTTATTGAACTTAAATAAATTTGCCGTCCGGAGAAGACGGTCCCATAAAAAAATTATGCAACTTCATGGAGATACACTCTAGTAAGCGAAAGTTTTACAGAAATAAGTATGTCTTACACCGAATGATCCTATTTGAACAGCACCTGGCCGACTGGAAGATGGGGTTAGCAGACACTAACCCGATATTCTACATGGCCAGAGTAATGGCATCGCATGACTAGAAGAAAATTAGTGAAATTGACATCTTATTACCAGCTTTGCGATACCACTACTACAAATCAATATACTTAAGAAAGCGCGTTCTACCGCAGAAGATGCACCAGAAATGGAATGTGCTGCATAAGAAGAAACGTCCCAAGTACACTGCTATGCATTTATTTTTGTTCATTGTAACAATAACCTATATCTGCAAATTATAAGGAAGATCGCATCGAAATAGAATGCGTCGTGCTAGGGTCGAACCCGCGCCTTCTATTAGACGTAGAACTTTAGGTCTAATCAGCAAGGCGACAAATCGGGAAAGATGATTTGATTATCAATTATCGCACTAACGAGAAATTGCTACTGCGCAAACAAAAACATTATATATATATATATATACATATATTCCAGCTTTTGAGACGTTGCTTGAAAAAGAAGCCTCGGCCAAAACAAACCGCGTAGATCCGACCATGATGTTCTTGGACGTTTTCCAAATGAAGAAGATTTGCTCACAGTGCACATATGCCACAGAATTTTACCGGCATATGAAAGTATGTTTACAAAGTTTCTCTTCAGCACAGAGTTAAATAACTGCAGACACCGGTTTGGCTTTTCAGTAGAAAACGCAAATCGTCTTGTAATTATTTGTGAAAAACCTGATTTAGGTCCTGCTTCTCTAACTATCGTTGAGCTGCACACTAGACACATTTTTAAACTGCTGGATCGAGTCCCACAAGACTCGAGGAGGGGAACACGCCCCATTCATAGCAACAGTGCGTAACAGTATTCATCTTCTTCAACAAGAAAAAGCCGAGCGTTCAAGACCATTGCAAAGAAAATTTCATGATACTGAAACCCAGGCTCCGCGGCGACCACTCCCACGCATTACATACTTGTAGAGATGCTGGAACAAACAGTAATAACAGCAATAATAATAACAATAATAATACTCCCAAATACAGAAACGACGCCAATAGAAACCGTAATAACAACACAAAAACACCAAGGTTCCCATTTTGAGCTTATTTCTATGATTTACGCATCAAGTACACTGTGTTTTTCTCTCTATCAGCAACAAAGCAAAGGGTCGTAGTAGTAGTAGAAGTGACCTGAATACCTGCCATACACGAATGGCTGCATTAACCGGAACACTAGCGGCGTTAACTAATATAGCATGCGGCCGGATGCGCTTATAAGCACGTTAGAGCCTCCGCCGCCACCGCCGCTACCGCCGCCACTTTCCACGTTACAACGTTACCCCCCGCCGTTCTCCGCACCCCACGTGTATTGGTGGGCAAGTGAGACAGAAGTAATTCGCTGCTGCTTACCGTAGCTACGGCAAAACCTGCAGCACACAGCCCACATACAGGACATTCGAATAAACAGCCCGTAACACTGGCATGCGCACGCATATACAGCCAGCACGTGAGGAAAGCGTGAGGGTAGCGAAAAAGCGTGATAGGCTGAGGCGAGAAGAAAGTGTATTACTGCTGAAGCAGGCGCGCTGTGTTACTAAGGTAAACCAGTACGCAGGCAGCGGGCTTTAACTTTGAGACTCATACACATGGGGACAGAAGTGTCGCCGAGTCCTATACCATAGAAGGCCAGTTTTGGATAGATGACTCGGAGCCTGTTGGACAGCGTGGAACAAATTTTCAACAGGTAGCTCCAGGTATCGTTTAGTTATTTCTGGGGCTTGTTGTACGAAGCAATGCGAAAGCGCTTCTGTGGACATTAAATACTGGTTTAAAGTCAGCCTGAAAAGGTTAAGGGTACCGTTAAGCAAAAGAAGACAGCTCATACTTGACGATTTCTAAGCGGAGAGTAATACGATGCGCCTAAGGATGACTCTGACAGAAAAGATCTACCGCGTGTAGATGAGCGGGAAGATAACTTGTTATGTGGCATTCAGAAAAGAGTTTAAAAAACTTGAGACTTGATCGAGAACGTCATGAGCTAGTTTAGTGGATTTATGAGTCCCACACTTGCTGCCGGCAACCCATGTGCATTATACATTCCTGAAACCTCCCATAAAACGATGTCTCAAGATGTTCGGCCCTCGATGCATTGAAAATATGCCGGAATTCCACGTTAGTAGAGAACCCATAATGGTCTGTAATTGAAAACAAACTTTTAAAAAAAAATTTAGCTCTATGCGCATTTTCTTCGTTAGTTAGACTACGCCGAAGGGCGCTTTGTTGGCTTTGAATCTTAGTGAATGTTTGACTAAATAAAGACAATGGAAATGCACAAGGACCTCTACGTGCGCCCTTGGCAATACATTGCAACCAATAAATCAATGCAAGGTAAATGCTACCAAAAGAGCAGAGACCGCACACAGTGAATACGATTAGTAATTAAAGGTAAAAGGAAAATGTGGCCCAGCAGGCCGACCTGCTTTTTGAGAAAAAAAAGTGAACGCGCGCAAGTTGGTGGCACGACAGCCGTACTCGAAAATTGGGCTCCACAAAGCTACTCTGTACAACTTTCAACAACAAGTCCCGTGACAGACTTCCAAAAACAGCAGCGGACGATGTGCGGCTTGTGCGAAGGCTGCAATTGACGGAAACGCGGTCTCGCCACAAAATGTTTTCCGACCACCTAAGACTTACTGAAAAATCTGCTCGGTGAGAAACTCGTGTTTTGTCACAGGCTGAAAAATACGCATTTTCTTTCTGACACGAAATTGTCTAAAAACAATTCGACGTTTTTTGTTCTCGAGATTCGTCACAGATGATGAGACTTAAGTACTTTTTGATGACTTTCCACTCAAGCCTCAGAGCTTGCAGTTGGAGCGCTTCCACCCACAAATTGGAACCACACAAAAATAAATACTTTTAAGGAAAGGTCATTTTTCGAATTATTGCTCTGCGAATGAATCAGTGCGCAAAGAAAGGCGCGATTTGGAAATGTGTTTCTATGCTTAGGTCCACCGTCGTAAAAATATAAATAAATTAGTCAACATTTGATCTAAATCTATATAACAATTTATATTCAGAAATTAATTAAATTTAAAAACATGTTTTACTCTTACTTAGGGTCCCATGTATCACTATTTTCATTGCTAGTTTTACTGTTCACTTTATTCGCCTTGTTGTTGTTATTATATGTTAAACTGTTACACTCTGAGAGAGAAACTCACCTCCCAGACTTCGTCAAAGTAACTTTCAAATGACTAACCTCAAACCGGGGTGGGCAGTTTAAACACTGGACATACGGTTTAAGCTATTATTACCAAATCTGGCATAACGAGTCGCAACATTCTTCTGCTTGGTAGATGTTTGATAAAAAAAAAACAGAAGCAAAATGACAACACATCGTGGTAAATAGAAATACTAATATTCATGACCATACAAACGATAAGCTGATTATCTAGCAATGTACTTGGCAACGATAGCGACGTCAAGCGGCAAAAAAGTCAAACGATCTCGTAATTGATTGCTGGATCTTGGCTGTTTGATCGTTGTTGATGGCTACCGTAACAGAGCTACCAACTTAGTGATCAACAATTGTAAATCGATTCTACATCTTTTTATAACGTTCTGTAACTTCCTATAATTAACTTTCCACCGAAAAATAGTGGTTTATGAACAGGAGTGGTTGAAAGTTAATCCACTCAACATGAATACATGTTTATAAAAAAATGAAATTATCGTTTTAATCAGTTAACTATAATTAACTCTCTTCTATTGTCCAACGAAACTCGATTCAAGAATTAACAACAAACTTGACGATAGCGCTAACTTATCCCCTCACACTTAGAAACATAAACACAGAAGACACTGAGCGCCTTGCTAAGTAACGTTTTCAACATAAAGAAACTCTTAAATTTAGAAGTTTATAATACTAATAATAATAATAATAATAATAATAATAGTAATAATAATAATAATAATAATAATAATAATAATAATAATAATAATAATAATAATAATAATAATAAATAAATTTAAATGACTCAAATGAATCGTCAATCTACCTAACCACACAGAAAGGTCTGTTCACTCTCGTAAATAGCAAACATAAATTCACTAAATTCGCTTACATAAAGTCTCCCCCGAAACTAAAAACGACTATAAAGATAGGCGCCCCTGTCTGTGAACCGACCCTATACACGTCTTGTGGGTGGCTGGTCGATTCTGACGGTCTACACCCGTTAAGCTCTAAACCGAAAAAGTCCCCGGCAGGCTAACATGACACACAGAGCTCAATAGAATAGTGAGAAGGGCACTGAGAAGCGCAGGAATACCACCCACATTGGGCCCAAAGGTCTGAGCAAAAGCAATGGATTACAATTTGATGGGGTTATCATACCTACCTATATGGTGACCTATCAAATGCCTTGTCTGAGATGTAAGTGTCTCATGCGCGGACGCACTATCATACCTAATAATAACAGCTTTGTCAAGTGTGGATGGGTCGTATAGCACGCAGATTTGGATCAATTTGGATCATCGACGTCGTAAGAATTAAACACAAACAAATAATATTTTTTCACAAGGGTTTATTGTTATTATGCACAGATATAATAAGATTGATACTTTCTGAATAAGGGTTTATTATTAATAATATGCACTGGTATCACAATTACGAATATACTAATTATATAATAATTACAATACTGCTATATTATTGCTTTATGGTCGCCGACAATGGCAGGTGACCACTCAACGTAATCTCGGCGTTGCTTCTCTGTAGTTTCAGTGACCGTTTCTCTATCGGTCGACGCCTATCGTATCTCTACAGTCCACCAGGCTCCAGTGTGCCGCGGTAGCCGGCTTGTTTGAAAGCGCGCCCGAGGACGCCATTGATGGCATCGTGGCGGCCCCGCGTGAGTCCGGCCAGCTTGGTGCAGCTAAGCCGGTGCAGGCAGGGCTCATCCACCGTTTATGGACATTTCTCTCTCTTGAACATGGCAATGTCAAGTCTGAGGCCACTGGCGGCACGGAATCGGCCGTAGGCCAGCTTACTGCCGACTAGCTCGGACGGAAACACGTCGAGCCACGCTCCGGCGGCGTCGGATGAGACCACTTTTTAATGTCGTCCACATCTTACTTGCAGGACGACAGAAGAATAAAGTGGGTAGCCTGAGTAGCGATTTGTTTTTTTTTTTTTAAGATTTTCCGTAAGGCAGTACCCCGTGTACGGTTTTTTTCATGTAATGGCTAAAATTAATCCACTCCGGGGTTTACCTTGTCTAAATTGGAAACCATGAAAACCAATTTAAGAGTGGCCGGGTAGGTCGCGAACCCAGTCCTCCCGAATGCAAGGCAAAGACTTAGCCACTTGCAAAGACATCTTGCTCGGTTTTTAGTCCCATCGTTTCTGCCTAGTGATCTGTTCCTCAGAAGGACGACCAGACTGACGCGCGTTGCAGAGCTGAACGGCGTTTTGTTGGTAGCTGATGGGTCCGCCGGCAGTAGCGGCCACTGCGGAGGCGCACCTGTGTGATGAGGAAAGGAAGACTGCGAAGGCAAGGTCCGTAGCCGAGTGAGTACCCATTCTAGCCAACCGGACCGGTAGGCTAGTCTGCGTCCATATTTTATTCTCGATATGGCCAGGCCGAGGATCTTTTCCAAGGCGTTCCTCACCTGGCCGTCGAGGTTCAAAGTTTCTGGCGACAAGTGAGGGAGACAGTTGAGGTCCGTAGTACGTACAAGACCTTTTGCACTTCCATTGCGTGCCAGAACAGAACGTAAGCTAATAATAGTGATAATATCATAACAACAGTCGAAGCGAATTGTGGAATTAGTAGATAGTCTTGTTTGTGTTGTCTGTGTTAGATTGATTCCGGCCCAACACATACCCACTTCAAGGCAATTTCTCCCAAAATCTGCAGATTGGCTAAATATTGGTAACAACAGATAGATATAGACAACGCCACCCTTGTAGCACATTTTTCACGTAAGGAGGCGTTACGCACTAGCTAAATTTTCGGATTTTGCTTATTATGCCCAAATGTTGGCCTCTTCCGCCGTCAAGGTAACGCATCTGCAACGGCAAAATAAGTGCTTGACAGAGGCTTCATTGATTCGAGACTATCTAGAATTTGTGGAATAGTTCCAGATAGTCTCGAATTTGTGGAATTATTCCAATACCTGAAAGTGCTAAGTGATGTGTGCTAGGCTCATGCTAACATATACGGATGTTCTAAATAAATGTACCTAGGCGAATAGAGAACAGGCATATACGAACTGTAGAATGACGACGCCATGAGGCAATAGCATCTCACTTGTGTACGCGTGCTAGTAGTAGATAGGCTGCAACACTTGTTGTGATTTTCAGTAATCTCGGTGTGGCGACATTAATGTACCATTCATGTCGATGAACCACGGCGGGACAAATATTGATTATGGATGTCGAGCTCGGTGGAGTGCTGCATTCGCGTGCATGTTGCGACCGGAGGCGACCCATAGGTGCACGGGTTCGATTTCGAGCCATTGCATCCCTGTTTTTTTGGCAATAATAATGTTCTAATCAATAGAGTCTATTAAAGCAGAAGTTCTCTCAAATTTCTTCTCAGAGTTTTTTCACTTTTAAGAGCTAGCTACTCAACTGACATTTCAGAGTTAAACGATATATTTCTTTAGTGTATGTATACATACATAATTGTATATATATATATATATATATATATATATATATACATTATCTTGTTTGCTCGACATTTTATCTGTCTGACGATAATTAACATCTGTGGTTAATTGATCGTCGGCTCTACATCTCTTCGACGCCATCACACTATCGTGTTGCACCATCTACAAGGGATAGTAGTAGTAGTAGAGTTTTGCATCATCGTCCTTACAAAAACCAACTAGCATATCATCGTCAACAACAACAGCAACAGCAGCCACCATAACGACACAAAAACAACAACGTGGTCACAACTAACAATAATTCAACGATAATCAAAACAACAACAACAACAGTATGATCGTTAGCAGCTACGGCTACCAGGACAACAGCAACAACAATAACAACAACAACAATGACGATGTCGGCAAAGCAAATTACGGGGACCAGAACTGTATACGGAATTTTTGGCAGTCGTTTGTGATCAGCGAAAGTAACGACAGGCTCCAGCACCTGCCTGGTCGGCCCCTTCTAGTACCAATTACGGATTGCATAGCGGTAAATGAGTCGCTGTATGTGTCCTTGTTGTTTTCAGTGTTGTTGCTGCTGTTACTCTTGTTGTTGTTGTTGTTGTTGTTGTTGCTGCCATCGTCGATGGGGATGAGAAGTGAAGGTTATTGATCCTTCGTATAGGCGGTAGGCACTAAACAACAATGGCGACGTAACAACAGGAAAACAACAACAACAATAACAACAGGAAAACAACAACAACTATAACAACAACAATACAAAAGCAACAACAACAACAACGGGAAAAACAACAGCAACAATACAAGAACAACAACAACATAAAAAACAAAAACAACAACAACAACCGCCGTCACAGGATCCAACCTACTAATCGGCGTGCCCGCCAGTCACATAAGTGTAGATCAAAACCTTCATCAGAACAGATCAAAATCGCCGTCTGGCGTCCGCCATCCCAGCTACGCGCGTACAGGAGGCGGTAACTTCGCGCGTCGTACCGCCGTAAAATGATCACCGTCTGCGATGCCGTCGATGACAAGCCAACCGGGACCGCGTTTGTTTCGTCCGTCTGTCACCGGACCACGGCGACCCAGGCGAGCCGTTGACCGCGAAAGTGTTCGTGTCCCGGTAACACCAGAAGGACCTCCTACCCTTTTCGCCCCACCGTCTGCCTTCGGCCGCAACCCAGTTTTATGGTTGTTGTTGTTACTGTTTTTGTTAGTTGTTGTTGATACCGGTGTTGTTGCTGCTGCTCTGCTGTTGTTGTTGTTATTAATGCTGCTGTTGTTGTTGCTGCTGCTCTGTTGTTGTTGTTGTTGCTGCTTCTGTTGTTGTTGCTGCTTCTGTTGTTGTTGTTGCTGTTGTTGTTGATGCCGGTGTTGTTGTTGCTACTGCTGTTGTTGTTGATGCCGGTGTTGTTGTTGCTACTGTTGTTATTGTTGTTGTTGTTGTTGTGTTTGTTGTTGTTGTTGTTGATGCCGGTGTTGTTGTTGCTACTGTTGTTGTTGTTGTCGTTGTTGTCACCGTCGTCGTGGTCACTGTTGTTCTCTGTGTTGCTGTCGCTGATACGGATCAGCAAACGGAAGGCCGATTAGGTTTACTACTCAAATCATCGCGGCCGAAACTACGACGGCCAAATTATTGCATACCACGAAGGCACGACAACGAACAGGTGAACGGGTGGCCCGCACATGGCCGCGAAAAATGCCGCCTATCCGACCCGACGCCTACTTGACCATCACCACCGGATCCACACAGCTTGCACACAAAGCCGGGCCCGGACCTGACCGGACAAGCGTTGGTCGGCGCGTCGTTTGTCGCCACACACTGGCACATAGACGAGTGTCTTTGGTGGCGTATGTGGGCGGATGTCGGCTGGTGTATGTGACACCAGGCCCACCGGGGACACAACATTAGGTGAATTACAACAACAACAACACAACAATAACAACAACAACAATTACAATAATAACGACAACAACAACAACCACAGCAACAACAACAGCAACAGCAGCAACAACAACAACCAAAACAACAACAACAACCACAGCAACAACAACAACAACAACCACAGCAGCAACAGCAACAACAACTACAACAACAACACTGCCACCATATCAATCTGGTCAAGTAGAATCGAACCGAATAGAATAGAAAATAGAAGACAGTTGTTGATCGCCCACGGCATTCTGTTGAAACGGCCTTCTGCTTTCGCCAGCGCCGAAAGGCGGTTTATATACAGTCCCAATACGACCACGATGCGGCCAGTACTACATGTATATATATAAATATAAAACTATAGGCTGCCTCCAGAAGCCAGTGGACCGTTGTCGTCGTCGTGTGTGGACGCTGTTAACCCGACATTGCACACCGACATTATTAGGTGGACTTGGTTGTGACTTGTCTTATCCAGCAACCGCAGAAGTACGATGGCAGTGCTCAACAAGGTGTGTGTTCTAATCGCTCTTCAAGTCGAGGATGGTGTGAATAAGACTTCTGTCTTGTATCAGTCAATCAATGGTGCTGAGTTGTGTCCGCCAACTGTATGTACTGGCCCCTTTAGCTTTCTGTAGCTTTCATCATCGATCTTCTCTACTGCGCCTGTGTTTTTTTGTACTCAATATGTGGTTAACGATGGATAATGAATTTCTATGCTGCTGCTGCCGCCTCCGCTCGAGTTTAAAGACGAGGGCCTCAAAGTTCTTCGTTTGAGTTTCGATCTGCCAGTAAATCGATGCCAGCCTTCGCTTGGTGGCCGCTGATTAATCTAGACATTAGCTGATTAATCTAGACATCTAGACATTCATGTCCACGAAGTTTCATTGAGTCTCTTGCAAAGCTAAGATAAGGCAAGTCGGCTACTTACTTTATTAAAGGACGACAACCAAAAAGCCTTAGGTAGTGGCTAACAATAGAAGAGCCCCGCCAAAATGTGCAAGAGCTGGATTATATACCAGGCTAACGAGCAAGCTAGGGCTCGTAGGTACGCCGCACAACTCGTAACGTAATTCGTAATTCAAAATGCATTAGTTAAACATGTCTCTGGTGCAGGAAATGCAGGCCATTGCCATCTAACAGGTTATATATAGGTCTCTAACTATGGTCGAATATACCCTTAGGCAATTGTCCTCTGCTGTGCACTTGTCGCTACCGCTTTGGGCTCGGTGCAGAGCGGTGAGGACGAGGCTGCCAGCGTCTACCCTCACGGCCCGCTTCACGTCAAGAACACTGAAGTCGTTAAGGTGGCGGCACCTGACGAAGCTCTTCACGCGAACGATGGCGGCATAGTGGGCCACGGACCCGACGAGCATGGCGATCATCACCACACCACCACCACCACGACCACCACGACCACAACTGTCATCAGAGCTACAAGTTTGGCTATAAGATCATCGATAAGTACGGAAACAAGCAGGCACGCGAAGAAGAAGCCGACGAGTACAACAACCGCAAAGGCTACTACGCCTTCATCGATCGCCACGGCCTGCAGCGCAAGGTCGAGTACGTGGCCGACAAGCACGGATTTCGTGCCCGCGTTCACACGAACGAGCCTGGCACCGCCAAACAGCACCCGGCCCACGTCAACATGCTCGCCAATCCGGTGCACGTCAAGGTTGAGCACGTGCACAAAGGTCACGCGGGCTACGCCGCACACGGCCACCCGGCCGCTTACGGCAAATACGTCGTAGAGAGCTCCTCGCACCTCGATGGACCTCATCCTCGAGGACCGGCGACCGAATCGGCGGCGCAGGTGGTGGCAGTAGCAACATCTCCGACAGCACCTGTCGCAGCTGTCGAAGCGTCGCAGGGTCAAACGTACAGTCTGCCATCGCATTCGGCTGGCTCGCCCGACTCATGAAGTGCATACGAGCTCTGTCGCTGCTGTAGCTGCTGCCCCGGCGCCGCTCATCAAAGTAGCTCATCTTGCCGCTCCGGACGCGGCTCACACTCGAGCGCCTGTTGTACAGACGGCTGTAGACGTCGTTCCTTACGACGCCCGGCGGCAGACGCTTTTCCGGGCGCCGGCTTACGCGAGCTACGCCGACCCGCTGGACGTTTCGCCTAGTGCGGCCGCATTCGGCGACGCATAGCCACCCGTACACGGTGCACGTGCCGGCCGGACGTCATGAGTCGGCCGTCGGTGGTTATAACGCGCCCGTGTCGTATGCGGGCTACGCACCCGTCTCGTATGCGGGATACGCAGGCGCCGCAAGCCACTCGGGTCACGCTTGGCAGGGAGTCATGCATGAGGCGTCGTTTGCTCAGCCGGTCACCGAGTACAGAACGCACCCAGCGCCCTCCACTCGAATGGTCTTTGTGACGGGCGGATATCGTGGCAGATACTGACTCGCTGAATGAAGGCGTAAGGCGTATGAATGAGGCTTGCGTCTCTCGCAAGCGCGGAATGTAAAGCCTCTCGCGAAGCCTGCACGGTGCTGAACAGTCATGAACTCCTGCCGTCAATGGAGTTGCTAGTCCCCCTCTCGTTCACCTCCCATCTGTATATAACAAGTACACCTGTGCGCTCAGGGTTCTAATTGTACATTATTGTATATATAAATATATATATATTTTTGTTTGTGTCAGTATATAGAGGCGAGACACACGTCTACACGCTCTCCCCTTCCTCGCCTCGGGTAAGGCGAATGATGAATACAAACTTTTACCGCTCTAAACCGTACGTCACACGCGGAATAAGATGGATATGTTAAATTAATAAAGACATCTACAAAAATCGTGCGTCTCAAGTGGAATTTTTGCGGGCATTGATGTATAATACTAAAAGACATGTTTACTTTGAATAATCTTCAGACGGTTTAGCTCCGCCATGGTGTTCACGCCTTCATTGAGCTCAGATGTGCTAACTTGGATATAGTATCCATAGTATATACTAATACAGCATATAATATAAAAAGATTAATTATTACAGCATATAATATAAAAAGCCAACTATATCTAGACTTAGCAATCGAGTGCTGTATTAAAAAAACACGTTAGCGATATTTTTTATTTAGTCAATATCAAAGCATGGCTTGTGAACTAGATTGATCGACGATAAGTTCGATTTTTCAATAATTACGTTTCGTTTAAATGAAAGTAAGTTGTGCAATTATTAAGTTTTACCGCGCCGCTCATGAATACAAGTTGAGAGAGCCTCTACACAGTAAGTCTGCCTGCCCTGAGTAGGTGGTACGGTTGGTCAAAAATACAATAATTATATACAATAGACTCTCTCTCTCTCTATATATATATACAGTTATGTTTGTTAGGAAGTGTATACAGATACACATAATATACTCGAGAACCCGTGTCTCGTCTGCATCAAAAGAAGTACCCAGAAGTTTTTAAATAAAACCTTGATTGCATGCCTCAGCAAAAGCTGACCCCTGTAGCCTGCCTGGTGGCAATCTTAAATGTAAAAAATGGCTATTCAAATACGCTAGATGTAGATGATCTCCTTGTCAGACTACCTTATTAATGATGAATTAGAGTAGGATGCGATCGTATACGAATACACGTAGCAACTAGCTTTGGAAATCACTTAGAACGCATTCAGAACACTAAGCGATTGTTTGAACGAGTGTTTCGCTTTATTTATCATATTTCGTTAGTAATGTAGCTAGCATTAAATTAGGTCACCGTCCATGAAAGCATAATTAACATTTAATTCGCCACTTCAGAGTGAGTATTCTATCTAGCACACTCATAAGCACGCTTTGATGAATGAAGGTAAGAAATACACACACCTTACGCCGACATGTACATGTCACGGCTGTGATAGCATGTTCGATATCCAGTTCTCGCAGGAGTTGATCTAGTTTCGAAAACAATCAAGGCAGATCAAAGCAACGGTTGGTCCGTTTGTTACATGAATCCTGATACAAGTGTAGACAGTGCTTCTTAGGCGACGACACACGGAGTCCGTTAGGACGGCTAAGGAAACTTGGCGCACATATTAACAACGCTTCTAGTTTCTTTTCCTCACAGAAAGCTAGCTTGGAAAAGTAGCGTACACAGCGAAGCCCCTCGTAGCACAGACGAACGAGTCAGTCGTCGTTGTACTCGTTTTGTTGTTTTTCCTCCATCTTCTTTTTCTTTTTCTTCCTCCACTTTTTCTTGTTCTTTATGATTTCTTCAAGTTAACTTCACGTCTGCTATCACCATACTGCTGCTGTTGCTGTTGTTGTAGAGCCAACATTTCCGCTGTTACTAGGATTGCTAACACCACCATTGCAGTATAACTCTACTATAACAAACTATTACTATTAATTGATCACTATTGTTTGTATTTACAGCGTGGTCGTCGATACGTAAGCGTGGTCACTTTAGTAAGTCGTGCGTGAAGTAGCGAGTCCGTTCTGAACGAGCGTAGTTATCTTCACGGTGTTCGATGGCCAATGTGAGTCGTCGACGGTGAGAGAGAGAGAGAGAGAGATAGAGAGAGTGAAAGAGAATAGAGAGAGTGAAAGAGACACAACATGAACGAACTACAAACTGTCTCGCCGAACCCAACGGGCCGCCAAATCGGCTAAACAGCCTAGTGGACTTTGTCTTTGACAGTCAATTGATCCACTGTTGTTGGACTCTGCGCACCTCAGCTTTGTTGCTACCGGCCCGACGCATTGCCACCACCAACCACCGCCATTGCCGCCGCCGCCGACAACAATAATAACTAAGTTGACGACTCTGACGGTGCAGCAGAACCACCAGGACATGCATGCTCGTTGTCCTTCCTCACTGACTCGGCAGGCTCATTTACTGGCTCGCTTGTAGTCCTCCACCCTCGTCGAAGTAACGACGCCCCCTTCTCTTTGCCCTGCGGCAGCCAAAAGCCTGGGTGGTCTGTGCTGTCCTGGGCTGGCCTGGCCTGGGTTGGGTTGGGTTGGGTTGGACTTGACTGGCCTAGTCTCGGCTCGGCTCGGGTAGGCCAGACTAGGCCATCCTGGTCGGGCTCGACCCGACTCCGGCCCGGTCTACGGTCCTACGTATTCTTGCAGGCCTGAACAGAACAGAGCAGGCGGGGACGAGGAGGAGGAGCAGTAGTAGCTTGGGCGAATAAAGCAACTTCAGGACGACACATTGTTGTCCTATCGCCACACGCATACACGCACAGATGAACAGAGACATTCAGATGGCAGACACGGTACAAAGGGGGACGCATACGGACACAACGTATACATCAGACCTTCCATAGAAGGTGTGTCTGACACAGAGACGTACCTACGTATATTCCCATAGATTCAGGCATGCCCACTCAATTTGACGATGACGTTACGGACAGCGCCAGTAGTGGCATCCGTTGGCGTTTACAATACGCAACATGCCAGCCCAGGCTGAACTACCCAACCAGATAAATAGTTCAAGGACCCGGCAGGTCAGCAACAGCATGAGGCCTTGAATGGTGGGGCAATGTCACCCTCACGTAGATGGAGAACCATCCATTAAAAAATTAAGCCTGGTGCTCTGGCCATCTGGACGTCTTTGCTTGGCAGAACGTCCGCGCGAGAAACACCGCTCGAATTGGTTAGCTTGCTGTTTGTCGCCCCCCTATACAGGTATCTCTATCTCGCTCTCCAGTTCCGCCTTCAATCTGAATGCTAATTGCTGTGTAATTTGGGTAAATGCAGTACCTCTCCATCGACCGTCACTGATGTGCAAACCTGCCTACAACTAAAACCACCACATTGCTGTTGGTAATTGCAAACTGCTGGATTTACCTCTGCATTGAGTCTAGTAATGGTGGTAATTTATAGGTCCGTGACAATAAAATAAGAATTAGAACTGGGTCGCGAATCGCGATCAAAATTCATAGCCATATTACTACGGCTCTGCACCATGAACATACAGGTTGGTTTGGAGTAAAACCACGACTAGTCGTATCGTCTCTATTAGTCAGCTCAGTGCGGACATCCAATCGACATCGACAATCAACGAAGAGGAGCCCCAGCCCCCCAACCAACCTCTCGTAGATGCAGGTCGGGGACGGGAACCCGCCACGTCCCCCGACAAGCTGTTATGTGCGCTCTCTCTTCTATTTCTCCCTCACGCACACCTGCCCACCCATGGCTACTATACAATTTACTCTCTTCTCTCTCTCTCTCTCTCACACACAAACACAGCTAATCCCCAAAGCCGAATTCATGAAGTATCTACAATAGTACTTGTAAGCAGAGCTAAAAAACGCATCCATTGTTTGCCTCTCAGCTATAAGTTCCGAAAACAACAAGTTTACGTACCCAAGAAGTACAAGAAGCGGTCCCTTGCCGTGACAAGCTTAGGTGTAATGGTGCTTTGCTTGGCAATGTCTGTGTTTGCTTGACTGGCTCTACCAAGCAAATGCTAGTAGTCTTTTATGTCGGCTGTCACACAGCGTCGCAGAACCTTATGCTAGATATCGTACACCGTGGTGACGTAAATGACATCAAAAACCACCAAAGTTTACGCACACACACACACACAAAAAGCACACTCTCCACAAGAACAACAGTTCTCAAAAACTTGCGGCAAAGGTAACCGATTGATTATTGTTAATTAGAGAATGTGGTCTAGGCATTACTTTTAGGTTTTCAGACCCTATCCCTAAATGGAACGAGAAAGATACTCCGGGGTCATATTTAACTAGCGGCAACCAGCAGCGCTGATGTGAGATACGTACGAGTCGAAGACTCTAACCGCATAGTGAAGTCCCCAAGCGGTTCCGGGCCTGTCTATGTGGGGAAACAGCAGGCTCCTATATAACGTGGAAACGCTGCCTCCGTTCGGGGCACACTCCTGAAGTGGTCTCGCCCTGGCCTCATCGAAACAGACACGTGACAGTCACAATGCGCATTGGCTTTGCTAGTTGATGTGTGTAACATATACCTAATAAATTATACGGAAATAAACTTTATTTTAATTGGGATATAACGCTCTACATTTTAATTTAATCATCGCGTAGACCGGACCCAGTAGTGATGCCTAATATATTTGGCCAACGCCTTTAATGTAACACTGTTTCTGCAGATGTTATTCATTGTGTTTCACTTGCAGGCTCAAGGCGTTCGACAGCGCCGTTGGCATTCTCGCCCCATCGGCTTGCTCTGTCTATGGAGCGAACCCGACAATAGCTGTTACAGCTTGCCACTCTGCCTGAATAAGAGAAAGCTGCTGAGGAGACCTTGGTCTATGGCTCTCACGACGAATGCAAATTGCCTTGGCCTCGTTGTGGATGCGGCCTTCTTCGTAGCAGCCCTATACGATACGTGCAACGTCCAAGGTCGCCATCACAGTGGCGAAAAAAAGTGGGCGGAATGCTACCGATCATCTAAGGGGCATCAGGGGCTACAAAGCGTGCTTTTCGTCTTAGTCGTGGGTGGCATAATTATGTACGTGGTCGCCTTTTGATAATACGCTGTTATGCCTATTTACTAAAGATACTTCTACTCACGAAACTGAGACAATTTTGCGCTATGCATCTCTTTATATGATTGTATGAAAGGGCCAAATATATGGCAAATCAAATATACTTATTTCTTAATCCTGTTAAAAAGCGCGACTGCAGTAACTAAGGATCATTCGGGGTAAGCTTTAGGCCAGATTACAATATGAACCTTGGACAACAGATTTCCGAGCTTGATATAACGATACTCTTTGTATGTTTACTTCTTAGGGTTGCTTCTTTACTTCAATGATGTTAACGGATTTTAGGTTTGACTACTCTCCTACACATCTGCAGCGTAGCGGAGGTGAGAACGACAATGCTCATTACATATTTAGGATGTGGTTGATATATCCTGCCGATTGTTGAGAAGTAGTTAAGACATGTCCGTGACAAGTCAAGTGGCAACTGCAGCTGCATTTTGTGGAAGTTACAATCGGAAAATCAACTGACCACGTATGAGAGGCCACATTCTTGTGATTGCCTAAATCCTAGACATTTTACATTTGTAAATACAAATTAAACGTTTTATAGTTCTGTACGACCGGATGCGTCGCAATGTCAACTTATATTCCGTGTGACGATTGACCACTTATATGGAGGGAGAGCACTTGAGTGCGTTGAAGTCCGTCATCTACGCACAGAAGATTCTTACATACCCTTGTTTTTCCTTCGCTCGACCGTGTGTACGCGACAGTAGTAATTTTGCATAACACAGCGTGCTATTACGTTCCTTACGTAAAACGTTTGCATATGTCTCTGACAAAAGAAACAATCCTAAAAAAAGACGTTTCTTAGACGACCCCCTATTACTTCGTGCTCGGAATAAACGATTTTTCGGGTCATCCTTGAATACATGAATGGTCGAGGTTAAAGTTTGGCTCAGTAGCTAACGTCGCAATTAGTAGGCCGCAGAATGCACTCTCTCCCTCGTCGGGCAGAAAAGACGCATACTTAAACGGCTACGCAGTGTACAGAATGACCATTGGTCAGAAAGGGTACACGCACATTTATTTATCTATAAGCTGCGAGCTTTCTATTAACACTTGCCTTTACCTTGCATCATGCATTTTCCTGTTAATATATATATATATATATATATATATATATATATATATATACGTAAAGATAGACTTTGTTGTCATCTGTTTCGAGATATGATGTGATCAGACTGCGCTTCTGAGCCACTAGCGACCCCTGATTGGTAATCAGTGAGATGCTTTAAACCATACTCAGAGGGGTATAGCAAGCGAATGAGCGGATGAGCAAGTGAAAAGAGCCATATAGAACAGCAAGCTCTATGGCATCAAACCCTCATACAACAAATACAACTGTGTGATTCTCATAGGACATATCATGTAATTGCGATACAGTGAAACCCATTAGATGCGACGCCGTTCATGCTAGAATCATTTGTTCACTGTCTCGGCAAAGCAATTTTGAGGAATACCACGATTTTCCACAAATATCCCAATAACCGTTTAATATATTCCAGTTTAATAAATGAGAAAATCGACAATAAAATGCTAATTAAAAAACGCCGGGAGTTCACAGGTTATTGGGTGTATCCAAAGCTAATGTCAATGCGGCATGTCTTCTTCCGTGCAAATGCAAAGCCATCCGACATGAAAATTTAGGGACTGCTAAAGAGGTTCTGCCATTCGGAGTCAAGTAGCATCTTCGAGTCATAATAGGTCTTACTGCACGCGTCATCAGTGACGACTCGGAATCATCCTAGCCAGGGATTTGCAAATTGTCGAAATGGTTCTGCGAAACCAGCGACGCCGAGCGTTCAGGCCTAAGTTGCCAGCATTGTAACGATATGCAGCGATGTAATAACTGGGGTCGTTAGAATGCATGGTTCTTCAAGAAATGTGGGGACAAAAATCACTACATAAATGTAATTAACGATGCCGAAAGGTGATGTAAATACATCATTCAAAAATCACTACATAGTACATGCTTATATCTCGGCAAGATAAAAAAAAGTTTGAAGCAAGTTAAACCAGGGTTTGAAGAGAGAAGGAGATTCTTAGAGAGGCACACGTTCGTAAGCTGATAAACGCTGTACTGCGTGTTTCATTGCACTGAAGGTACTGGCAGCTTACTTTTGTAGCACATGTTTACTGCAAGTTTACCGAGCCTTTTAATTTAAACGGGTGCATTTGAATTTTTGTGTAGGCTGCCTTATAACCAAAGTGCAAGCTACAGACGCTGCTCAGGCCTGTTCTCGGTATTAATAAGCGAGCTTGTTCTAAAGACGACATTCACCAACACACAAGCTAAGACACGCAGAAAACCTAATACCCAACACCTGCATTCGTTTTTATCTGCTGCAATTGTTTGCCAGATTGCGCTCTTCAGTCGATCGCAATTCTTCGGCAATAAGGTTAGGTGAGACGAAAGCGTTAAAGTTCCATCGCAAAGAAAGATATGCAAGCAAGAATGCATTCTGCCCAAATCTGCCTGAACCCGATAAAATGCATACAATTAACATATCTAGGAATAGTATCCCTAACGTAAAACGAAACATTTCCGGGACGTGGGAAAAATAACTCGCAAGGGACTGCTGTCATTCCACGGGCAGCAGGGACTCACAAAAGTTCCCACGCCCTCATGGACCTCCCACGCCCAGACTTTTTATTAAATGCGACGCAGCGCCATCCACCCTAAATTTCACTTTATTAACATTGCATGCCATTGACCTTCTAACCTACGCGTTTACTGTATTCATATTATAGTTTTTTTCACACCAACTAAAATTACCAGGCCATTTCTATTGATGAAAAGCCAAATGTGTCTCACAATAACGAGCATAAGGGCAATATTATGTCAGTTTGACCGAACAGAGAGCCCGTTTCAAGGCCTATAGCTCAAACACCTTCTATAAAATCAGTGACAGGTTAATTTTCGCGGCTGGATAGACGGGCTCCAACTAATAGACTAAATATTGCTGACGTTTTTCTCTTAACCTGTCTTTACTTTCTAAAAGAGATTAACCTGTCTATCACATGTGTTCATATTTAATTAGTTAAAACAAATTATATATATAAATATATATATATATATATATATATATATATATATATATATATATATACATATATATACACGTATTGTCTTGAAACGTCATACCTTTTAAAGACCCAAAATCGGAATACCGCTGGGCTTAGTGTGCACCGCTTCAAAGACACTTTGTCGTCCAATGTAATTTTTATTTTTACTAATTTTGTTTTATTTTACTGAAACTGCCTCTCTTATCGCATAACTCCCTATATATATATATATATATATATATAAAGAAGATCATCTGTATCAGCATATCTGCAGGTACAAATGAAACCGGCATGTGTTGTAAGGTTTGAAATATATATATATATATATATATATATATATATATATATATATGTCAAACCACACAACAAGCGTTATACGCTTTGATTCTCGCTTCCTTCACAAGAAGTTCCTAATATATATATATATATATATATATATATATACAGGGGGTACTTAACATGTTTTAACATAAATCATGTCTTTTAAAAACTAAAGATAAGCACTAAGTACGTAGCAGCCAACACGCATCTAATTCTCACATTCAGAGTATCTCACATTGGCACAATATTGACACATCTTCACCTGACAGCTTAGTTTCTACGTTTTAATTGATTATATGCAAATCAATTTGCATATTTTCCAATCCAATATTTTCCAAGCAATACCTTCTGTTCCACCTGTTGCGTTCTCTAATTTGGCGCTACTATTAATTCTAGAAGGGCGCAATCTCCTGTTAACTGTTTTTGTGACATCACTAGCCACTAGCCTACGCATTATGTTTTTACAAGTGTCGTCTTCATAGGTAGGGTCGTATCAAAAAAGCCGACAAACTAGATCAACCATCCGAACGTATGACTATCGTTGACAATGACAACTGTAAGTTGCTTACTAAATTAAAAGACATTCAGTTCAGCAAAAGTCTACTTCACTTTGCTTTAGAAATGCCCCACCGCCCGACCGTCAAGTGTGTCACCTTTGAGCAAGCATCGTCGCGACTTACCATGTGTAGTAGTATCCGTAGCCTGACTGAATGAGGAAGACGTAGCTCTTATAGATGCTGTCCATAGGACCTCCCTTGGACACGTGTCGGGGCGATGACGTTATGGCATCCTTGAGTGCGTCCGGCGTGACCACCGGTTGCGAGATCATCACACACGTCAGCTTAGCAATCCATCTATATATGTGTATATATATATAGTAGCATATACGTATATATGCAGACACAGCAGCTCACACGCAGGCACACATCTTCCAGTGCAACTTAGTGGTTGATATTCAACCGAATTTGCTGTTTCTGTTGTTTTCCGTCCTCTTTTTCTTCTTCGTCTTCTTTCTTTTTCGTTTGTTCTTTCCTGTACACCGACAAGTGGCCGACAACTAAAATTGGACAGCAAAAGCTAACCCTAGGGGCAACTCGAAACGACTTCAACAAGGGAAGAGACAGCGGCGTCCAAAATAGAGCATGAACCTCACACGCATGTCTTCGGGTTGCCTAGGGGTTTATGGCAGGCTGGGGCTTTCTTTACATAGACGTCGTCGTCATTGTCGTCGTCGTTGCTGTGTTTGGCGTCTTTGTCATACTTGACGTACTTCATATCGTTGATCTGCCATAACGACAAAATGATTGTAGTCGTCGCTGCTTGTACTGCTGGCACGAGAGAGAGAGAACCACCATAGAAAATTGGCTTAGAAAAAGGCTCTTTACAAATTGAGACTAGAGCATGGTCATAATCCTATCCCATCCTCTGTTGACGTTTTTCACATGCGCTGCAAAAACTGGGTGGGCAGCGGAATATCCTATAGTGGTGTGGCCAGACAGATGGGCCAGATGCTTGAGTAGATTATATCAAAGGGTCGTTGGTGTCTCGTGGTGGTGGTGGTGGTGGTGGGTGCGCGCGCGTCTCCTGCTTCCTTGAATTCTACTCGGATCTTCTACTACTGCAGACTATTGCGCTATATGAACAACAACCTAGTTACGAGAAGTGGTACGTGCTCGACTCAATTCAATTGATTAACTTGCCTAGACTTCTTAGTTGGCTGATTCATTTTCGTGCTAATCGTACAGCTATCGGGACGCGTCGTACAGCTTGTGTCGAGTCGACTTTGTCGCACTTCGAAAGAAGAAGACAGCACAGGATCACTTCCTAGGGATACTAAAAGGGTATGGCAGTGTTGAGCTGATCGGGCTAATCCTTGGTCTCTCGCTGTCACGTCATTGATGCTGGTGGTGGCGGCTATCCCTGGTCGCCACGGACAACCGCGACAACCGCTGCGACGTCGACGACAAACTGCGCCCGATTGTCGTAGTAGTAGTAGTATGAAAGTATACGTAATACGTATAAGTATACTCAAACTAAATCAACGTGCACGACGGGCCGGCACTCGGCGTTCGATGTGCACGCCAAGGCTAGCTGGATGCATCTGGCGGTGGCGGTGGTGGCGGCGGCAGCGGCAGCAGCAGCAGCAACAACATTAACGGCGGCTTTCTGTCCGCTAGACGTGCGTCACCATATGTCGGTTTCTCTGTCTACCTACCCGCCTACATTCCTGTCCGCCTGTCTGTGGGCTAGAAACCGCAGCCGCTCGTTGTGAGCCCATCGTTGCCTCATGGCGGGCAGTTCGGCGAGGTCGTGGTACTTCGCGACTGGCGCCACGGCTACCAACCAGCACAAGCACCAAACGCACCATCGCCACCATCGCCATCTCTGTGTGACCGAATTCCCTCGATTCCCCTGGCCCGAACCCAACCCCCTGCTGTCCGCCGGCACCGGCCTTCCCAAGCAACATATAAGCATCGGCCCTACCACTGAAATCGGGCCGATGTTGAAGTCAGGGGCAGCTGGGGCAGAAGCGCACCAATAGAGAGGGGCAGACCGGCTGGATGGGCTGAAGGAGCTCACGGAGAGACATACCGATATACCCATACAGCCTATAGTATAGAGCCTAGAGAAAGGACACAGATATCCATTGAGTATAGTGGTGGGTGCCGGTGCCACTGTCGTCGCCTATACGCTCTCCTATCTCTATCCTCACTCCCCGAATTTGTCGGGGGAATGAGGATATGGAGGGGGTATGTCTGTTGTGGTACGGGGTGGCGGTATGCGTAAGCTTTGTAGGCTTTGGGGTGGCGATGCTGATACTGCTACTGCTGGCGTCCTGGCTCTGGGTAGCTTTTCGTGCTAGCTCACTCCCAGGTGTATATGCGTGTGTATAAAGCGAGATAAATAGAGACCCAGTAGGGAAAGGGAAGAGAAGCAAAGCCTGTTGTGGTGTCGACGAGGGGTTTCGAGGGCAGCAGGGAAGTGACTCTACATGCGTGCCGCCATCGCCGCCATGTACTGTCATCCCTCGCCGCGCACGCGTGGGGCGTGGACTATAGTGGAACGACGCACTTTACGCTGTCAGGGGAGACCACGGCAGCAATAGCAGCAGCAGTAAGCATAGGCCAGCAGAGGGAAGATTGGCACCATCGTCGGACGATCACGGGTAGATAGACGGACGTGCTTGCCCCCATAATCATCCACGCCCAGTCGAAGGGCGACTGGCGTGCGGCCGGTCGGGCAGATGCGCAGGCAACGGGGATATGCGAATAGCAGCCGCAGAGTGGGGCCACCATACCCCATGCCCCCACCCCCCCCCCCACCCCCATCAAGCTTTTTCGCCAGTACCGGACGCTCCAAGCGCCATTGTGTCAGGCAGCTAGCCGTTTATGCTGCCCTGTACGACACTTACTTGCTGCTACTGTTACTAGAAGCTATCCCCCCCCACCGACATACCCTATAACCCAGCTGACTTCCTTGCCGCTGTAGCCCATAGCCCATGGGCAATGACACGCTTGCCAATGCCTACCAATGCTAGTGTGTGTGTGCCTCATCGCTAAATCGCCAACCACAACAACACTTGTGTGGCGTCGGCACCTGGTGGCTGCAACCATCACAGGCTTTAGGAACACCAAACTCGCGCGACGGCCGGGAGCTAGCGACAACATGGAGTGCCGGTTCGTCTCTCTCTCTCTCTCTCTCTCATGTTCTTATCTCTCTTTCTCTCTCTCTCTCTATCTATATATATATATATATATATATGTACGCGGCTGGGTGCGAAATCAAGAAACAAATGTAATCAGGTCACCGGCACAGCCGGAGAGAGAGAAGTTTGTAGAACAACGATTATTTTCTGCCCGAGGATAGTGTTATACTAATCATACATTTGGCGGTAATAGAATTCGTTTCTCACTAGCGACATGTGGTGATATAATGTTGTTGTGGAATCCATACGTATTTTGAAATGCGCAAAGGTCCGCAACAGCACGTACTGTCCGCGTGGTGGACGCGATAAAGGTAATTATTTTATTATATATTCATAAATATAAATATATATATATATATATATATATATATATATATAATCGTAGTGAAGCGTCGAGCAACAGCCCCTAGCGCAAGAATTCGGATGCTCTCGAGTCTCCCGCCGAACAATTAAGGCTTCTACCTACGCGCTGAATCAGCTTGAGCGTAAGGGGACATGCAGCTCCCATAGTCTCGAACGTCGACGGACAAACTTCGTTCGGGTAATCAACGCTAGAGTATTTTTTGCATTTGTTAGTTTGAGCTAACTTGGAAGCATGACCTGCTCGGTCTGCACCTGCACCGACCATCGAAGGGGCTAATGAGCCGAGCCCACTCTGAATTGAGATAACAACTTGATCATGCATCTCGATTTGCCACAGGTTTAACTAAAAATAAGGTAAGCTAACGATACAACTTGTTGACTATTTGTCGAATTTGTCTGAGTCTTGGGCAGAAATAATACGAACATCTTTCCTGCTAAGCTACTGGATCTCGAAAGTTGGTAAAACAAAAGATCTGTTGTATAAAGATAGCAGATTATCCCTTAAAGCTTGGAACGCGGAATTTAGATCGTTTTCGTGGATGAACCCCAAAACTGGCCGTACAAGCTCGTACTTTCTCTTGGGGCGCAGTTGCCGAAGGTGATCGGTAGGTGTGGCATTGTTGGAAGAATATAACAGTCATGTGGTCAGAAAACAATAGAACCTCACAAAGTACAGGCTAAATAGAGGGAAACTTGCGGCAGTAAGGTACTGCTATGTGATCTAGACTCATTCCCGAGGCCGGTAAAGTCGCACGATTAACGACAATGTAGAGGCCTATACTATGTACGATATATGACTGTGTCTTTCGATATATGACAGCTTGACTCGCACATGCTTGGTGGTCCTCCAACGATGAGCCAGCCTCTGGCGGGCCCTGTGCTGCGGCCTGGCGGCAGCGTGATGCAACAGACCTTGACCGACCCATGCGATTGGCCCACTTTTTATACTGTCAATAAAATTGATATGGCATCCGAGGGGCGAATCTCTCTCATTTGAGCAGAGTGAGTTGGTGGGCGACAGAACGAGCTACAGAGACGTCGCGCGCGAACAGGACGCCCGCGCCCACTGGGCGAAGCATTTTCGATCTATGGCGACTGTTGTTAGCTGTTGAATGGCACAGATCGAGTGAGTGACACATCTTGGCAATCATTCCCGAACACAGGCCAAGTCAACTCGTCGGGTGATGAACTCGATGAACTGCAACCGGCGACACCCCCATGACGGGTATTTGACGTGGTTTAAAATCCTGATTGGCATAGCGAATTTCGACGACCTCAACTTGCAGTGTTGCACGATTTGTTGGGATACAGTATGTGGAATCGTGCGGTGACAAAAGCTCTAACTTTGTGATGGAGTAGTGTATAGGGTGCGCTCGCTAATCCGTGCTAGCAGACCGTTTGAGGAGGGGCCGGGGTACTTCGCCGGTCTGGCTTTTCAAGCGAATAGGGTACCTGTGTCACTAAAGCGCTCCTCCTACAAACGTTAATAGTGTAGAGTAATATGATCATGTAACTGTTTGACCCTTTTTGTAACTAGTCAATGAAGATTTTTTGGGGGATTTTAAAAAACGGTGTTTATTATTTTTCTGGCAATAAAATCTTCAATTCAGCTTTTCGGCTCGCATTTACAAATTGCCGTGTACAGATTTGACTACTGTGTTAACATGTTAACATCGTGCTCGAAGGCAAAGTCCCATCTGTGGTTACAAATCTGCGGCCAATGTATGATGCACCGGGGCTTGAACATCGACAAATAATCGACAAATACTGCTACCAAATCTGGTTCGCGTGCATTGCTGATCGATGCACAGCAAGCGCAACAGCTTTTATACTTCTTGTTTTTTGCTTCCCTAAACATGGAGAACTCTGGTGGGTGAGAGATGGCTACAACACCAGCTATATGAGAGACCAGCTATTTATGCGGCAATCCTTCAAAAGGATACAATTGATGCATTTAACGATTTTTAATGTAGTGATTTTAATGCATTTAACGATTTTAATGTAGTGATCTTTGGTTGGTTCGTTAAACCGTGCATACCTGTATATGACCTAATTCAAAAGTAAACAGAAGGGTATGTAGTAGCAGTCTTCAACGCTGGTGTAGAGCACCAGCTTCGCTTAAGTTGGCCTTATTACTGCACGGGCTTTATTTTCCTTAATTTTTCTAACAACGGCCATGCCATATCCGACTTGACTGTCTATCAAAAGTGTTTTTTGCCTAAAATTTAATTTTGAAAGCTATTGTTTTCTGGCCGTAAGATCAATAAAGTAACGCGCCGTCAATGCGCTTATTTGATGGTTGAAGATATATTTCAACTATATCCACAAGTATGCGACAAGATGTCGGGAAACCACAGTACACTGTAAGCCTCTTTTAAGACCACATTATTCACTATAAAGATATTCGTTGATATATGTAAGCACACAGGTGTCTATATAGACACACATACGCCCACTTTAATATATATATATATATACATGTAAGTATGTGCACAACAGATCAAACAACCTCTGCTTGTCTCATAAGCAGATTGGCTTTTTGACACAATGACCCGAAAACACCATGTCGCGCGGTCGCTATCGTCGTATGTGCAGTGATGTCACCACCGCCGTTATGAGTTCGTTGTGATGAGTGTGAAGTACGCGGCCGTAGGTCACGTGCAGCACGTTGTGGATCTGTCGTGTGCAGTCACGCCGTGCAGTCACTCTGTGGGGCGTTTCTGCTCAGCTTTGGTGTAGAATGAAATTCCTCGAATATTGCTAAGCTATTCGCTGAAGACGCGTTGGTGTGGAGCAGAACAAAGGAAGTGTGTTTTTCGTTGAAATTTCTCAGCGAGACTCCCTAAGCATGATTGAATACACTTGTGTGGAGTGTTGTCTGGAAAGAGGCTACTATATGTATATATATATATATATATATATATATATATATATATATATATATATATATATATCACCTTTATTGAAAAAGGGGTATTACAATAGAAGCAAAGTCGTTTCGAATCTGTGAACAACGTGCAATCCTCCAGGCAAAATAGTTGTTCACAACGTCCACGCGAGCAACCTCGTAAGGGTGGATGGAGACGCGACTCCGACGATTATTTGGTCTTTGAACAAGATACCTAGTAATAAGATTCTGATGCGTTAGCTGTTTAAACATGCGGTAATCGGCGTGGCATTGGTATTCGATAACACTAGGCAATGTAATACGCTCGCGCTAGTAGACAACATTGACGAGCAACTCGGTTTACAAATTTATCCTCCACGCTCTGCAAAAATCAACATCTCTTTTATAGAATGGCATCCATACGTAACAGCAATAAGTCAACTTTGGTACCACTAGGTTTGATACAGCTTTAAGTACACATTATGATCCTGTATAATGAAGGACCGCATTATGAGATTACACTTTCGAGACGCGGCTCCGACAGCCTCGGCCATGTGAGGTCTAAACTTCATTTGACGGTCGAAAATTACCCCAAGGTCTTTGTAGAGTGAGACTTTAGGAAAAGGTTGGCCATTTAGCATATACCGAATAGTATCTGGCATTGTATTAAGAAGAGCAGACTTAGAAGTAGATATTTGCATGCGGATTTTCCTCTGCCCATAAGAAGACAGTATCAATCGCCTTCTGTAGAACAGCTATGTTGTTGTCACTTGTTGCCTCTACATAGATTTCAAGATCGTCTGCAACTTATATGTAATACCAATATCTCGAAGCATAGCCCCGAGATCCTGTACAAATGAATGTTGTATATATTAGGGGGCCTAAGCATGAACCCTGCGGAACACCAGATAAACACCTGCCGACGGCGGAGTAGCTATCCTCAACTTTGACGATAACTGTACGGTCTTTCAGATATGCTCTACAGCAGTTTATAATCCTGGGGCCGATACCTAACGCTGACACCTTTCAGATGCAGATGATGGTCTACGCCATCGAATGCACGTGAAAAATAAAAGTAAACAACATGCAGAAAATGTTGCGATTTCGGGCCAGCGCCCAATCGTGAGTTACTTCCAGTAACTGGGTACCCGTTGATTGCCCTTTTGTGAAACCATGTTGTCAGGAGGCCAACAGGTCTTTAGAATCTAGAATAGAGAAATGTGTAAAGTTCAGTAACACTTATTTCCATTACCAAAGTAAGGTATTGAACACTGAGACACCGGTCTGTAATTTTCTGGCGCTGCACAAAAACACTTTTTTGCGTCGGAGTGATAATGGATTGCCGAAAAGAAACTTGGTACTTTTCCGTCTTCAAGGAGCGAGTAAATATCAGTGATAATAGTTCAGCCAAGCTGACACAGAGCTCTTTGAATAAAATTAGGGGGAAAGTTGTAGAGAGTCCGCGAGCACTTTCTCTTAAGGCTACTGAGGTGCACTAATTAATGTATCCTTGTTAAAATAATGCCTTATATATATATATATATATATATATATATATATATAATATATATATATTAGCAGTTTTCTTAAATACAATTAACTTGGTGATACCTACGATAATTTTTTAGAAATGAGAAAAGAGATTTTTTTAATTTCGAGTTAGTGTTTCAATTAATTCAATTAATTCAATTCAAATGCACCTTTATTTTGTCAAAGGGGGATATGATTTACATTTTACAAACCGTTACGTAGATACATACAATAGTCAGTTTACTTGTGTGCCGACATTTGCACTGTTAGCGTTTCAAGTTCTCAGTGCCCTCGCCATTCGCCACGAAAACATGTTATTTACACGATCTATCTTGGCAATTTGTTTCAACGAGATGGTGTTACCGCTTTCTAAGATTGTTTAACCGAATGCTAAAATAGTTTCGACTTATTTGATGAGTTTATGATACAATTGAACATGCGATAATCCGCTCTGGACTGAAGTTCCCGAATAGGACTTATCACAATAAAATTTCGGGCAAGTGCTACACCTTAACGAGACAAGACGAAGGAATCTCCTCTGTACACTTTCCATTGCTTCAATGTGTTTATCTAAATAAGGCCGCCAAACCTCACAGCAATAGATAAACTTAGGTACAACCAAACTATTATAAAACCTCATGTAAAAATTGTAATCATTAATTATGATCAATTATAATAAATTATACATTCCAGTTCGACATTTTAATACATCAAGAGTTATTATTATTATTTGTAAAACTCAGGCATTGTAATTTGCAGTTCCGATAATAAGCCACGTTGTCAATCATATATATATATATATATATATATATATATATATATATATATATATATATTAGGGCTACAAAAAAGTCTTTTCGGTTTTGGCGCTATAAAGAAAACACATATATAGGAGACACAGGAGGTCTTATTTATTGATTTATATATTCTCCGCCGGAAGATACAACCTCTGCCCAACGATTTACAAGGTTTTCGATTCCTAAATAATCTTCCAAATTTCCAAAAAAATCCAAAATATTCTTTTAGTCCAGAACGCACGTGTTCGATAGAAGTGAATTTTTACCACTTAAAATGTTTGCATCGATCTGAATAGGTGGTAATCAGATGGTGCTAAGTCGGGGGAATACGGTGGATGTTCCAAAAGTTTAGCTGGGAAATTTTCGAAAGGGTCTCCCAACTCACGTGGGGCCTTGCGTTGTCTTGGTGGAACAGGACACCCTTCCTTGAATTAGTGCAGGGTACGACTGCTTTAATTTTTCGTGAACCTTTTCGAGTTGTTGACAGTACACGGCCGTATTTATCGTCTGATTACGCGGTAAAAGTTCATAGTGCACTATTTCCGCCCACATTCCACCAAATACACAATAAAACTTTTATTTTTGTTCCCCTTTTGGAACTTCTCAAACCACTGTTGGCACATTCTGTTTGTACAACAGGCATCTCCAAACAATTTTAACAACTTTTTGTGAGCCTGCGTTGCACTCAGTCCATTTTAAACCCATGGAGTAGAATCGCCCGAATTTGGCATTTTCCACCTCCATTTTGCAGCACTTTTACGAACAAACGGCTAACAGATTTCAAAATGGTTGAGACCAGCAGATTCCCCGCTCTTTTTCACATGAAAACAACAAAGAGTGAGCCAATGATCTACGCCTAGGCGCCGGGGCGAGCGCTGTGAAAGCCGCGCAAGCGCCAATCCAAAAAGACTTGTTTGTGGACCCTATATATATATTATATATATATATATATATAAGTGTGTATAAATTGCGGCAATGTCTTATTAGCAGAAACACCCTGTTATTGCGTCTGCCCACCACGAAACAGATAAAGGGAAGCACGGTCAATTGCTATATCTTAAGGAACGTTGTACAAATGTACAATGCAAAGCGAACTGCATGATTGGGCTCTAATCGACGCCTTATTGAATTCACAGACAGACAAGCAAAGCATTGCAGACGCTATGCTGTTGCAACTGTCATGACGGTGACGGTTGTTGTATGGTATTGGTATGTCCTTCTCGACGTCTGCTTAGCCAGTTACGCACGTAACCCCCACGTAACGTAGACGATTAAAATGGGTATGGACGTTTGTCGAGACCCCGACGTCGACGGTGCATTCGAAAAACACCGTGCACGCAGATTGATCTCGAAAAGAAAACTAACTTGCGGCATTGTTTGGCATCGTCACCTTTCAGCGTTGAGCCCAGAGCTGGAGCGCCCGAAAACTACTTAGGCGGAATAGCGCGCACAGGTGCACGGGTAAGTTTGGTATTCGAAATCTGTCTGTTAGTAGGCAATAAATATCTGTATGTACTCTAGCTAATAAAAACAACAAAAGTGCAAACTAAGCTTACGTGACAGCTGCCAAAAGAAATGACGGAATCGCTCGTGCACTAGAACACCACAGCTGAAGTCTTCAAGGCCATTTTACAGAAGAAAACAAGCGCCAACCACCTAAAGCGCCCTCCCCGTGGCTCCCCGTGACTGTTTGGTGCGATGCGCAAGCAAGTTCCCAGTCAGGTCGGGGGACGGGACACGACTGGTTTTTAGTGGGTTGGAGCTCCACAATACCGGCCCACTCTTGCAGGGAGCTTCGACCCAGTGGTGACCGTGTTTGCAACCGCATTTTCCAGTTAGTCCTCTTCAAAAAAAGTACAAACTAAGACAGTATATAATTCACTAACTAGAAATAATATTGGTAAATAATAATACATAATTATAATTATAATAAACAATAATCAATTAACCAATAAAAAAATAGCTAGCTAAAAGCAATAACAGTAATATTTGTAGTACAGGTTCTGCCAATGACAAACTCGCTAACTAACAACAATAATAAAAATACAAATTAAACCAATAAAAAAATTGCTAGCTAATAAGACAGTTAGCAATCTGTGTGACTGAGCAGCTGCTCGTTGCATCCTGAACGAAGCTGTCGAAACGCCCAGGAAATAGGAACACTTAGAAGCACACATAAATAATCAGCAATAATAGGCATGCTAAAAAAACACTGGCTAGTCAAAATACAGGCGCACGCAGGCATGAATTTGCATGAACAATTGGCATGAAATCGTATGCATTTAAGGGGGCATATGTTGAGGTAAATAATTGGGTCTATTAATTTTACGCTAGAAAGATGAAAACTTTTCCTAATGATTTCCATCCAACGATTTTTGCGATC